>VXAY01006707.1:279534-348648 GCA_013399855.1 Oxyruncus cristatus
GTGTTGGGGTGCCCGGGGTGCTGTGGTGCTGGACACCTGGATGCCCTGGGTTGCTGGGAAGTAGCGGGGATGTGAGGGGATGTCCAGGGTGCTGGGAACTGAAAGAGAGGGTGTTGGGGTGCTCAGGGTGCTGGGACCCTGGACATGGGGAATGGGGAACCCAGGGCTGTTTAGGAGTGAAGGTGGGAGTACTGGAATGTCCAGGGTGCTGGGGACCGGAGGTGGTGATACCGATGAGTGCCTAGATCCCGGGACGGGGACTGGGAGCTGGGGTGTCAGGGGTACCCCAGCTGCTGGGGTCCTGATTCCCAAGGTGCTGGGGACTCTGATGTCCTGGGGATCCTGGTGTCGGTGGTGCTGGGGGGCCTGGTGTTCGGGGGAGCTCCATCCCTCGCCCCACGTTGCTCAGCGTCTCCTCCGTCCCTCAGCGCCCGCCGCCCGAGGCCGCCGCCATGGCCGGGGCGCAGGGCTGCGGCGAGGCCAAGATCGCGGGGCTGTACGACCTGGAGCGCACGCTGGGCAAGGGCCACTTCGCCGTGGTGAAGCTGGCACGGCACGTCTTCACCGGGCAGCGCGTGGCCGTCAAGGTGATCGACAAGAGCAAGCTGGCGGGGGAGGCGGCGGGGCAGCTCCTGCAGGAGGTGCGCTGCATGAAGCTGGTCCAGCACCCCAACGTGGTGCGCCTCTACGAGGTCATCGACACCCACGCCAAGCTCTACCTCATCCTGGAGCTGGGCGACGGCGGGGACATGTTTGACCACATCATGCGGCACGAGGGCGGCCTGGCCGAGCCGCGGGCCAAGCACTACTTCGCCCAGATCGTCCACGCCATCTCCTACTGCCACAAGCTCCACGTGGTGCACCGTGACCTCAAGCCCGAGAACGTGGTCTTCTTCCAGGAGCAGGGGGTGGTCAAGCTCACCGACTTCGGCTTCAGCAACCGCTTCCAGCCCGGCAAGATGCTCACCACCAGCTGCGGCTCCCTGGCCTACTCGGCGCCGGAGATCCTGCTCGGGGACGAGTACGACGCCCCCGCTGTCGGTAAGGGTGGTGAGGCACCCTGGGGACCTGCCTCCCTCGTGTCCCTTGTCCGGAGTGTGGTCCTGCCGGCCAGGAACCACCTTGTTTTTGGCCCCTCGTGCTGGGAGCAGCCGGTGGCCCTGCTGTCCCCGCAGGGAGCACGGCTGTCCCCTGGGTGCTCGGCTGCCCAGCCCTGCCCTGGCTCGGGGGGTCCTCCCTGCAGAGACCATCCCAGCACCCGCTGAGATCCCACAGGGTGACGGTTCATGGCGGGGAGGGGAAAAAGCCCGAGCAGGCTGCGAGTCTGTCGTGGCATCCGCCGGGGCTCGGGAGAAGCAGAGTGAGGACGCAGCTGCCGGCAGTCTGGCACTAGTGGTTATTTGGGGGGTGAGGCCGGAAGGAAATCTGCTTGGGATGCTGCTGTTCGGGCGGAGGAGCTCCGAAAGTTTCCTTTGCTCCATCCCCGCCCTGAAAACCGCTTCCTCTCCGTGCCTCCCAGCGCCCTTCCTCCCCTGGCCGGGGCAGGGGGGTCCGGGGAGGCTGTCCCCGGGCACAGGGAGCTGGGCTGGGGGCTCTGAGAGGCTCTGCTGTGACAGAGGGGACACGGGCGGCAGGCAGGACCTGAGCTGGCTGGCTGGCTGGAATTAGGGCAGGAGGATTTAGCAAAGCAAAACACGAGCCCTTAAAGGAAAAAGCCCAGCGTCGGCTCAGGAAAAGGCGGATCCCGAGCTGAGAGCAGGGATAGCTTATGGAGGCGGTAGGAAAATAAGCTGGTGGCGCTGCAAAGGGAAATGAAGGGAGAAAACCGACGCAGATGAGAAATTTTCGAACACTTGACTTAAGCAGCTGAAGGTATTAACGGAGAGCCCCGGGGCGTGCTCAGCATCCTAAATGTGCCTTCTGCAGGAGTTTGTGTTCTGGGCAGGAGGGACCAGTGAAGATGCTGCTGGCTCCATCCCTGCCCACGGGGCAGGGCAGCGATCCCGCTCTGGCTGCTGCCCACGCAGCTGGAAAGCCCAGATCAGTGTTGTGTCCCTGTCCCATCACTGTACTGGGCTGTCTCTTGCAGCACAGCCCAGATGGTTGTGGGTCTGGAGACTGGGAAGCTGAGGAATGACACGAGATGGTGCTGTGGGTGGGTGACTGGCAGGACAGAGCTCAGGGCTGGCTTCCCTGTGCCTGCCTGGACGAGGGGATAAGAGCTCAACTGCTTTGGTGAAGCCCCTTGAGACCTGCTTGGATTTGGGGATGGGGAAGGTCTTTCCCCCCTCTTGGTGGGGCTGCAGTCCCCCTGTCCGTGGGGCAGGACCGGTGAGCCGTTGCCTCCCACTGGTGTCTGTTGGATGGGCATTAGGGCTGGTGGGGCAGCCCCCCCAAGGGTCCCTGGGGTGGAGGATCTCGGTCCACAGTGAGTGCAGCCTAAACTGCTGCTGCTTCTTGCAGACATCTGGAGCCTGGGGGTCATCCTCTACATGCTGGTGTGCGGCCACCCCCCCTTCCAGGAGGCCAACGACAGCGAGACTCTCACCATGATCCTGGACTGCCGCTACACCGTCCCCCCGCACGTCTCGGCCCAGTGTGCTGAGTAAGCACCACCCCCTCATCGTACCCCCAGACCCCAACGTGCTGCCCCTGGGGGGGGTACCCCGTCCCTCAGGGATGCCTGGGCGCTGAGGTGGGAAAAGGGGGGTAAAGCTGCCTGGTTTGGGGTTCACCTGCTGCTGCGGGGTTGCAGCGTCGCTCTTTTCCCCCAGTCTCATCTCCAGGATGCTGCAGCGGGACCCGAAGCAGCGAGCGTCCCTGGAGCAGATCGAGGGCCACACGTGGCTGCAGGGGGTGGACCCGTCCCCCGCCAGCCGCTCCCTGCTGCCCCTCACCTCCCACAAGCGCGTGTCCCAGGAGGAGCACGAGATCATCCTGCAGGCCATGGTGTGCGGGAACATCGCGGATCGGGACACCATCCAGGAGTGAGTGCTGGGGTGGGATGCCGAGGTGGGAGCCCCTGCAGAGGGCTCTGGGGGTCCCAGCACGTCCGTGGTGTGCTGATGTGAGTCCCTCGCTCGCACAGGGCGCTGGAAGCCGACCGCTACAACCACATCACGGCCACGTATTTCCTGCTGGCGGAGAGGATGCTGCGGGAGAAGCGGGAGAAGCAGGGCCACCGCCTCAGCCTCGTCTACAACCTGGCCAAGGAGGTGCAGAGCAGGTGAGCCCCGCTCCTTCCCCCCTCCCACGTTCCCTGCCCCGTGCCATTCCAGGTCCCCAGTGCAGGGTCTTGGCTGGTCCCCTGTCCCCTTCCTTGCCACAGCCCTTTCCATGCCCAGCTGGGTACCGACACCTCCCTCCCTCTCTCCCCTTCCTCAGGACCAACTTATCGGACACATTTGGCTCCGGGGGCGGTGCCGGCAGCCTCCTGCCCTTCACGGAGCCCGGCAGCCTTGCCGGGGGGTCCCGGCTGCCCCCTGGAGGGGACATCGGTGGCCGGCAGCCCACCGGGACCCTGCTGAAGGTCCCCGCCGTCGACACCACCATCACCAAGAGCACCCCGGCCCTGCAGCAGATCTGCGAGGAGGAAGAGGAGGACGAGGAGGATGAGGAGGGGAGGCCTAGCGCCATGGAGAGGAAGAGCAGCTCTCTGAACCAGGAGCAGATGAGAGCCTTCCTGCGCGCCCACCGCCCGCCCGGCCGCGGGGAGGTCTGGGGGCCGGGGGCTGAGCGGGGGGCCCTGGGCGGGCGCCCGGGGGCAGCCTGGGCTGGGAAGGGAGCGAGCGGGGGCCAGGGGCTCCCGGGCCTGCGGGGGCGTGGAGCTGAGCCCCCGAGGAGGGAGGAGGACACAGAGCCCGGGGGCTCCTCGGCAGAGTTCCCCAAGGAAAGGGGGGCCGTCCTGTCACCCCAGAGCAGCTCTGCTGGGGTAGTGCAGGCGCTGGGGGCAGAGACGACCCCCGCCTCCCTCCCAAGCCCCACGGACACATCCCCAGCACAGGGGGCTCCCACCAGCCCCGCCCGGCAGTCGGTGGAGAGCTCAGGCACCGAAGGGGGTGCGGAGAGTGTGATCAAGCTGGACCCGGGCAAGGGCAAGGGGGGCAGCCTGCGGGACAGGCTCCTGCAGATCCCGCTCTGCGAGAAAGCCCTGGCCTTCAAACTGCGGCCGGGCTCCAAGGAGAGCCTCCTCTCGCTGGGGCAGTTCAACTGTTGTCATGTCATTTAGGGCCCTGGGCACAGAGACCGGCCCCTCTGTGGGGTCTGGGTGGGAGGGCACCCACTCCCCTGCCTTTGGTCTGCCAGTGGCCGTGGGGCTGGCAGGGGCCACGGTGCCCAGCTTTGTCACCCGTGATGGCCACCCCACCAGCCCCCCCCGGGCACCCGCTGTGAGAGACCCCCCAGGACGGGCCCTCCCAAGGGCGAAGCGGACTGGGGTCCATCCCTGCACCGCCGGCTCGTCCCCAGACCCCAGGACAGCTCCCTGACCCTGCCGGGGTGGGATGGACCATGACACTTTTTTAACTACTAGAAATAATTTTTTTAAATAGTCTATTTTACTGTAATTAAATAGAGATTGCTATATCCCCCCGGCCCCCCGGGCGGGCGATGCCCGGCCCCGCAGAGTGCATGGCCCGGGGCCGGACTGTCCCGCCTGCAGCCCCCCCGCTGGCCCCGGCCAGGGCCAGGCACAGCCTGGCCCGTGACCCCAGGCCATCCCCTGGGCCCTCCCCACAAATAAGCTTCCTATTTATTATCTCTTTGTTTTCTTGCTGGCAAGAAATGAATGCCGACAGAGGCGTGGGCCGGCGCGCGGCTCAAGCCGGGCGCGTGCGTGTGGAAGGATCGGAGCCGCTGGGAAGCAAAGTTCATCGGGACAATAAAATAAGCTCGTGGGTTGATGGGGGTGCAGCGTCTTGTAAAAACACACCACTGTGCCCCCCTGGCTTCGCCAAGGCCGGGGCACCAGGGATGGCATCCCAGGGGTGTGTTCCCAGGAGGGTCTGCCTGAGCTGGGGTGGGCACGGGCCTGAAGTGGAGCTGAGGTGTGGGGTGGCACAGAGGGGAGTGAGGATAGGGAAGAGCAACACCCAGAGGTGCAGGGAGGGCCTGGACATGCCAACAGGCCCATGGAGGGTATTGCTGACCTCCACAAGGCAAAACCACAGTCAGCCCCAGGATCCCCCCAGCTGCTTTCCTCACCCTCAGCTGGGGGAACCTAAGCCTGTGGCCACCCTTGAGCCCCCAGTACTCACCCCAGCCCTGGCTTCTGTCCCTCCAGCTCTGCTGTGCCTTTCTCTCTCTTCCATCCCTTCTAATCTCACTATTTTCACGTGTAACACCCGTGCTTGTCTTGCCGTGACAGCGTGGGATTTCTCTCTTTGCAGTCCTGGGTGTGTGGAAGAAGAGAGTGGTGTTATGAGGGTGTCAGATGGGAATGAGCTGGACCGAGAACGTTCCTTGGGGAGATGGTGGTGGGAAAAGAAGCAGGGACTCCAGCAGCAGGAGGGGATGCCCACAAGGTTCCCCTTTCTTGTTCCTAAAGGATAAAGGCACCGCCTGAACAGGGGCTTGAACCCTGGACCCTCAGATTAAAAGTCTGATGCTCTCCCAACTGAGCTATCCAGGCTCATGTTTGGGAATTTTGGGGGATGTCCAGGACGCGCAGTGGGGACCCCCCTTTGCTGCAGCACTTGGAAGGACGATGTGGGGACCTGCTTTGACCTCTCCCATCCCCACAGCACCCCAGCGAGGCTGCCAGCGCACACCGGGCTGAACACCCGGCTCCTGGGAATGCCGCGGGCACCGATCCGGCACCGGGATGCGCCCTGGGAAGAGGCCGGTGCCGCAGGGATGCCCTGGCAGGGAGGGGAGCGGGATGATGCGGGAGCAGCTGGAAAACCTCCGCCGCTCCCCAGAGCTCCCGGAGGGAGGCGGGAGGGTCCTGCCGTGGGAGAGGAGCGGAGAGGGGATGTGACCGTACAGGGGCCGTGCTCTGCGCTGGGGGGTCCCGGCTCGGGGCTGGGTCGCACAGGGGTTTGGGGTCCGTGCTCTGGGGCTGGGGTCGCACAGGGGTTTGGGGTCCGTGCTCCGGGGCTGCAGCAACCTCTGTTCGAATCCGAGCCCCATCAGCGCTCTTGCAGGAGCGGGTGAGGCGGGAGGGAGGCGGCTGCGAGGAGTTGGGTTACAGAGACACGGAGCCCTCGGAGAACCGTGAGCTCGGGCGGGCACCCAAAGGCCACCCCACATATTCTCCTGCCCTTGCTGCCCGTAGTGCAGGATGGGACCCCTCTGCCCCTCAGGGAACCCACCGTGCCAGTCCAGACCGGGAGGGGCTGGAGGTGATTAAAGCCGATTCCAAAGGCTGGTGGGGCGGGGGAGCCCCGGGGACAGCCCGCGGAGAGCCCCGTGGGGCCTCTTCAAACACCTCGTGCGCACTAATTGGCTTAATTAGAGCAGCCAGCGATGGCACCGGCCCCCCTTCTGCCGGGACTGGGGACGGGACTAATGAGCCGCGGGACTGCCGTGGAGGGGAGATCAGAGCCCCACGCAGGGTGCAGGGGGATGGGGTTGACAGAACAAGAGCACGAGCTTAATTATCGTGATTAATTAGAGCCCTCTGCTTTTAACCCACGCCTGGAGGTGTGACCCCAGCGGTGCAGCCCCCCGCGGTTGGAGGGATGGCCGCAGCAGAGTGCGGGGAGACACCTGAGGAGCCCCTCAGAGAGACTCTACAGCGTCCCCAGACAGGCACCACAAGGACCCCAGACTCTTCGGGGAGTGCTCGGAAGCCCCATGACCCCACGGGAGGTTCTATGAGCCCCCCAGAGTCCGCAGACAAACGCCCGCGTCCCTCAGTCAGGCGGCTGCCGGGCGCGTTTCGACCGCCGCTCCTCCCGGCCCTTTCTGTCCCTCTGCGGCCACCGTCAGCCCGGCGGGGAGGAGGCGGAGGCTCCCCGCCCACCCGGAAGGGCCCAGCGGCACCACGTGCTGCGGAACCACGTGCTATCCCCGTCATGGCGTCGGCGCCCAAGAGGTTCAAGGTACGGGGGGCACCGGGGACCCCCGGGGGAGATCCCGGCCCTTGGCGGGACTCCGCGATCGGCCCTGCGGCTCCTCCCCCTTCACGCCGTGTTTCCATCCGCAGGCGGCGGCCGGGAGCGGCTCCCAGGGGAAGGGCAGCGCCGACCCCCTCTCCGCGTTCCTGGCGTGGTGCGGGCGGGCCGGGGTGGAGCTCAGCCCCAAGGTGAGGCAGTGCAGGCCGGGCCGGGCCTCCCCCGGGCCGATCCGGTGTCTCCGGCCCGCCCGTCACCACTCCCCTCCCGGCCCAGGTGCGCCTGAGCAGGGAGGGTGCGGTGGCGGGGTACGGCATGTTGGCCGCCGAGGATCTGGAGGCGGGAGAGGTCCTGTTCACCATCCCTCGTACGGCGCTGCTGTCCCAGCACACCACCTCCATCCACACCCTCCTGCAGGAAGGTGAGCACAGGCTTCTCGTGGCACTCGCTTCTGCTTTGTTTTTTAAAGGAATTTATGGGTCTGGGAGAAAGCCTTGGGGACGTTCCTGCTGGAGGGTTGTTAGATAAAGGGGTTCCCTAAAGGAACCTGGAGCTCTGGCGGGCAGGGAGGAAAGCACAATAGTCCAGCATCTCCAACTTCCAAGTGACAGGCTCCTGTCACTTACGTTTTCCTGGAGGCCCAGGACAGGCCCTGGTAGGGAAAAGAACAGTTCCTTGGTTCCTGAAGGCACCCAGAGGCTCAGGCTAAGGATGGCAGCGCAGTGGGGCCTGGGAGAGCTCCAGAGCAGCAGCTTCTGGTTCAGCTCAGGACAAACCCAAGACAAAGCAGGGTACAAGCAGAACTCCTGACTCCAGGGTGAAGGGGGGACTGAGGCTTGTGGTATCAGGCTTTGGTTCTTTGAGAAAAAAAACTCTTCAAGATCAACTTACATTCTCCATCGTGTCTGGTTCTTCAGCCCAGGAGTCCCTGCAGAGCCAGTCCGGGTGGGTCCCTCTCCTGCTCGCCCTGCTGCACGAGTACACAGCCAGCAGCTCCCAGTGGCAGCCGTATTTCTCCCTCTGGCAGGATTTCCGGAGCCTGGATCACCCCATGTTCTGGTAAGGTAGAACCAGCAGGGCTGTGGGGAGGCCCAGGCTGGCAGCTGGAGGCAGGTACAGCTCAGGGGCAGCTGAGCAGGGGCCTGAACATGGATCTGGTCCTACTGGGCAACCCTATCCCGGGGTTCCAGCCCCGTGCTGGCACTGGCAGGAGCCTGATGGACTCATTTGGAGTTATGCTACCGGCACAGCCAGAGAACAGGGATCTGCAGAGCAGGGGGAAGCTGAGATTTTAAAGGAGGAAGGAGTCTGTAGACTCTTCTACCTGAGGCAGAATCTCTGTTTTTCTTGCAACAGGCCTGAAGAAGAGCGAACAAGGCTCCTGCAGGGCACAGGCATTCCAGAAGCCGTGGACAAGGATCTAGCTAACATCCACCTGGAGTACAGCTCCATCATCCTTCCTTTCATGGAGTCCCACCCCAATGTCTTTGACCCCAAGCTGCACACTCTGGAATTGTATAAGGAGCTGGTGGCATTTGTCATGGCCTACAGGTGAGAAGTGAGGGCTCTGCTCCAATGAGTAAGGACAAGGAGCAGGATCCTAGGAAAGGTTAGAGGCTGTTACTTAAAGGTTGCAGTTGCATGAGAATGTAAGTTGAAGCTTGCCCTGTGCTGCCATGTGAACCACAGGCTTGTCTTCATTTCCCTTCTTTTAGCTTTCAGGAACCTTTGGAGGAGGAAGATGAAGATGAGAAGGGGCCCAATCCTCCCATGATGGTGCCTGTAGCAGATATTTTGAATCACGTGGCCAACCACAACGCCAACCTGGAGTACTCTCCTGTGAGTGCAAAGCTGCTCTGTCAGGCATTGTCACAGCCTGGTTCCCCTTTTGTGAGGCCTTTGGGAATGGAGACACATCCCTGGGCAGCGAGTCTGGCCTGCATCTTGTTAATATGAAGCCCTGCTGCATGTTTGGCGTTGGTTAGCGAGAGCTGAGGGTCATCTGAGCTCTCAAACGCCGTGTTTCCCCGCGGGAGCAGCACAGCTCAAGCTCCCCTCTCCCTGCCTGCAGCACTGCTTGCGAATGGTGACAACAGAGCCCGTGGGGAAGGGCCAGGAGATCTTCAACACCTACGGGCAGATGGCCAACTGGCAGCTGCTGCACATGTACGGCTTCGCCGAGCCCTACCCCGGCAACACCCACGACACCGCCGACATCCAGATGGTGACGGTGCGCGCGGCGGCGCTGCAGCGTGAGTGCCACCCGCGAGCACCCCAGGAGGGATGGGCAGGGATCCCGGTGAACGGGGCTGGAACGGAGCAGGGATCGGGGGTGACATGAAAAACAGTGCCTGTTCTGCAGTGTTTCAGGTGCTGGGGCCATGCCTTGTTTTCTGCCTCCTGTTTGCCCTTCCTTGTCCGCTCGCCCCCAGCCCCGGCGGGGGTTGCAGCTCTGCTGTCTTCAAACAGGTGCCAGAAGCGAAACGCAGCAGCAGCTGGTCTCAGAGCAGTGGGACTTCTTGTGCCAGCTGGAGATGGTGGGCGAGGAAGGTGCCTTTGTGCTTGGCTGGGATGAGGTACTGACGGAGGAAGAACTGTCCGTGACCCTGAAGGTGAGCACAGCCAGGGAGGGGGCAGAGCTACACAAGGAGAGCACAGAGTGCAGCTGGGCTAACCAGCAGTGCACAGTGGCTCAGTGGAAGGGACAAGCATGGCAAGGCTTCTCAGTTAGCCACCCATCTGTATTCGTACCTGTTTTGAATGGCTCCGTGGTTCTGTTCTAGAGAGCTGTCAAAACTTCGTGGGTGACAGCCGAGATGTTCAGGTTTTCTATTTGAATGTTCTTCTAACACACAAGTTGCTTGCAATTAGGGATCTAAGCCACAGAGGAAAAAGCCTGATGTGCCCCCACTGCCAGTGACTTGTCCCTTTGCCTGGGCCATTACAGGTGCTGTGCATGTCAGAAGAAGAATTCAGGGAGTATAAGGAACAAGATGGCTGGGAAGATGACAGTGAGGAGGAGGAAAACTCTACCCTTTCAAACGAGGCTCTCTCCAGACTTAAAGCCCCTTGCAAGAAGCTCCTTTATGACAGTGTGCTGCTGACCCTGGAGTCTTATGGGTCAGACCTGAAAGCAGAACAGGACTTGCTAAATAACAAGGAGGCTTATGAGAAACTGAGTCGAAGGGAGCAGCAGGCTCTGCACGTGCGCTACGGACAGAAAAGGATCTTGCATCAGCTGCTGGAGCTAGTACGATAGAAACCTCACTGCCCCTGGACATGACCTGCCCAGGACTGACCCGAGGGAAAAGGCAGCCTCTGGACATCAATCCTGCAGCAGGGAGGACAGATGGCAAGACTGACTATGGGCCCACTTGTCCCATATATGGCATGTGGCTTTTTAGCTACCTCTACATAAAGAAGTCTCTTGACAGCACTGAGGGGATTTTGGGTGGCATTATTGTACAGTGAGAGCTCTGGAGCGCAAGTGTCACCTTCTGCCAGAGGCCTTAATAGACCCCAGACCTCCCAACGGCTGTTTTAGGAAGGCAGACATACACTGTCAAAGCAGCAGGTGGGTTCCCTCATTCAGCATCAGAATTTTAAGGCAAGAGCAGCTCCTTGTCCAGATTAAGAAGGCAGAAATCCAGCTGGCAGCTCTTACCTTACAGAGGCTCGGAGTAAACATCTGGCAGGTGGAACTGCTGACAACACTAAACCCTTCAGTGCAGAAATCCGATTGGATTGGACCTTCCTGTTCACAAATTCCAGGTGGGACACTGGGTCTGTCTGAGACTGTGGAATGATGGGACACTACAGGAACCCTGGAAGGGAATGTAGCAGGCTCTCCTCCAACACGTGGCTGTGAAACTTCAGGGACTAAAGCTGTGGAACCACCATTTATGAGGGAAGAAAACCACAGGACTAGATAAGTGAGAAGCCAGCCCCCTGGATCTTTGGGACAAAAAAAAGTAACTTAATGAACTGTACCTGGGAATAAAGCCCGTCTTAGTAGAACGTGAATGCCCTCAAGGGGTAGTAGCATTTCTAATCGCAGTAATTGTTTTACACAAACACAATTGCACAGACCAGGACTGTTGAGACAGTGTCAGATGTCACACTTGATATAATTTTACATTGATTAAGCCCCTTACTGTGACATGTTTTCCTGAATTGCCTTAGTCCTTCTGAATAGGAAACTCACCTAGATAATCCTTTTGTTCTTTCCTGTCCAGTCAAATACTGTAACAAGAAGCCAACTGTACAATGGTTTAATGAGGATGGAAGAGAAATTGTTAATTAACATGTCGCAACTAGGTGAGAATCCAGCAATATATACTCTCTAGAATTTCCTCTGATGCATAAGGACGAGGAAGGTAAATACCACTGCTGAGCCACAGATGAGGTAGTAGCAGGCCATTGGATAAAAGTAAAGGTAAAAGGAAAACCTTTAACACCTCCCAAATCCTCTCAAGCCTGGGAAACCAACCTGCACATACTTAAGGAGGTAGGGAAACAACAAATACTATTTATTATTGACTATACCTAAAACTAAAGACTATGATATTCATCCTGTTAATTGCTCTAGGCATGATCAGTACTGGAACCACAGTGCATCCAACAGAACAGAGAAAGGAACAGATGACAAATGTCAGCACCTGTATAGCACAAGAACAAGGGTTTGCCTGTGAGGGAAATACAACTGAACTCAAGATTCCTGCCTAGATATGGAACAGAATATCTGTAATTTTGAAATTTGGCCAGAGATTAATATAAAACCAGTATTTGTGTACATAGCTAAAGGGTGTGTATGCTTTAGTATTCCTGGGGAATACACAGAAATGGATAATCAATTAAATCACACTCTAATTTTTGTGTTTGTAAATTTACCCAGATCAGAGGCTGTGATTTTTAACTATTCAGCCCCAGTAACTTCCTTCCAACTATTAAAAACAAAGTATAGCTTAATTAACTATACAACTTACCTCTATGGGTATGAGCCTTATGCTAGTAAAGAAATTGCAAAGGCTGTTAAAAGAAGCTAAAGAGAGTAGTAGAAAGACTTTGATTATTGTCCATTGTGACACCAAAGAAATCCATCAGGTATTGGAAAGAGTCAAGAAAGATGGAAATCACCATTGGTGGGATATTTTATTCGGATGGGCTCCAAGAGCACCAGGAATCTTTAACGGTACATCCCATAACTATCTTTAATACTAACCTGCCTGCTTTTTATTTTTGTGCCAGGATTGTATATCAAAGTGTGGAGAATCATGAAACACCCACCTCCAAGATTTAAAAATAATTGGGAACAACAGTAGCCAAAAGAATGTGGAAGTGTTTAATAAAATATTTCAAAAGCTTCCAAGGGAGGGAATTCAAGCAGAATTTTCTACATCTTTAAGTAGAATTCTCTGTCCCTTCCTTTGATCTCTGTTGCAGATGGAAGCTGCTGGTATTATTCTCACCTCTAACCCCTCTTTTGAATACAAAGAACTGTTACCAGGTGTGTTAAATGGGTGTTGCTTTATCCTTATGGAAAGCTTTTGTATTTTATGTCCTGCTTGGCAATTGTTTAGAAGACATGGAGCCACAGCTGCAGATCACCCTTGGCACTAACCCTTGGGTTCTGGGCATCCTGAGCTGAACTGTGCTTGAAACCGAGTCGGGGGCACCTCCCCAAATGACCACCAGAGACCTCTGAAAAGGTCCCCACAGGCACAGTAACAAGGATTGCGTAAGGGTTGCACAAGCTAAATGACTCTGCATTAGGTGGGAGGTAACTATGTATTAGATGGGTTTACGTAAACTTTAGTGTCTAAATTCTCTCATTTTTACTCCTTGGTGTGCTTGATTTGTGGAAAAACTTCCACCTTGCACCCTGTGCAGAATAAACAATGTCTCCTTTCTAAACCTGACTCCTTGTCCATGTTTAGAGAGTTCCTAAAATTCAGCAACAAAGGGAGGATATGAAGTGCAGTGGCCTCCATCCTACCAGCCCAACTTGTGTTACTGGGATTTTGGCTGAGTCCCATCCACCTTCCAGTCTCTGCAACACCAGCCTTGTACAGCAGCATTAGCACAGAACCACAGACACATCTGAGCCATCAGGACAAGGCAATAAGCTCTGCAGATGGTTTTGCTAGAGTTAAACAGAAGGAAAAAAAATCCCATGGCATCTGGACCAGATAAACTGGTTGCTAGTAGTTCTCTGTACCCTAACCCCACAGGAGGAGGAGTAAGCTGGAGTTGCAACAGCAGAACCAAAAAATTCCAACTTCAAAAGGCTCAGTTTCAGCACAACTGGTGAGCTGCTATAGACACCAGGGAATTGTAGGACCTGCCCACAGTCTGGTCCTTGACACACACCTGACTGAAAAACACTGCCCAGAACAGAAACAGGTAGAGAATTCCCTGTGAGCTGCTGTCCACTGGCACAGCTGGCTCAGTGGCCCCTCGGAGCTGGTTTTTGCTCCATGCAGCAAATGCAAAGCCTGATACAGAACCCCTTAAACCTGAGTAGGAAATCCCAACCTCTCTGCCCATACCACAGCAGCCAACCAGCTTTAACAAACTAGTAATGTCATGAAAAAAGAAAGCAGTGAAGCTCTACTTCCCAGCATCTGCTAGGCTGTGAGGCACAGGCTAAGGGATTCTGCAGCATTAGCAACACTGGAGCTGCCTACCCTTGCCACAGCCAAGCCCAGCAGTGGGCAGATCCCTGCTGCAGGGAGGATCACAGCAGGGTGGAAGGCACTAGAAATGAAGCTGATGGCCTGTTTACACTCTGTAGCTCTCCACTGCAGTCTTCTGTCTGAGACAAACTGCTCAGGAAGCTGCAACTAAGACATTCTTATTTCCACATAACTCTCCTTTCTTTTGCATTTCAAAGCAAGGCCCTGTCTTGCCATTACATCTTCCCGCTGACCTCATACTAGAGAACAAACCCAACTGCTTTCAAGAGGCAGTGCCCAAAACACACTGGAAAATGGCAGGTTTTGGATGGGTGGAACAGACTTTGAAAGACACCAACTAGCCAGGATGGAACTGGAGAGAATAAGCACAGTGGCACGTGCTGCATGTCATGACTTTTAATGTGTAACTACAGTATGCATACATACAAGAGTGGGAGAACTAAAGCCCAAGAACTAGAAAGGCTACAAAATACAACACATGGACCAATACTTTACAAAACATTGAAAATCCTTACAAAATGGGCTGTATTGGTCCTTTGGGGTTTTTTTTTTTATTTATTTATTCTTTTTCCTTTTTTTTTTTTTTTTTTCCTAATTTTTTTTTTACAAACTTAAACTTATATGTGTGGTCACAGGGTAGGGATGGGAAAAGGTCTAGATTGAACCCCTCATCTTCCAGAATTTACAACTGTCAAAAGAAGAAAAAAAATAAAGAAGCTATAGGCCTGGTCTCTGGTTTATTTACTGAAAACAGCTAACCCTCACCTGAAGGGCCTGTTTCTTATCCAACAGGAAGGAGGCATTCTCTGACTGCCACTCCACTTGCTGTCTATCAGCATCTGATGAGGGTGAGGGGAAAGCAACACTGAACCTTAACCCCTCCCTCACCCCTCCCATACTCCATAGAATTCCCATATTCCAAACACATCTACCTTTTTTTTTTTTAAACAACTTGGTGATTGAAAGGTCCCCCATCCACATAAAGAAAAATAAGTTACTTATTATAACTGGCTTTTCAATATTCTTTGGGAGTCTGGGAATGTCAGGACAAGGAGGTCTGCCCCAGACAAGTGCTTGGCATCAGCAGCTGCCCCTTTATTACAAGCTGGACAGGCACCAGTTGCCCACCTGCCTTTTACACAATTTGCACAAACCCAAAAGTCCAGACAAAAATGTTTCTGTTCCTTGTATTTACACTAGTTTAAAATGATATTCACAGCATCTTCTGAATTTTGGCCAAAAGTCAAAAAACTTGTCTCAAGCTTTGGAACATGCCCACATAAGACTTTCACCCAGGGTCTGTTGTGTTCTACCCAATCGAGGGGGCTGGGAAGGTCAGGAGGAGCCTTACAGAGTCTTCGGTCAGTCGATGGGACAGGACCTCCAGGCTGGCACGCTTAGAATGCAGGATGCAGCTCGTCTAACTGGCACCAGTCCCTTCCATGACTTGCTGGGCCTGCTTCTGCCCCATGCAGCACTGTGCAACCGACTGGAACAACCTGCACAAGGAAGCAAAGCAGTGGTAGTGGCAGCAAATGGTCCTTCCGCTGTGACAGCACCAAAAACTCAAGGTGCAACTGCTTCAGCTCTTCATTTTAATGATTCTGTGGTTAAATCATACTCACTTCTCAATTTCTGGAGCGCAGTGAACAAACTCATGGTTCCAGAACTTAAACGCTGGATTTTTTATCAGCTCAATGAAAGTAATAAGGAGACCCCAGGGATGAGGCCTATTTACAATCAGTCGTTCCAGGAGAACCCTGAAATCCAAATGTAAAAACAGTTGGAGGCTCAAAGACCCAGACTAGGAAGAAGGCCCAAAAGAAGGGAGAAAAGCAAAAAGCGGGTATGTTGGCAAGTGAAACGCCTCCCCTCTCACCTGGTGATCTGCTCCTGGATAGCCTCAGTGTTGGCCTCTGCAAACAGGTAGAGCATGGTGCAGCTGAAGTAGTGGGTGTGGCTGTTGGGGTATCGCAGCTGGTTGGCAATGGCGTTCAGGAAGAGGTACCGGCCTGCGGGAGAGGAACAGTGAGGACACACAGCTCCCCTCGTACCCAAAAAGGAGTAAAGAACCGACTAGTAGTGCTTGAGATAATGTTTGTGAGCCTGTCCCACGGAGGCACAAGAAACAAAGCTACCTGAAGATATGTAAAAACTGTATCAGCTCAGGCTGATGGGGCAGTAAGAACTCAATTCTTCTTCATTTAAATGCATTTCTCTGCCCCTTGAGTACTTTGAACTTTTGGTTATAATACCGCTCTTGTATTCAGACTTTACTATTCTAACATAGCATTCCTTACTGTGAATTCACCAGCAGCTACATGAAATCACAGAATCAGAGGCTGGAACAGACCTTTAAGATCAAGCCCCACTGTCAACCCAGCACTCCCACTGTAACCCCTAAACCACACCACCCACTGCCGGATCCAGACACCTCTTAACACCTCGTGGGATGGTGACTCCACAACCTCCCGTGGGCAACCTATTCCAATGCCTGACCACCCTAACAGTGAAAATATTTTTTCTAACATCTAATCTGAATCCCCCCTGTCTCAGCTTAGGGCTGTTTCCTCTTGACCTCTCACTGCAGGCACAGTAGAAGAGACTGATCCCCACCTCACTAAAACCCCCTTTCAGGTAGAGGGCGATGAGGCCCCCCTGAGCCCCCTCTTTGAGACTAAATAAACCCAGGTGCCTCAGCTGCTCCTCACAAGACATATTTCTAGACCCTCCATGAGCCTTGTTGCCCTT
Organism: Oxyruncus cristatus; assembly: GCA_013399855.1. NCBI lineage: Eukaryota > Metazoa > Chordata > Aves > Passeriformes > Cotingidae > Oxyruncus > Oxyruncus cristatus. The sequence goes on from VXAY01006707.1 coordinate 296,036, forward strand.
TGCTGGACACGCTCCAGCACCCCAACGTCGTTTTTAAAGTGAGGGGCCCGCTTGCTGTAAATGTGACATGACATGAACTGCAGTGCTTCCAGCTCACCTTCAGTGTCCAGGTCTACTGCCAGATTCTGGAAGATGTCCATGTGAGCTGAGTGGGTGATGGTGCTCATGGAGGGTGTGCTGCCTTTGTTATGAATGTGTGCAATAGCTTGAGTACCTACGTAGAGCACCAGTGCATTAATCAGCTGGATGTTGTAGCGGTTGCCAGGTTCATTTGATACCTAATAACAAAGACAGGAAAACCATTAACAACTTGTATTTCTTCAGCACTTGAAGGTACAGAATGTACAACAGCATACGAGTATCTTCTTGATTATATGGACATCCACAAATTAAATCTGGCATTTACCCTTTTCTAATACAGCATGTATTACCGTTTATTATAATACTATATTTGAATATATATATTCAGAAGCATCAGCAAAGTATTAACAGACTTATGTTTTTTTTAACTCCATACCTAAACCAAAAAAAAATCTGGTAAGGCAATGAGAATTCACCAGCAGTGCCAGAGGCCAAACCACCCTCCACCATGTGAATGTTTCTGTCTAAGCAATTCTCTGAAGTGCAACTTCAGACCTGAAGTCTGCTGCAAGCCAAGCCATGTGATGTCTGAAATGTGGTTTTAGCTAATTTGACCTTTTTTTTACCCCTAAAGCATTAGCATGCAGATACATCTATTTCTATACCAATTCCTCTACTTGGAGTAAAAATTTGATCAGATTCCAAAAGACTGCAATACGTCTGAACATCCTACTAAGGAGCGGCAGAAGAATTACTCAGAGATCTGTGCATTCTCACAGGCTTTTCTACTGCCTGGAACACATGTTGACCAACACATCAATAAAATTCCTGCAGTGTTGGGTGACTGAGCCAGTGAGATCATCTGTCCCATGCTATTTAAACTGAACACCCTCAGAAACCTCAAAACCCCCAAACTTACTTGTAGGTTGCTGCGCAAGTCAGACAAAAAGGTGACAGGAGAACGGGTTTTGAGATAGGAATCCAAATCTTTCTTGAACTGAGGTGGCATCACTCCAGTGAAATTTGTCAGTATTCGTGGAGCAATATTAATCTCACTTAGCATGTCCACCTGTTGAGAGAAACCCCAGTCAGGTGAGCCGCAAACAATGTCTAAAGGAACAAATTGCAAAAGCAGATCTGTAAATGACATTACATTAACTACTGCTGTTGATCACTTTCCCTTCCAGCACTGAAAAGGAAACAGCAGACTTCCACAGATTTCAGAAGAAACCCGCTCTCTAACACGCAAACTTATTACATGATGCTTGGAAGAACTGAGAGGATAAAAAAAATTCCAAGGTGAAGGCCACAGGGAAATTGAGTCACAGCCTTTGTGGTCTCCCTTATCTACACTGAAGGCAGTCTGGCAGTTTAAAAAAGTACAAACATCCACACAAGTCAAGAAGAGCCTTCTTCAGTGATAATTTACTGAGAGCTGCAGCTTTGCTCCCATCACCATGCACAGCTCAGGCAGGGAAGAACAACAAGACAATGCTTTAGCAGCATGAAGAAGTTTGCTTCTAATCAGTCCAGGATTAGTTGACTGGCATATACCCAAAAATTTAATTGGGTAACATCAACACTTCTCGAAGCCTCTCCCCATTACGCAAGAGGCTTGCTTCAGAACAGTGCTTTATCTTATTATTTTCAAAATAAAACGGCTCCAAATGTTTCTCATCCAAAAGCATTTACAGTTATACAGTGCTTGGACACCATCTCTTCCACAATGAGTTCCCAGGACTCCAGTCTCCAGCATCCCGTGGAGCACAAACTACACAACGCAGCATGAGCTGAACAAAACAGAGAGACAAGAACTACTGGCTCAACTCTCAAACAGCAAAGCCACAGACAGGCTTTGAGCAGCCTGTTTTTCAGTGACAAACCAAACAGGAACACGATAAAGGTACCCTTGCTCCAACACTGTGTGCCCGTCACATCTAGGGATGCCATCAAGTCAGTCCCCCTTGGGAAAAAGACAAGTCCTCTGGTTTTCCATGCAAGCACAAGGCTCTCGGTGCAGTTCTCATGTAACACAAGCCTGTCCTTTCAGGCTGAACCTGCACAGCCCTTGCAAGCAAGCCAAGTATCTACTGGTGCCATGAAGCCATATAGAGGCAAGATTTATGCTTCCAACTGCAGCAAATTTCACACAGCACAAGGGTTGTTTCCCACTCTGCATGGAACTGGTCAAACAGGGACCACTGCAAACATAACTGAAGCCTACCTGCTTTAAAAACTGCTGTTCTGCCAGATGCTGCATCACTTAAGTTTCAAATTACTTGTTAACTTTTGAATGATTGCATTAATTCTAGTATCAATAGCAAGTATTTAAACTGTTCCCAAAATTCCACAGTCTCTGCCAAAAAACCTGGATAAAGAATACTTGGAGCAACAGATTCCTATTATCAAACTCCTGAAAGTAAGTTGTACCTTTAGATTGGGGGTGAAAGGGTCTGGAAGCCTCATGTTCCGTGGGAAGGCACTCAGGATCAGATTCCTTAGCTGAATACAGTTAGGTGGGATCACATCACAGAACCCATAGTGGTAGTCACAAAGAAATTCTGGGAAATCATGCAACAAGACCAGCAACACACGCAGAGTGCCCTGTGAGACAAAATACAATATATGAGGTGTGAAACTGCTGAAACTGCCCAAAGACTTGTAGAGCCATCATTCTATGTCATGTGGTTAACATTACCGGGAGGAAATTAATCTGAGAATTAAACTGGAATTAATCTGGCAATCTGCTTCTGTCCCACACCAATCTGCATTCAACTCTAACACAGAAGGTAACAGCAAATCCTATTTTGCTACCAGAACACCTCTGCTTTCAGACAACTTTGGTTGGAAGCAGCATCTATTAGATGACATTTTTTTACCTTGTAAAGAATTTGCATAGGTTTGGTGAGTTCCACATTTCTAAGGAAAGGAGCCAAGTACTTGAACAGATCGATCAATAACTGAGCATACATAGGCCAACCCTGTCAAGAAAAAAAAACAGCAAGTGGGAAACATGCAGTGAAGAGCAGTTACCTTAATTTCAAAACTATAACTGGAGGGATCTTTATATAAACCTGGATGGAAGAGCTTAGCCACTGCCAGCTCTAGTACTGAGTGCAGCACAGCTCATTTCAAGGGCTTTGCCTGCACATCATTGTGTCGTGGGTGTTTCCAGAACACTCAACATGCCATAGTGAGCTGACAGTATTTAGCCCAGAAGGCTACAGCTCTTCTGAACATTGAAAAAGGCATATTTATTAAATTGACTTCACCCTGTGTTCCACAGTTTTTGACACACAGACTCTCCTCCATGCAGGTAGGTTACTGTGAATATGGAAGACAACAAAAACAGAACAGCCATGCTACTAGTGCACTTCAAGAGATGTGAAACAGCACCACACCAGATAAGCATCTGTGTGAGCTTTTTAATTCAGAAGAGATAAACTGCAGCCACACCTTCTGCTGTGGTGTATGTGCCAGCATTCTTGCAATAAATATCCGATGGGAGATCAGTTCCAGCCAGGCATAAACAAAACCTGGAGCTTTTGTAGGCCTCAGGATGTGAAATGTGTTACTGAAAGAAAAGTTAGAGCAGGTTAGAAGTGCACAGCAATAAGATTGCTTTTCATAACATTGAGGGAAAAACATACACAGCCCTAAAAGCAAAGGCATTTGAGCATCTTGGGGTTTACCAGTCACTCATTTTCCTTAAATCAAGCAAGTGGCCAGTCCACAGGAGAACCAGTTACTCCAAAGGTGATTAAGCCACTACAGATGAACAGTCACAGCCTTTACGTGAAAAACCTCGATCCTACCAAGAAAGGAGGAGCACTGTGGCCAATCCCAAATACATACCAGAAAGCTGTGAGTGTCTGGAAGTTGATGGTCTCCAGCACGTGCTCAGGAGCATTTAATTCCAACAGCAACATGATGAAAATGCGATGGTAAGGAAGTTGCTGGAACTCGCTCTGCCGAACATCGTGGTCTTGCAGGAGAACTCCCACCACAATACCAAGAACCTAAAGAGAACAAGACAGTTCATTGGTGGCAGCAAGAATTAGTTTGCCAGTTGACCTATAGATAATAGTTTAACCATCAGTAGATTATAACAAGAACCAAAAATCCTAGTTACTGGAAGTGCTGTGTAAATGAATACCACAATTTATTTCAGCAACTCCCAACAACTATTCTTCGCTCTCCCTGTCCCTTGGATCACAATCACAATGACTGACTGGACAGTTTTGGAAGGTCTTAACTACTTGAGAACATCCAGCCCTAAACCAAGTAGTATGAGAGCACAGGAAAGGCCCTCACAACATCAAGGCAAACACTCAGGAATCGCCAACCTCAAACCACACTTCATATGCCTCAAAACAACAGCAGCTGACTTTTTCATTTCAAGGCACAAGGGTGAGGTTCAGGTAGGTTTGAGATGAAATCTTTGTGAACAAGAAAGCCACTTGGCATCTTGATGCTTCACTCAGAAGTTTATCATTTCAGTGACCAACCCAGAGTCCTCATCTGATGCTCCAGCAGCAGCCTGCACTAAGGTCTACATCTTTATCAGCAAAAGGCACAGCCAGCAAGACAGATTAAATGCAGTGAGTACAAGAAGGGTCCCCAACCTTGTTCAGGAGGTTGATCTTTGTGACTGTGTTGGTTGCCTCCCCAGAGTGCTTCACCAGCAGTGCAATAAGTCGCACAAAGGCATCCAGGTTGTGGTAGCACTTGGCTCGAATCATAGTGGGGTTGGCTGCAGGATTGTGCTGCTGCTCTGCCAGAGCACGGTAGCTGATCTCAACACACATTTCGGTGCAGAGGCGGAAAAAACGGGTGATCAGGTCATCTGTTTTCAGGATCCCTTGCTGGTGCATCTATGCAGGGAAGGAAAAATCCTCAGCACCGTAATCACAGAAAGGTCATTTTACAGTTTATTTCACAAAGAGCTCACCTTGCCTGCCACCATTAATGTTTACCATACTCTCCAGAGAGATTAATATTTGCAAAGCAATTTGAGGGCGGCAACGCAATTTTAGCATCTACTACCAAACAGAACCTTTTGAATCCCAAATCTTTTCAAATATCAGATGGCTGAGGAGCCCCCTTCAGTGTCAATTCTGCCACCAGCACCCAACCCTGCACAAAGGACAGCACGAGGCAGCAGCAGCAGTTCAGTCTGTCGGGCCTTTAGGAGCACACACAGGGAGTACAAGTTCTGGGAAGGGCAGATTCCAGCTGCTACCTCAGGAACCATCACTACTTAGCACAATGAATTTTCCTTACATGAACATTACATGCAGTGAAATTGGGTGGGCTTTTTTGCTTTGTACTGGGGGGCTGCTTTAATAATGTACATGTAAGACACCCCAGAGATCTCCTTTTATACGTTACCCACCGTATTAAAACCACCAAAATGAAACAAATGACACTGCGGGTAACTTTTGGGTTTTGAATAAAGCATCCTCTTTCTAAACTCCTACTGCACAGACAGAAAACTATAAAAACAGATAACTTGGAGATCATGTGGAGAACTCCTGGTATTTCTGGAGAAAATCTGTTTTCTAATTAAAAAAAAAAAAGGGATTTATGTATCTGCCTTTAAAGTTCTATGCTTCTTCTTGTCCTAAAGATTAATGGAAAGAAAGCAACACTTAAGTAGCCAAAATTATAGCCATTTAAGTTCAGTAATAGAACCTTATTACAAAAAAATCCCTTTAAGACCCATTGTTAAAGCCTGTAAGGAAACAATTACAAATAAACACTGCATTTCAATATATTTAAATTACTATTTCAAAACTGATCAAATATTTATAAAAGGTAAGCAGTGAAATGTACAAAAAAGTGCATCGAGTATTATGAGTCCCCTGTACTGAAATGTGTTTTAAAAGCATAATTTAAGGTAAAAAAAAGAGTTGAGGTCATATGAATAAGTAAAAATATTTCTTTAAAAAGTGGGTTTAGCACAATATCTATTAAAAACATTCAAAAATGCTATGCAGTAGAAGTCAGGCCAACAGGAACCTGTTTACAAGACAGTACACAAGGACACAAGTCACATGAAAAAAACCACTGCATCAGTCGTGATCTTTATTCACGCTCTGTACGTCGAACTTCTTTTCATTCGTGGTTGCAAAGTCTGCGGCATTTCTGTGGCAGTGACACAGAAATTTAAAAGAAACACTTGGACAGACTAAGTCAGGGGCTTCCTTGCAGCTGCAGTCAAGGAGCTGCCTGCAAGGAACACAGTTTCAGGAAGATGACTGAAGATACACAGGGAGTTTGTTACCACACCTGCTGGGCTACTGACATGTTGGAGGTTGTTTAAATGTAGGCAGCACGGCAGCTAATGATGTTTCAAGTTTTTCCTCACTAATGATTCCAGTTTGAAAAGGGATTCCCTTGTCCACATGATCTGAAACAATTAACCTGAATCTCTACTACCAGTTTCCTTCTCTAGGCTGGCAGAACTTTTACTGTTACCCACAAGGAGCAACACTAGTCAAGGTTCATTACTATTCCCAACAGCTATCTCAGCTGCAGTTCTTTTCCCACCAAACTTAATCTCAGAACTCATGGTCTGAACTGACAGCTTGTTCCTACAGTATCTGAAGAACATGATTTGGTGGAGGACAGGGGTTTCTACAGAACACTGCCATGAAAACCAGCCAAAATTCTGACAGTCAAAACCTGGAATTTTCAAAAGGATGCCTAACACAGGTTATAACACTGCTTTAAAATGGAGGGCATCACACCCTACTTATGTTGAATAAAAAGCACCTTTCTTTCCAAAAGCTCTACCTGTCCAACAAACGCAGAGAACGCTTTGGTACTGTCACGGCCTGCTGCAGCTGAATGGTACAGGTTCACCCACTCCCTCAGCAGGTATTCTGCCTTCTCCCTCAGGCCTGGTGGGTCATCATACTCAGAAGCTTGGGAAATTCCTGAATGCATCATGAAATTAGGACCTCCATGAGCACGGTCAATCATTGCTTCATAGTTTGATCGGACCACTTCCATCAGCTGGGGTAATCTAATGCAACAGACAGCAAGAGCTGGGTTAGAACTCCTCCTCCCCCAGAAGGTGAAGGAACTGGAAGCTCGGTCAAACAGAGCTGAAAGAAAGCAAATTATTTCTTAAACTAAATCTTTGTATCTTTCAGTCCTCACTGGAATAGCAGAAGTAAGTCATGAAAGCAGATACATTTATGATGAAAGAAGGAACACTGAAATCACACAAGCTTTGAAGTTCCACTCCAATTTGTACAGCAGAGTGCTGAAACAAAGCCCCCAGGGACTAGAAACAGCTTCTCTTCTGCAGACTTCAGGAGCCCTAAAATGCTCCCAGACAGTGAGATGCCAGCGCTGAACAGCCTGACTGGGGCACTGAATTTGGCTGCAGTGAAAGTCAACCCATACAGTGAAGACAGTCTGTCCACACCAACGGGATGAATGGACTTTTGTTTTGGGACCTCCCACTGGCAGCTCTATTGACAAGAACAGCCACTGCCACCAGCCAGTTCTCCAGGCTCCAATCCATGCTGTTCTCAAACCCAGCAACAACTGCTTCCACCTTAGGAGCATGCAAGTCCCAGAGGTATTTCCAAGTGCTGTGGCAACATTTGCTGCCCAGTTACCTGCTGGTGGATACACAAGCCATGTGAGACTGATGGAGGATTGCTTCATAGGCTCTAAACAGAAAGCACTGTCCAATTTAATTAACTGCTTGTGATTAACAAATTAACATATTAACATCCCAATATGTAAGACTGAAACAGAAAAGAATATTGCCTAAATTTGAGATAAAGCAGGAATTCAAGCAAGTTTCTTACAGTACCACAGTATTCTGGAACAGAGTGCATAAAGAGATTTTCCTGCTCGGGCATTCAGCTTGACATGTTGCTGCAGTTGCCTCTATTTTGACCAAGATGAGCACATTTACATTAGAGTGACAGTTTAAATTAACATAGCACTGCAGCTCTAGAGAAAATTTAAAGCTGTATGACTGAATGAGACATTGCCTATATAACATTCAAATCATAAATGAGCAGAGCAAAAAGTAACAGACTGCACAGTATTGCACTCTTACCCTTCTGGGGCGTTTCCTCTGGAATGAGCATTAATTCTCATGAGTGTCTCAATGGTGTGAAACAGATCTGCTTCTGTTACGTGGGCGACGCTTCTCTCATCCACCAACAGGATCTTCACCAACTGCATGGCAAATGCCACAGCCATGTAGTTCAGGCCATTCTCCATGGACTGTTGACATGAAAAAGGCAATTAAAGTCCAGCCACAAGTCTCACAGCGGACTGACCGTACCTCCTCTCCAAAAGAGCAGGTTCCCTTTACCTGAGCCAAGTGAAGGTCGTACTGCTGCATGTTAACAAGGTGATTGCGGATCAGCAGCTCCACAGCTTCCACGTTGTACTTGTACTCATCTCTGCACTCGATCAGGCACCTGAAGGAAAGAACTTCTTTCACAAAGTGTACCTCAGCAACACAGCTTAAGTGAAGCAACTCAGATTCAGCACTTCAGAAATTGTGCCCTTCACTGTGATTCATTACTCAGCTCCAAAAGAAGGCTCTACCTTAGAGAATGCTCTGGAAATGTTTGAGTTCAGAACAGTCAGACTCAAGTACCTGTTGCCCCGCACAACTGGCCACAAAAGCCCTTCAAGAGCTTCAGTTTATTCAGCATATGAAGCCTCTCTTCCAAGGACAAAGTGGCACATCTGCCTAGCTGAAGCACTAATGCATATGCTATGTCACTCAGTTTGTGACAGCAAAATGAGGAGAACAAAAAAGCCTAGAGCAACTCTAATGCTTAATTCCATGAAAGATTCCTATCGTGTTCTGGGACGAAACAGCATTATCAGAAGAGCTAGTTAATTTTGACAAAAAAAGCCAGTAATTTGCCCATACTGCAGCAATGCAAAAGATTAACAGGCAAGTGATTCAGAGTACCACGGGAACTCCAGAAGATAATCAAAGCTCCATCAGTGTCCCTGCTGTCCCACAACTGACCTGGTGATCTGTTTATTACACCACGGAGATCCGTAGGCGCGGCCGTCCTGCAGAGCCTTCAGCACGAGCAGGTGACACTCCCGATAGCGGAGCAAGAGGTCAGCGTCAGCCCCACTGGTGGCATCCAGCAAGCCCTCTACAGCCTAGAATACATGCACCCTGTTAGCAGAGGAAAAAACAAGTCCTCTTCCAAATCTTCCACATGTTACACCGGCAAGAGTTACCACCAGAAGACTCGGCAGACACGAAAAAAAAAATAAAATCAATTTACTAATTGTGCTGACCCCTTGGTAAGACCATGTGAGATTTGAACAGTTACTATGGCATCTGTGTGTTCACTGTATACAGCTGTGCTACCACAAACCAACCTACAGGTCTCTCTATGCCCCACTAGTTTTGTAGGTGCTCTAAGTAATATGACAGACTGTGTTAGTTTGTCCTGCAGCTTCTCTGAGTCAGTGCTTCCTCAGCAGTTCAGCACATGGCTCGTGGAAAATTACATGGCTTGTGGAAAATTCCAGAACCTGCTAGAACTAAGTGAGCAAAGAAAAAGAGAAAAAGCTTTTTCCTTAGAGAAAAAGCTGCAGCACTCAAGAGAGCCTCTGTGTTAGTCTACAGCAAATGGAAGATGAGTCCTACAGGGGCAGCACAATTTATCTGGTCAAGTCCTAGTCAGGACTGGACCCTTTAATAGGTACAACCACTATCGGAGAAGAACAGAGTCTCTCTCCAGCTTTCAGTTACTCTTGTTTTGGCACTGTTCTTGGATCCTCAAGCAAGCAGCTCAGTATTCTTCCATTCAAATGGATTTTTCTCCATGTCTGTCACTTGCTCTGCACTACTACACAAGCACTGGTGCCAGCTCAGCTCGCAGAGCTCACTGCAACACTCCCCACTGGTACAGCCTCACAAATTCCGGCTGGGATGGAGTTAATTTGCTTCGCAGCAGCCCATATGGTGCTGTGCTTCGGATTTGTGCTGAAAGCGTGTTGACAACACACCAGAGTTTTGCCAATTGCTGAACACGGCTTACACAGCATCAAGGCTTTTTCCTTCCCGCTCTTGCCTCTCCCACCAGTTGGTAGGCTGAGGATGGACAAGAGGCTGGGAAGCAACACAGTGAGGACAGCTGATCCAAACTGAATAAATGGATATTCTACACTATATGACATCATCCTTGGCAATAAAAGCTTAGGGAAAGGAGGATGAAAAAGGGCATTCATGGTTCTGATGTTTGCCTTCCCAAGCAAATGTCACATGTGCTGAAGCCCTGCTTTCCGAGAAGCAGTTGGACATCTGCCTGCTGATGGGAAGTAGTGATTTTTATTTTTGTTTTGTTTGCACACACAACTTTTGGTTTCCCTACTGAACTGTCATAATATGAATGAACACATCATCTTGTCTTCCCCCTGTTTAATCCCTGTCCTGCAGAAGAGAGGAATGAGCAAGCAGCTTCTTTCCACAGCAGCCTGGACACTGTGTGTACAATACACCAAGGGAACATCACGGCTCCCTTCCAACTTTATGTACTGAATTTCCAAAGACAGCAGCTCAGTATTGTTCACCAAACAAGTTCCACAGCATACACGAAAAAACACAGTCACCAGCAAGACAATCCACGAGCCAGATGAGTAACAAACTCTAGACAAGTTGTTACAGAGAGGAATTGTCAGCACTCACCTTCTGCAGTAGCCCCAGCGCAGCAATAGCATCGCGGGAGTTCCGAGCCACTACCACGGCCTCCAAGAGGCTCCTCAACGCTTGAACTTGAGGATTCATGGCCAGGGTGTGTGGAATGGACTGCAGGTGCTGCTCCAGTTCTGTCATACATTTGTCATAGATTTGTGCTACATCATCTGTGGCCCAAGCCTGCTGCTTAAGAGAAAGTGGGAATGAGTGATTTTTACAGGGATTGTATTTGTCACACTCAAATACTGACTGGCTCTTCTGCTTCAGGAATTATAGCATCCAGAATTTACACCTCTACAGTACTGTGGTTTGTTATGATGGCATTTTAAACACACAAATACGAGCAAGTAAAACAGTGCAAACAATTCTAGCAGTCAGAATCACAGAATGGTTTGCGTTGGAAGGACTTTAATGGCTATCTAGTTTCAACCCCATTGCCATGGGCAGGGACACCTTTCACTATTCCAGGTTGCTCCAAGCCCCATCCAAGCTGGCCTTGAACACCTCCAGGGATGGGCAACCACAGCTTCTCTGGGCAACCTGTTCCAGTGCCTCACCACTCTCACAAGGAATTTCTTTTTAATATCTAATCTAAACCTGCCCTCTGTTACTTAGAAGCCATTCCCCTTTCTCCTGTCACTAAGGCCTTAAGTCCTTAAGACCAACTATGCACACAAAAACCTGCTCAAAAGTCATGCTTGCCATCCATGACCTGGCAAGACTAACCTGAAATTTGAATAAAGTGTTTCACCACTGCTAAAACCACATGTAGTGACTATAACTTGCAGAACTTCTCCCAGTTTGTGTTAGAACTTCCTCAGACTGGATGGAAGTTTTATGTTGCCATCACCCTGTCATTAGAACTAGAGCATCTTTCAACCACTTTTCTCAAACAATACAAACACCTGACTCTTATGAGTCCTTCTAGCAAGAGACAAGTTCTACAACAGTCTCCAAAAGGGCTACAGTACTCTCAAGTTGATTAATTCAGAAACCTCTACCTTCATAGGCTGAGCCAAGAATCCTGTAGGCTGAGTTAAGTCATTGGTAGGCAAGAAGCCAGGGACATTGCGTGCAAACTCTTCATAAACAGCCAGCTGTTTTGGGTCCACACCTCCAACCTTTGTAAAGAAAAGAACAGGCATTAACCTCATTGACAAGCACTGGGGCAGTTAAAAATGAGGGCACTCTGTAACAGGCAGCTGCTCAGTCACATTCTTGAACAGAGTGGCCTAGACATCAAGAGGTAGAATTCAGCTGCTCTGCACCGCAGTCCTGTCTCTGCTGTGACACCTAATAGGAGGATTTTCCTCTAAAACTGAAACTCACATTCGAGAGACAGAAATAACTGAATACTGAGAAATGCTCTGCTGAAAGCACATGTTACATTCTTTAAAGGAAGAAAATAGGAGACAAGAAAACAAAACAGGTAAGTCATCTTTCAGCGAGAGGAACAGCATTGAGCAAGAGACAGGACTTAGAATGTCTTCAAGGAATTGAGGAAAATGATATGAATACTCATTTTGGAACAAAATAGTTATGTCTTTCCATGCTAGTCAAGAAAACAGCAGCTGCACTGCTAGGCAAAACTACAATATACAGGATTGTTCAGCTGAAGCTGTGCCATCCAATTTTTCTTATCAGGAGGGGGAGAAGAGCAGCAGCAGGACAAAGCTGAGTTCACATCCTCACCTTTAACCTGATCTGTTCTGGCATCCTCTCAGCCTGGTAAGTTAACACAACAGGATCGCAGTACCGACGGCCCTCTTGTCTGGCATGTTTTCTGAGCTCAAATTCCTGGGAAAATTACAGACACAGCACTGAACTTTAGACACCGAGTCTGGATGTGTATGAGCACACGCAATACTTCTAAAGATGGCAGTCCCATACTTACAGTTGCGAGCCTCTTGTCCATCTCAGGGCCTGCCTTTTCCACAGCTGTCTTCTGGATAAAGCAGCAGGCAAGCTCACAGTTATCCTGGGCTAACTGGGCAGCTGCCTGCTCCATCATGTCCCTCTGCTGTGGGGAAGCTGCCTATTGAAAAGCACAATAATCAGTGAAGGCTGTAGGTTTTTCCTTGTATATTACTACCCTTCAAATCTGCACCACTGCCTATACAGAACACCAGCAATAAAGAGGAATGCTCTTAGGCTCACACTCCCCTCCCATGGAATATACAACAATAAATTTAATTTTGCATAGCTTTGAATAAAACATGTAGGCAAAGATGACAGTAAAGACTTTCAACAAAGAACAAAACAGCAGGAGTTCTCCATCTTCTCCACCTCCCTATCTCCAGGGCACAGAAATAAAGCCCTGCTTTAGACAGACACGTGCACAGCGATGCTAATGCAGGGAAAGCCTCACAGCACAGCACAAGTTTTACCCCTCCCGTTAATGTAATCAGAAGGCACAGCACTAACAAAGCAAACAGCAGTTCTACGCCTTTTTCAGTGGGTTCCCCTTCTGATAAAGATTTTCTTCCTTCCTTCTCAGAGTCTGCTTTAAGAGAACCCTGAACAGATGGACTTATTTTTTACAGTGCAAAGCAGCAACCGCCACTAGAAATGGAATACGTCTATAAAGGCAACCTGTCCCATCTAGTTGGACTTCCCTGTCTGTTAAGATCTACCCTTTCACTTCTCTTTCATTAATTCCCACTACACTACTTCCGTTAACCCACTTCATACAATGAGCCAGGCATGAATTTTAAGGTGTCTCATACAGCCCTTCTTCTGCAACAAAACGCTTTCTATAATTAACCCTAAAGTAAACTTCCTTGGATTACCACTGGTTTTATATCAATGTCATGTCTTCAGGGATAAAAAACCTCACTACTGAATTACACTTAGACATTCTGCAAATACAGCAATACTGTCTTCCACAAAAGCTGAATTCCTTCTGCTTATGCATGTTCTTCTGTGATTAAACTCGACAGAACACTGGGGCAAAATAAAAAGCTAGTCAGGAAGTTTGTGTGCAATGCAGTAAGATCCACCTTAGCAGTTTAAGTGTGTTCAACATGAGCTGTAATCTCAACACGCTTTCTTCACTTAACTCCACGAGAGTCATGAGGCTTTTATCCAGTGAATTCATCTCCATGCTGGTTAAGCCATGTAATTAACCAGCAAGTCCACAGTGTGGAGAACTGATTTACTAACACCTGCAGTCCCATAAGCTGGAAATCAACTTCAGATGGTGGGCCTCTTACCCTCAGTGCAGTGGCAAAGCTGTTTTTCAGGTTGGTAGCTATGCTCATGAGCAGCGGCTCCCTGCAGGTGATCATGGCCATCCCCGCCGTCAGGTTCCGCATCATGTGGTGAGCGGCCACGCGCATCCGCGACTCCTCCGAGTCCAGCGCAAAGTCCTTCCTGACGATCTGCTCACAGGTGGTCATGGCGATCTTGATGGAGCGATCCACCACGGGGTGGACCAGGTCCTGCACCGCCCGCTCGATGGCCTGCCGCACGCACTGCTTCAGCTGCGGGTGCGCCTGGAACAGCGGGATCTGCGCGGGGAGCAGCAAAGGTCAGCAAACAAACTGCCCCGGGGTCCCACCCGCCCGAGACACTCCCATTTTCTGAACAACTCGTCAGCACACTGTCCTAGCTCGTGCAGTACTCCCTTGTTCCACATGCAGCTGTTACAATATTTGATAAATCTGAAACTGGACAAACGGTCATTTTTCTTACCAAGTTGCAGCTGAGCACAATGCAAAGACTGACTGAAGAGCTAAGCCGCTGACTGGTCAAAAGGAGCACAATATTTATCCCAACTGACCCACTGCCAAAAATAGATACTAATGTGACCACTTGACCATCTCAGGTTGCTAATGCAACTACTAATCACCTCTAAAGTTCTCCACTTGATTACTCATTAGCACTCAACCTCCCCACTACTTTTGAAAAGTGACTCTGCAATAACTTAGTTTACAAAATGCCGCTCCCACCAGCTGAGATCTATGGCAAATCTGGTAGTAAACATCCTTTTAGCAAATCAGATCAGCTCTAAAACTTACCGTGGGATTTAAGGTAATATGTGGAGCCAAGCCTCCTAAAGAATACACGTTGATGTCGTGGTAACTGTACTGGGGCTGTGGAGGGACTGTGGCTGTACAAGTGGTGCTGGTAGCTGGAGTTGTAGAAGCAGCTGGAGAACACAAATAGGTTTGTATTGAGCCATTAGTGGAAAGCAAATGCTTATAATGCAAGAAATATCTATTTAAACCAGAAAATGACCAAACCCCAAAAGTTTCGCAGTTTCATCATGAAACCTCCAAGACTTGCAGCTTTCATTCTGCATTTTCCCAATGATTAGTTCCAAAGTAGCTTCAGGACATTCTAACAGAGATGTCTGTTACAACAGTTTAGCCCCTGATATGTTAATAGATCATGCTGCCTCACTCCCTGTAGGAGTAGCTACACACCCCACATGTAGAATTAGTCCTCATGATGGGTTCCGCTCCCTTCCCATTTCCAAACTCTGTACACCTACTTCTATTACAAAACCATCCAAGTGCTCCCAAGCATTCAGGAATGTTACAACAGCGTATGTAGCTTCATATTTTTCTTCATAATAGTAAAACCTGTATTATTTGAACTTCAACAGTGGTTATGGATTTCATGAGATGTACTTACTAGTTGTTGTGATGGGTGGTAGCTCTTCCGGCTGCTTCACATCCTTCTTTGGAGCAGACAGCTGTTCATCCAGGTTTTTCAGGCGATCCTTATCTTTCAGGAGACTTCCAGGTTTCAGCTCATTGATGTCTAGTGCAAGATTCTTGCAGAGCACCTCAATCTCAAACTTCAGATTCAACTGCAAAACAGTTCTAGTTTAGGATGTGTCACAAGGAGGATGCACAAAAATCTACCAGGCCACTCAACTCCCAGGCTGCCCATTCTAGCCCAAACCTTTCAGAGACTAACAGGGATCAGACAAATATCTTGCACTCTGACCTCACAGGAGAAGAGTTGCACCCAAGTTCTACCAAATAAAGCAATGCCCAAGCCATCTCCCCATGCTAAAGCAGCAAGAAGTGCTGCGTGGTCCTTCACAACATCCCTCCTGACTGGTATGTCAAGAAAACCTCACAGAGCAGGTACAGACAAGAAAACCACAAGTTTACTTTTAGATCATGTTCTTGGTGTAGCTCAGCTAAAACATTCATAATGGCCATTGTCCATGGGTTTGGAGGCCTGAAAACCTACAAGAGAAAGAAGAGAACAGTATTACATAAGCTTCTTGAATCACCTGGACAGCTTATGACTGGAAGTTTTGGAACACAAGCATACAGACATGGAAACCTTTGTAGAGCTGCAATTAGCGTGGAATTTAGTATTCTGGTAACAATTAGTCCATTAACTGAAGTTCAACTGGAACTACATTAGGAAGGTAAGAGTAAAACTGGAAAAACAATGACCTGGTGCTTCTGAGATATCAGTTCTATGCCAAGTAGAACTGACAAGCTGATCAGGGTCAAAGTGGGTGGAATAAAAAAAAATAATCAAAAAAGGAGTTCGTTCTAGAACCTCTAAAATGGTATCCTACCACTTCTCAACAGAGCTCTGTTGAGGGGTACCACAGCACAGTTCAGCTAACACCATTTAGATGGCAAAAATGCATGGGCCATGTACTTTCCCTCAAAAGAGAACACCTTCACTTTAAACCCTTGCATCCCTTTTCTTTCTCTCCACGGCATTCAATCAGTTTTCTCTTTGTGACAAAACCTAGTTACTTTCTGCAATATTTTGCCACTTGAGCAATAACTCTGTCAGCACAAAGACACTTACCACACTCCTGACACTGGATTCTAAGACTTTGGCAACAAATGGCACTACATAAAGCAATTCCTGCTGTCCCTTCACATATGCTTCCAGTAGTAGTGATTTCACATCCAAATCCTGAAAAATACCATCAACAATTTAATTGGAAAGGAGGGTGGAGAAAATGGCAAACACATTGCGAAGTTCCACTTACAAACTACTTCCTTTTCAGATACAGGCAAGGTTGAGTCAAAACAGCCCTTGAATTTTACAGACTGTTAAGCAGCAATTACTTTTTCAACAAAGATTTACATATCTACATTTCTACATGGGATTAACAAGTTCTTGCCAAAACAAATAGAGCTATTAACGTTACTGATACTAAAAAAAAAAATATTTAGAAGTCTTAAATGACCAACTCTGGAATCATACTTCGTACTTGGCACAAAAAAGAGGCACCAGGAAGGTGATAACATTTCCCAAATAGCTTACGCTACTGCACAACAGCTTATCAATGCAGGCCAAAGCAATCTGTAATGACAGAAGCTCACCGTGTGCAAGATGGGCTTATTTTTAGCCATCGTAATCATTCCCAGCCAGTGACCAAGGTTCTTTAACAAGGAGCGGTCTGAGAAGTTGGCTGCAGCTTTGTCTGATGTCAATAGCACCTAATGAAAACAAACAAAAAAAGCAGCTTGAGCAACAACCAGAAGATTATCAGCCTCTGAACCAAATCCAAGAGCTGATCTGATTGAAGGCAAAGTTTTAGAACATCAGGTTCTGAGCTTCAGTCTCACTAGAGAGATACTGGAGCAGCCTCTAGGTAAAGACAGAAACAGAAACCTTTAAATCTGCTCTGTAATGACTGCAATGTTAATGTCTTTAAAAGGATCAAAAAAGAGGATTACACCCTAGAGCTTACCATTTATTTGCTTTGTTGAGACTGTTACAACTATTCATTTAGCAAAAGTCTAACTTTGTGCAGGCAATGCTGCTTCTTAAAGCCTCATCACAGACCTGAAGGTTACAGCCTGCACTTCCAGGGTAACCATTTAATTCTCATGTCAAGGCTTGAAACATGTCCCACGTATTCTGCTGTTGTTAGTTCTGTTCCCCAGCTTCAGAGGAGCACCAGCTGAACAGAGCAGGGTCAGCTGTGCTCTCAAGAGCCAGGAGATGCTTTTGCACTACAGCGTAACCCATGGTGGTCAGGAAATTCCACCATCAGGTTTAAAAATAGTGCTTGGTTCGAGAGTTTGTTTCATCTGTTCATCACTTCTGGCCTTCTGCTTCTTCCTCCTCCTCCCCTTGACATTATCTTACCCCTCTATTAAATTTTGGTTGTTACACCCCTGTTTTCCACACACTTCCCTTCCCCTTTATTCCTCTTTGACCAAAACAGCAGAGTGTGGTATTCTTATCTTTATACTTTCCCCACACAAAACAACCACATCATACGCAATTTTTCCCTAGGTTATGATTTGCAAACCTCACACAAATTTAGAGTCCACCTACATAAATAAATCCAAATGCAGATTTTCTCTCCTGTTATATAATTTAAGTCTTCTGTATGTTCCTAACTGGAATGACTCTTGGTATTCATAAAGATAACCTGAAAGTTTACAAGTAAGCTAGAAAGTAGATTTTTGAATGATATTCAATAGTTGAGGATCAGCAACATAATAAGCAAACAGAATGAGAAGAGCACACTCCCTAATCTTTAACTCTACCCAAGTATTAGAAAACTTGCACAACTCACCTTGATATTTCTGTAGGTTTCATTCAGAACCATTTTATTAAACTCTGGATTTTTCAGTGTGTCGAGGAAGTTTGAATATAAGCTGTGAAAGTTAGGCTCAATACTGACTCTCTTCATCACAAGATATTGTGATACCCAAGGCATGAACTCTTCTTTCACTGTTTCCTTCAGTTCTTCCACCTGTGGCCAAACCAAAGAGAAAACACACCACAGAATAGATGAGAAGATAAGCAAAACCTTCTGGGGCCAGCTCTGATCAACACACAGTTATGGCCTGTCAATTGCTTTTAACACTAATGCTGTTTTTCTAAAAAAAAAAATATTTGAAGCCAGTGTCTCAGTATCCAAAGATCTGGTCAACCAGAAAAGATGTGATCATGAAATCATCAAGGTGTCATAATTGACTTCTCCTTCACTTTTCAGCTTCTAGCCAGACAACTGTAAATAAATGTTGTTACTGTGTAAGTTCAAGCCATCCATCCCCTAAACAGTAAATCACATGAATGGCACAGGTGGCAGCAGGACTGCACTTTTCTACCAGTTAAAAAAAATGTCTTTAATTTGTATGAAATACAAGAGTCCTTCAGCTCAACCTTGCAATGTTAAGTGGCACCCAATTCATTTATATGATGTGAAATGTTTATTCAAGATTAAGAACAGGTATATTTTGCCCATCTCTCCTCCCCCTGGAAAATTTTATCTCCAAAGAGGTTCAAGCAGAAAGTGTTGGAAACTATAATTTCTTTACAGTGTGCCCCCTCCCCCAAAGTTTTGCAAGCTGTAATTTTGTAGAAATATCATCAGCAAACACTTAATAATATATAAATAGATTGAAAAAAATAAATATTTTTTTAATAGCATTCTTCCATACTTGCCTTCTGTGTCATATTTGACTGAGACAGATTATTGAAGATGAAAGCAATTTTTTCCTGGACATTCTCTGGAGGTTCCACAATTCTCTCTGTTTGATCTGTTGCTACTAACAGCGTATCAATGTTGGTTGTATTAATGGAAGGCTGGAGGGAGAACAAAAAGTTAAGAATAGACAATACCTAGGGGTGACATCAAAAGAAACTTTTGCTCTGTTCTGTCAAGCCAAAATAGAATTGAGCTTTATCAGGAGACATCTACTGTCTCAGATTCATTTTCAGCAGCACTCCAAAGAAGCCAAGTGATTTTTTTTTTTTTTTTTACCCTAAAAAATCATGATCAATACTCAGCAGAAGAATGCTGCTGCATGAAAAGCCTCTACATTCATACATAACAGGTACCACTGCAATGGCACCCTTCAGGCTAACAGCCTGCATACAATTTTAGCCCAGAGAACAATCACAGTACAACAGTGAGCAGCACTTGGCACAGCAAGGAGTCTCCAAGAGCAATTCAGTGCTGATTTGGGAAGGAGAGATCCCTGAGGTTCACTTCTGAGGCAGCATGGCAAGGGTAAGCCAACAGAATGGAACCCAGGTCCCTACAGCTGCAGAACTGAACCCCAGGGCTCTGGCACCTGGTGCACTGCAATTAAGGGAAAAGGAGATGCAGTTTTAAACATCAATCCTGACTGGAGTTTAAAATGGGAAAATATAAACACCTCAAATTAACAACTATCTACGTGACATAACCAGGGGTGAAAGACACTAATAGCTATTATTTAATTATTAAAAATTTACCTGCCCCCCACAGTTTGTTCACAACACTTTCAGCTACCTTTGGCTTTCACTTCCTCTACAGAGAACTATTCAAGGACAGTCCCAAGCAGCAAGACAGGCTCGACTTTACAGTACATCAGTCATCATACAGCAACGGCACCACCCATCCTCGGTGAACGTATGGCACCAAGTGTGCCCCAAAACTTTCTGTGCAATAGCCAATTGTATCAACCTGCCAACCTGTAATAACTGTGACAAGCAGTTCAGAGAGTTGTTTATGCAAGTGACTCAAGATGTGAAAAACCTAATGCAGTTACAACTGCCAGGTCAGATGTGTGCAGTAGGTGTTCTCAAGTCCCAGGTAGAACAGCAGCTGCCAACTATTGTAAGAGTCCTACTGAAGGTCATCAAGAGAAACAACAGTTCTGTAATTGTCTCGACAGCTAAAGCCTCAATAAAAACATTTCAACTTGACACCAAAGTAATTCTGTAGTTTAATGATTAAAAATGCCTTCTCTCTACAAAAATGTCTATCATATTTTAAAGGTTTATATGCTTTAAATACAAAATAACAGATCACAGTTTAAACTCAGTACAGAGCAGCAACTTAACACCTCTGGGAAGGGCACAAAGACAGAATGCTCACCGGCACATCTTTCTTGAAGCTGACTCCAGTTGGTCGGGTGATTGTGATGGTTTTTGCAACGGTGGTGGTGGTTGAGGTGGTCACTATAGTGCTGACTTGGCCAGCAAGAGGAGCTTTTGCTGGAACCTGGGCCTGGGCCTGAGCCTGGGCAAGTGCAATACTTCCAGGGGTGGTGATTGATCCCTGCATCTTCACAGGAGGATCTCTGGATTGCTGTCCATATTCTATGTACTAAAACAGGGTGAACAAGCACAGACAAAAGTTCACACGCAGCAACAGAACTGCAGGCTGAGTTTTAGCACAAGCACTATAAAGGTTTGCCAACAATTGTTAAAATATTCAACACTATTGCCGCAAGAGAATCTGCAAACTACAGCTGTATACCCTCATAAAGCACAGCCTGTCACTACTGACTTTCTCAAACTCTATCTCTGGCCTCAACAGGTTGATGTCAAGCATCATGAGACTCAACAACCTTAAAATTTTGCAGCGCTACCCGAAAACACCCATACATACCCCAGGCCTGAAACAGCCGAGTGAAAGAGGAGAACCTAAGAGCAATGTGTGAACACCAAGAAGCAGGTTACAAAGCAGGTGAGAAGTCTTCTGCAAGGACTCCAACAGCTACATAGAAAAGTCTGAAGCTCACCATTAATAAGCAAAACCACAGTTCTGTAATGGTCAACTTCAAGATATTACGTATTTTAAAGTAGCTCCACAGTAGAAAAAGAGCTTCTTCCCCACTGCTATGCAATTCCTCAGAAACTGGTAACATCAGACTGTCATTTAAGGGATACAGTCTGAAACCTGCCAGTGAAACTGAGACTGCCACTAGACTTTCCAGCTTTGGGTATGAGGCCTCTCTATCTCAATGGAACATTTTTCCTTATTTAGCTCATGCTCTCAAGCTCTGCCACTGGGATTAGCTTTTCTTCATTTCCACCAATAAAAGCACCTTCAAGGCAGACACCATATGATGAACACTGCTTTGGATTACAAAGTATTCCCATGGCTCTCATCAAACCTTCAGGAATGAAATTCTTCCCAGATTATTTTAGCAGGTCTGAGTATGAAATTGTATAAACCCAGCTGAATGCCCTCTATTTCAGAGGAAAACGCTAAATCTTTAAGGGACTGGCATATGAACCCATTGAGGCACTTTAAATCCTTTGTGCATGGACATGTGCAGTGCTGGATCACTCAGTTACATTCAGGTACCTATTTCAACATAAGCAACTCGAAGAGATTTATTGAAACAGGAAAGGTACCAGATAACCACCTTCACTCGCCTACGCTACCTGACTGAAAAACCTTAAGGAAAGGCATGTGATTCTGTGCATGTACACAGTCTAAAATGATGATACACGAGACTGCTTTTCCAAAGGAAAACACAAGTTTGCTCATAAGAATTTAAAATCATGGAGAGCTGGTGTTGGTAATACGAAAACACTCACCTCCTGCAAATGATGTGGGAACTGTATAAAGTGACTAATAGAAGCCAAGTGCTGACAATACTGAGGATAGTCCTTCAATCTGTCAGACAAAATACACATTAGTCAGAAGTGTTAGCCCAGACCAGAAACAGTATTAAAGACAAACACAAAATATCAGGCTGGTATGTCATTCCCATACTGCGTCACAGAATTACTTCTGGACTCCTTACAGCAGCCGTGCTATAAAAAAAAAGGGCATTTTCTACAAAGTACTTTTTGTCACAAAACCCATTTGAAATTAATTCGTTTAACAGTAAAGCACAAGGTTTATTCACAGCAACTCATCTTACCTACATCTCTGTACTTCTGAGACACGACTGCATTTATATTTAGGGTTTGCAAAAAGGTTACTGGGTAAATAATTTGCAGTCCGGCTTAGTGCATTTTCAACAGCACCCCTCACACCCAGAATTTCCTCTATCTGCAATTCATGAAAAGCTTTGAGAAAGCTTTTTTTTTTTAAATTATGTAGCCATACTTTCGATATCTGTGTAAAACCCAAACCCTAGAGCTTAGTTCCTAGTCAGTCCTTCAGTAAGGAACAGCACAAATAGCACTCCACTGGAATGCACCTGTGAAGAGTAATTACATTCACTCAATTTCTAACAGACAACTTCATTTATAAAGATAATTAGTGGTGGGTTAGATGAAGTTCACTAATTTTCAGCATCTGTTTGCCCCATTTATACAGGCCCCACACTGAACATTTTCACTTAGAAAAGCCACCCTTTAACTAGCACATCCACACTTTTTGTTTCAGCTCGGCCTATCTCCAAAGTAATCCTGAACTGAGATGTGTTAATTTCTAACAACATCAGCAATCCTGTAGTGCATGATTAGAGCAGGCTCAACGTTCACAAGACAACACTATTAGAAGTTACCAACACCCACACTCACCTATTTTTAAATCTATCTAGTGCAGCGATACCAAAATAGTACATTTTGGATGCAAAAGGCTTTCGTAAGGCTTCAAGAACATAGCGCAGGGCCAGGCCCAGGGCCATGTAAGTAACCAGTCCTTTCTCTATGATCCCCCCGAAGAGACAGGCGGTGATGTGCAGCTCTTTGTCCGGGTACTGCGGGAAGAAGCGGTACTCCTCGAACAAGTTCCTCAGCATGCAGTTAAACACTTCTCGTTCACGTTTAATGTTGGAGTCCTTAAACCTCTGCAGCATTTCCAAGACCTGCAAAGAAATTGGGAATTGTTACCACTGGGTTTGCTTTCTTCTAGATCTTCACATTTCACGAGTGTGTGCAACTACCCAGGTAAACTGTGCTACCACAAGTCAGACCACAAACTAAGTGCTTTAAGAACATCTCATTTCAGCCAGCAAACACTACATCACTACAAGGATCTTCCTCTTCAGACTCGAGTTTTCTCCATTTTAAGTAACTGTCTTCACACAGAACTTTTTTTGTGACCGCCTCGCCTACTCCATCACTTTCAAATAGGAAAAATTAAAATTAATGTTGTGTCCTCCATAATTTATAACCACACAAATACATTAAAGTAAATTTGAAGTACTTCAAAGAGCAAGTACATCAGGCCAATAATTACTCTCATAGAGACTAACCAAAATAATTATCAAAAGCTCAGAAGGTAGAACGTGGGACACTTTTATATATATGGATGTTGTAGTCATTTTTACATACTTAAAAAACATATATTCAAGATAATTTATACAGACTATTTAAAGGTACTCTTTAGCACCTATTTTGAACACAAAGGCTTCCACACCACGTCGAATCCTTCCCACTTAGCAGAATTTTAGGAGTGTTAGACATCCAAAGTTTTCAGTCCACAGAAGTCAAAGCTGAATGCAACGATCAACTGCAAGTTTGCTGTGAAAACAACTTCAACCAAGCCAAAAAGCAATGCTGCAAGGTCCTCCCAAGAGCCCTTTTTTATTTTCCACTAAAACGTGAAGGAGTAATTGTGATCAACTTTATTGCAAGTCTCTGGAGAGCAACCGCTGCAGAAGGGAACTCACCTCATCCACAGACATGGTCGGATGTGGTGGATGGTTGTAAATACGCTGGAAGTAGCTGTTTGCCTCATCATCTATTTCTTTGCTAAAGTGCTGATTAGCCTCTGGCCACACCTGAGATAAGTCAGCTGTTAAAAAAAAGGGAACAGGTATCATGCTCAGGACAACTTCAGGCAGGCAGGATTTCATCTAGTCCTTTTCAACTCTTCCATCAATCTGTACAGAACCCGCTAGTTGTTCTGAAAAGTAGGATATTTAACCCTCACATTGGACAGGAATTGCTATCAAAAAAAAAAAAAAAATCTGTTTTCATATGCTGTATTTATTAAAAAAGCCTGAATCCTAAGATAGCATTAACCTCACCCTGCTGTATTCCTAGAACCCACTGCATCCCAAGCTCACCTCAACTGACAACTAAATGAATGAATGCAGAACAGACTAGAATAAAGCATGCTACACAACACTGACATGCACACAGACTTGCACACAGACTTGCACACAGACTTTCAGGCCAGCCAGTGAGCTTCCAGCAAGCGTATACTGAATGTTCAAGACCCAAAATACAAACCAATGGTCACTACAGCTACCTCCACTGTACATCTGCAAAGAGAGGTAACTCTGCTGTTATTACTTATGGCTTCTTTGATAGCTCCTCCCTAACAGCAGTGAGGAAGGTTTAGCACATAGCTGTGCTTCCTGAACATTTAACTGCTTCAACACTTCACTGTGAGTACACTGAAGAGGCATAAATGATTTAAGGATAATGGCTTAGTGTCAAATTATTCCTTCCAAAAAGTACCTTCCCACCAACTTCTGTTAAGACTGTAACATTGAATACAAATAAGACCATTTCACTGCTTCACCTGTGAGGCTCCCTGCTGCAACAGGACCTTACTCAGGTAGCTTTCTTTAACCTTTTCCCAAATAAAACCAAAACCACCCTGGTACCAGGCACATGCAATTTTCTCTGTCAAGAGCAGGACAACACTTTTGTTCAAAACACAGCACCGCAGAAAAAGGACAGGAACACAAATCTGTTACACGCCGCATTTTTATGCTAACAGCTTTTGTTTAACCCCCCCCAGGGCACTTGTCAAGCTCCTAGGATACAAGCCTAGAAGCACCTTTTTCAGGCTAATGGAATAACTCAAGAGCCACATTTCTAACATTTCCCACCTACAGATCCAAGCCTCCCCTGAAGGAAACACAGATTAACTGCAGACCACAGTCACACTTCACAGCCACAGACAACACTACCACTTACAAGGTTTCATCTTACTCTGCTGGAATGTAGGCTGGTTCAGTCCAGATGTGCTCAGCTTCCTTTGCACGAATGGGTCATTGTTCACTGCAGGAAGGCCCAGGGCTCCAGTTCCTATGCCAGTCAGGCTACCCGTAGTAAGACCACCTACTGAAAAGTAAACAACTGGTCATCTCAGTTTGCACGCTCACATTTTTAACTCCTCCCAGCACTTGTCATTTCCAAGAACTCAAGAGCTTCATAAACCTCATAGCTGTCTAATGTCAAGCAATTTTAACTTGAGCAATTCATCTCTGTCCCAACCTAAAATGACAATGCTGAATTTGTCAAAACACCCTCTTGACTCTCAAACTTTTTACCTTTTGCAGCTGCAGCACTCTGAAGTGCTGTTTCAGCAATGACCCAGAAGTGTGTAACTCCCTCCCATACAACACAGCTGTTTGTCCAGTGGGGTGTCCCACCCTCAAAGGGAAGGAAGCACTTAACCCACCCTCAGCAATAACAGTGCCTTAGCTCTGCCATGCCAAAAACAAACCGCTCTACCCCAACAGCAGTACCTGGAAGCTGTGAAGAGAGTCCTCCTATGCCACTGAAACCTGTCGTCTGGTTTTGGGTGGAAAGAGGGGGGAACGCTTTTGCTGGTGACTGAGGAGTGCTGAAGGCAGAGCCCAGGTTTGGAGGGAAGCCTTGCATGCTCTGGGTGTGGGGAGCAGCTGAGCCACCTAAACTAAGAGACGCCATTCCTGCGAGCGAGTCGATCTGCACGAAGAGAGGAAGGTTATACAGACACCCATAAACCAAAAGCCAGCTGATTTTTGGCATGTTTTGTATAAAGTCGGCTACCTATCAAAACATTTCTGAGAAAAGCCTTTCTGCATGGTTACTTTAAGTTCTGAAGTCATCCAGATCACCCCAAAAGATCAGTTTGGCTAGAGAATGTGCTTTCATTTTTCTTCTACAATCCCATGAAATCCCATTCTCTCCAAGCTTTTACAGAAAGGCTGATTGTTCCACAGTCTGCAGTGAAGAGTAACACAACAGTAAATGCTTATAATAAGCATCATTTACTTCTACTTGCAGATTTTTATACTACAGCAGTTTATGCTCTGCAGTTTGTGATTTCAGATTGCACCCCAAGACTTAAAAATGTATTTCAACTCAAGCTTACAGAGTATTTTTATTTTTGACTGTCTGAAGGATCCCACTACATGCCCACTTTTCCCACCTAAATACCTGAATGAAGTCTTCAACAAAAAGCATTAAAACCTGGGTGATGAGTAGGAGGGAAGGCACAATACAGGCTAACAAAGCAGTAAGTCAAGGAACTGACTAGAAACAGCAGAAAATGGTGTTATCTACCCAGAAGACAGCATGACTACAGACTAATAATTGCTGCTCTGCTTGATCATATCACTTATTTGCAGCACGTTGCCAAGGTATTTGGTACATCTGATGAGCAACTTCAATAAAGCAACAATTTACAAGGAAACTGCTCTCTGTGTTTAGTTTATGTAATCTACTGACAATTCAGTCATTCTTAAATGCTGAATTACCACTATTTCAAGTGAAAAGCCTGTCACCACTTCAAAACTGAATGTAACTGCTAGAAGCAAAACCTGTCTGTAATGTGTTGCTCCCAGAGGAGGAAGGGATGATGAGTGGCAGGGAGTAACTGAAATGTACCTTGTTTTTAAAAGAGCAGTTCAGTTGAGAGCTGAAGAGCCCCAGTTATAACAAGTCCTTATGCTCTAGCACTGTGGCTTGGCCCGTGAAGCTACAAACAAGACACATCAGGTTCAAAGGCAGTGCTTAATTCTCAAAAGTCTTAGTAAAATTTAGCACTTTAAAAGAAAGCCTCAGTTACTTTAAATAAACCAAACATCTGTCCCTCTTCAGTGCTCCCATCCTGTAATACTTCACAGTTACCTCTTACAGACACTTGTGAAGTGAAAGACAGTTCTGAACTACAACCCTCAGACAATATTCTGCAGTTACAAGCAAGTTATCCAGACATGCAAGCACAGAACTACGTGAGCCAGATGATGCTTGACTTAGTCCTGCAGAAACTACTACAGCAGAACGAAGTGCGAAACCACGAGCAGGCTGTGCAGAGGCAGCCCGGGGGTCGTACCTGCACGGGTGAGATGGCATCCAGGCTGCTGGCACTGGGCGGGCGGCCCTTGGGCATCACTCCCGGCGGGGGCTGCCGAGCCTTGTTCATGACATTGCTGCAGTTTGCTACCATGGTGAGGATCGTCTCCGACAGCTCCTGAGAAACACTCCTAGGACACAGAAGGAGGACGGTTGGGATACGTACCTACCTGGCTGCAACAGGTCTTGGAAGAGCAGATCATCTACAACAGCCTCGGTCTGCTGTTGTGCATGTCGTGGGCTACACACGGCTTAGCCTTGTGAATCAGAACACAGTTAATGATGCTATGATCCCTTTTTCAAACCTGCTCCCCAAGGCTCCTTCCCGTCCCCAAACTTGACAGTTTGTGATTATTCCCATTCTGAATCTCATTACACACAAGGTCTCTCTAAAAGAGGAGATACATGGAATACACAAAGAAAATGAGAAGAGGAAAATGCCACCATCTGCTTCACTGAAATTCATCTGTGTACAAACTGAAAGACATGCTTTACACACTAACATTAAACCAAAACAGAGGCAGGGAACTCAACTATTCAAGGTAAATATAATCAAAAAACGTCAGAAAACTCAAATTCAGGCACGAAGTCATTGCACAACCGAGAGCAGGCAGTACCTCTTTCCAAAGTGTTCCATGTCTGACTGCCAGGTTCCCAAACTGGAAGGAAAGCCAGCTCTGCTGCTGACATACCCAACCACAAACATCCTGACAGAACACTAACATTTTCCTCTTGGAAAATACAGCAAATTATTTACGCTTTCCTGAACTTCAGCTTTACTTTCTCAGTGAGGATTCCTCCCTGTAATGGTGCAATTACACCAACACAGCTTTACTGCTCTGTTAACCTTGTCTGGAGACTCCTCATTTTAACTCAGTTTTCACAAGATTTTACTGCACAACTACTAGGATGAGGGGAAAACGGAGGACAGAGGAACCATCCTGGTGATTAAGACAGGAAAACAAAGTGCAGATCAACCTTCAGCTTTGGCAGGTATCCCATTACAGGCCACACAGTTAGTTAAGGGCTTCCAGTTGTTCTCCAAAGCCAGCAATCCATTATACAGTGAGGGGAAAAGCTCACCCATGAGAGACGGGAAATCTGGGGAGATATGGTGGGTGAGCAACTTTCCACACAGGGCAACAAACGTTTTATGAACTGTTTCTCAAGCTGGTTCCTTTACACACTGTAACATCCTCTCACCAGGGCCTTGTGTCAAAGATTTCAAAAGAAAGGGGCTTGGAGGGTTGTATGAAAACAATCAGAAACCTACCTTCAAAAAAACCCAAGGAGATTTCTTTTTCAGCAAGTGCAACCAGACCTAAAGACAGAGCTCTGAGCACGGCACACAGGAGGCTCAACAGCTGCAAAGTGTGTTTGCCCTCACTCCATTGCCATGGTCTCAGAAATCTCAGCATTTAAATGTATGTATGATCAACTAACAAGCAGCACAGGTTTTTTTCTGACGTAGGAGGCATTCCAAGCCCATCCAGCACTGCAGTTAGCCATGGAATGGGACTGGGCACTGCAGAGCACACTTCACACGTGGTTACCACCCTGTCTTTTGCCCTCCTCCTTTTTCGGGGGTTAAATTTGCAGTCTTTATGCTTTAATAGTACAGCATGCTTCTGTAAAACAAATTCCAACCTGGTGCAGATAGAGAACATGGCACCACAATGAGGACAGAGACAGACTTCAGCCCCAGAGTCTGACACTCACGGTGACTGGTTGGGCCATTTGTGCTTCGAGAGAACCCCTGATGTCTTGTCCTGCCATCTGCCAGGCAGACTGAAGGTTAAATTTTTTATTATGTCAAGAGACACGCTGCTATATCAAGATGCAAACATCACAATATTTGTAGATAGCACAGAACTGCAAGTTTTCTAAAAAAACAAAACAAAAAAGCCCAACAAACCCAAAGCTCACAAAAAACCCCAGCCTGTATTTGAGGCAAACGAAGTTGGTGGGCTGAGAGGCAGGAACCACATTCAGCCACCTCTAGAGCAACAAAACTGCCTCCATAAGGGAAATTTCAGCTTGCCGGAACAAAACCTCCACATCTCTTGCATTTTTTTTATTCAAACCCTTTCTTACAACACAGGAAAAAGCCTTTACATTTCAAAGGCACAATTACACAGAAGCCTCTTCCCTTCTTGAGACAGGGACTGAGAAGAAGTGACAATTCCCCACCCTGACACACTTGGACCTTGCAGGACACAACTGTGTGGAAGAGGCACTGCTGCCCCTCTCAACTCACTGCAGCTCCACGAGGGGAGGAGTTCTCACAAGCAGTTTGTTCATAGATCCCATGCTTGGTCAGTCTGTGGTGCCTGCAACCACCCTGACTTCATTGTAAAAACACTCAGCAACACAAGGAACGTTTATTTCTTTTTGAAGACTCACTGTTACCTGATGCCACAACTGCAGTGCTCACCAGGGATAAACAAGTTGCACCAAAGTAAGTCTCAGAACATGTAGGGTCCCAGTGGTTAAAAAAAAAAATAAATGTCTCCCTGGACACAAAACAGGACAGGAAATAACTACAGTCTAATTAAAGAGCAGGTTCCTAAATCAACAGATTTAGGAGATAGCAGACTTCAGATGGTGAAGTGGAACCACTCTCCCAGATGTATTTAATATTTACTGCGATTTTAACCTTCAAGTCTTCACAATGCCTGCTCCCATTCGTGACTGAAACCTGAGCTCATCAAAGCCACTGCTTCATGAAAGAAATCCAAGCTTTTTCTTTCTAAAGCTCAAAGAGAATAACCGATGGAAAATGACTGCAAATAGGTCACATTCTTGTATAAAAGGGAATACAAGGAGCTATAAAAAGAAACCAAAAGCTGAGAGAATTGTGCCAGTAGAGAACTAGTGGCTTCTGGAATTAATGGAATAAATAAAGCTTGGTTAACACATTAAGATTTAGAACAGTGACATTAGATGCAAGTCAAGTCTACAGTTAACTACTGAACCTCTAAAACATGGACACTGCAGCACACAAAATAAGGCACGTAAGTTCGTCTGCGAACTAGTCTCAGAAGATGCACTTTGAGTTGAAAAGTATCAGTTATCTCTCAGTCCAAGACATGTGCCGACCATTATATTTCAGAAACAGTACTTCAACAGCATTTTGGAGATCAACTGCACAGGTTCCAGCAGAAACCAGGAGGTTCCTTTCTCCTAAAATCTTACAGGTATCTCAAATTCTCTTTCAGTTCCACTACTCCTTGTGACAACTATGCTGGTACGAATTTCCTAGCACCCACAGGAGAGCCGTGAGTCATCCTGGATGTTTTTCATGTTTTTCAAGACAACACTGGCTAAGCCAAAGAACACAGCATAAGGCTCAGATCAGTAACAGGCACTGGGACATGCCAGGCTCATTTGGTGCCAAAACCAGCAGCAAAATCAGCACCATTTTCAGCTTCCAGTCGCTCTGGCTCACACATGGCCCTGTGACAGGTCTAGTTAACTGCAGCAATGTTTCGGAGACAAACGCCATCTTGGTCTGACAGCATGAAGAAATGACACTGCAAATACTTTACAACATCCAGTCACATTTACTATATGTGTACACGGTATTTGAAGACTGATTTGTCCAATTTCAGTTTCCATCAGCCCTTCCCCTCTAGCAGACAAAACAGCTCTTAGACCCAGTCATTTTTTCTCCTGCCTTTAGCTAAACAATCTCATCTGCAAAAGATCTTCAATATTTTCCATCTGACTACTTTGAGTGTCTCTCAAATGAAGACAGAAGTTACACATG
This sequence comes from Oxyruncus cristatus, assembly GCA_013399855.1. NCBI lineage: Eukaryota > Metazoa > Chordata > Aves > Passeriformes > Cotingidae > Oxyruncus > Oxyruncus cristatus. The sequence continues at coordinate 327,307 of VXAY01006707.1, forward strand.
TCTCATTTCAGTCTCAATTACACCACAGTCACCACTCACCACTTTTCTCCTACACACAAGGGACTGCAGGAGCCATTCATTGCTAGGGCAGTTACCAGGCAGAGGCATGGGCTTAACACAGACACAAAATCCTTTATACAATCACTTTTCCAAGACGCTGTTCCATTCTGTAGCCATGGCCTGTATTCCCTTGTCCAAATTAAAGTCCTGTATCTAATCATTAACAACCAAGGCTCTGACTCACCAGCCAGGCCCCAGTCTCCAAGATCACCTCATCTGTTCCATGACAAAGACAAGAATGCTCAAGCTCTCATGACCCAGCCTACAACAAAAGTTTCAACGCAGAATGAACTGTACTACTGCACTTACCCCTGCAAGTTTCTACATTCTCATTAACCCCATTCTCCATGTGAAATTCCAAGCCAGCTGTGACCACGTGCCAGAAAACAAGCTACAAACAGACGACACATTCATAGTAAGCAATGTAATCCTTACCCAGCACAAGCTTGCAGACAGGCCAACATGGTTGCCAACGTTTCTGGAGGAAGCTGAGCACTTTTGGGCTGATCTTTTTCTGGAGCAAGGCCACCCAGGATAGATGGACATCTTCTCTTCAAGAAAGTCATACAGGCCTGGATGAAAGGCTCCTGAGGAAAAAATGTTATCTTAATTTCCCAAACTGCATCCAGGACACTGTTTCAAACTTGGCAATTGCACCGTGGAAAGAATTGCACTAAGCTACCATAGTTCAGTGAAAATGGTGAACTATCAGACCATGGACACTTTCCACAGCTTTAAAGCTACTTACAAAATTGTTAAAGTGACTTAAGTTAGTCACCGATACGAATGCAGAAATAAAAAGAAAAATTCTGCTTTACCCCATGCTCCCGAATTTTATCTGTGAGCCATTTGTCAAGTTTGAGGTATTCCCGTCGAGAGGCAAGTGCAGCAAGGTCAATAACAAAGGCAAATGGAGTACCATTTAGCAGCATTGACAAGGCCTAAAGAAAGAAAATCAGAAGACTACTAGTGAAGACACACGGACACCCTTTCTCCTTTTCTTTCTAGCCCCCCCCACTCCACTTTTTAGTAAAGGAGTCTTATTATCACATGCTGCAGTGCTTTCTTTGTCAACAAAGAGTGGTACTATCAACTTCACTCACAGCTCGCTCATGAGACAAATAAGCAAGAGCTCTGATTTGAAATCGTGACTTTACCTTCTTTGAAGCGACCTTGTGCTGACAGTTTTAAATTCCTCTACAGGAAAATCCACCAGCAAGCGGTGGAGAACTACCGAGTTGACATTGCAACAAAATTAAGCAGAAGAGCCAAACATCTCTCTGCAAACACACCTCAACCCCCTCAGAGAGGCTCAGAAAGTATCTGCTCTAAGGGGTCATCTCTGAACACAGTAATTGCTACAACAAAACTGACTTCAAGCAGCAGCAGGTGCTCTTTCACTTCGTGACACTCATTTTGTGTATTACTTCAGAAAGCAATAAAGGCCTCAAAGAAGTTAGTCACAACTTCCAGTCTGTTGTGAACGTGTAAAAACTAAGAAGCAGTAGCAAGAAATCCCCACTCTATCATGATGCTTAGCAGTGCCACCTTCATACAAATATCTCACAGGTTATTTTCTACCTTCTCATTTCAACAGTACTCAAGGCTAAAACAGTCAGAGCTCTTTCTGGATTTACACAGCAAGCAATTCTGTTGCACTGCTTCCCAAGGTACTTGTCAGCTAAGCCACAATAAACAACCCCACCGCAAATAACCAAGTAAAACATCTTGGGCTCACAACTGGACAGGTTGGAAGCATCTGCAGTCAGATATCACAAATCAGCTGAAGAGTGCTTAAGGTCACATGAACATAGGTTTTTTTTCTTTTTTAGGATGAGCAGCAACAAATTAATTCAGACATGCTTAAAAAAAAAGTAATCCTTGCTAAGTTAGTCTAAGGCAAGCTTAGCCTTTGTTAAAAGATAAGCAAACCTGCAAAAGGCACCAGACAGCAAAAAAATGGCAGCGTTTTGCAAAACTCACCTTTAAGTCTTGCGCCACATCAAGAATCCGTGACAATTTTGCCTGGTCATACTGCTCCCCTCTCATGTACCATTCTGCCATCGCATGCATGATGAGCTGACGGATTGATGGAGACTGACCCTACGGAGAATTAAATTACAATTGTACGTCACGGTTCTAGCAACAGGATCACCTGTGTGGACACTAAACAGGGTATTTTACATCTAAAGCTTAACAAACAGACATATTTACTCTATGTTTTCAGAACTGAGCCTTTTCTATGCAAGAAGAGTCTACCCAGGAGCTACAACTAAAGGATGTAGCACAACTGCAAATGGTAAGTGTGTACATCCCCATCTCTTCCCCACCACTGTCCAGGTCTGATTGCTCTCAACTGTAGACAAATTGCTTTTGGAATATGCAAGCCATTTAAAAAAACGTTATGCCTGACATGATGTGCCAAAGTGAGAATTCAACACGGAAAACACAGTATCTAGCTCTGCTCACACAGGGGCAATTTTAAACTACAACACAACTGAGACTTTTAATGGTAGCAAGGGTTTTGCTTGAAAGGAAGTGGAACATCCTTAAGTTGTGGAATGGCACCATGTCCCATGGCAGCCATCATTCTGTGCTTTTTTCTGAAATCAACCCCGTGGAAAAACTGCCTGTTTCGCCACTTGAAGACCTTACAGAAAAAGCATATCACATCTAGCCTACCCCCTTCTTCAATTTCAAGACTTTTATAAGGAAAAATATAAAACATCCATAGCATTCAGCTAGGAGATAGCCATGATTTTGCAGTGAATGTGGACGATGACCTTGGAGGTCAAGCTTCTTGCCATTTACTCTACATGATGAGGGCAAGATGTTTCCTAATGCAGATTCCCTCCCACCCCAGAGGCTTCCTCTGCTTTAAGTTTCTTATGACTTCTCTTTACTTAACTACCAGCACTTACAATGGCCACACCAAACACAAACCCATTAAAAGTATGGGATTTGCATATATAGTTATGTCTGCATGGAAGTTCTCCTTGAAAAAGGTCAGCAGACAGTCCTAAGATTTCTGAAAACACCCCAGACTGTGGAAACTTATGGTGCGAGTAGTTTCTTTATGCCTAGAATAACCTTCACCTTTTGGCAAGTAAAAAGGTTTTGGTTTTTCATGGTTTTTTTTGTTTAAATCTATTCATTTCTTACTGCTTCAAGTTTTTACATTTCAAATGTGTAAGCTTGAGAGTTGAGCAGGGCAGGTGATGCTGTTATGAAGTTTTTGGGGGTTTCCTTGGTTGGACTGTTTGATTTTGCACTTTTTATTAAAAATCAAACTGCGGTCAACTTTAGTTAAAACTGAAAGGTTTAAAAAAGTCAAACTTAGCTTTGCTTCTCTACTTTTCCAAGCGTATTTTCTCAGTAAATATTATTGAAAATCAAATCATAGTAATTTGCTTCAAGTCGGGAAGGGGACAACTCATTACTCTGCATAAACCACAGATGATTTTACCCCTTGGGTTTTAAACCGACCAGTTCATAAACCAATACGACCACCATTGTTTTAAGTTGTTCTAACTGTCCAACTCATTTAAGAAGCTTTCGAGTTACACGACCAAACCACAGGCACACCGCAGTGAAAACACTTACCTGGCCATGCCATGCGTAGTGCAAAATGATGGCAGAGTTGGGATGGTTGCCAAGGAAAATCGGCATGAGCGTGGAGATGAGTTCATGGCGCAAGGTGTGCCAGGAGGTGTTGATCTGCAGTAAGGCCAATACCAGCATGTCTGGGCAATGCTTGATAGGAAAACTGAAGAGCTGCTTAACCTGTTCATACTGTCCCACTTCTGCCAATCGTAACAGAGACTCAATCAAATCCAGGCTCTTCCTAACAAAAGAGAAAAAAAACCAGACAAACCCCCCCAAAGTTACCAAGCAGAAAGCTTACAGGATCCTGGAGCCAAGCATTCTGTAGGAACAACGGTAAGGAAACATAAAGCAGTGCCCACTGCCACCAACCTGACACTGCAGGTTGTTTGTATCATGTACAATTAAGCCTGCAAGAAACTGTGAAAAATTAACTCGCAGTTTAAGAGCTTAAGACCTTCTGACTCTGTTAGGGAAGAGGGAGAACTGAAAGCTGATGTCGAAGACGTTCAGCTTGAGGTGGGTTACCTGGATAATTTAACCTGAAATGTACTTCCAGAAATGGAATACACTTTTTTAAACACCTCCAAGTCCCAACTTGTGAAACTCATTGAAGATACTCTACTTGTTTTGTCTTCTTCATGGACAAGCAATCATTATCAATTTACCTGTATTTCCCATCCTTCAATTCCCTATTTTGGGCCATACAATTGAAAAAAGAAGCAAATATCCTTACTGAAATAAGCTACCTGGCTACACCAAAAGAAGGGGTCAGCTCAGAAAGTCACACCAGTCAGCTTCATGCAATGACTCACCAAAAAGCTCCAGAAATTTACTATTTAAATCCCAGGACTTCTTTCATACAAATAAAGTAAACTTCTCTAATGTCATCCTGGGAAAGAGAGATTTAAATTCACACCACCTCCTCTATCCCCTCCTTTCAGCTTGCAGTATATGTCAAAATACACCGGCAGAAATTTTCCAGACAAGCTGAGGGCTCCAACAAAAGCAAGAATTGGTAGTACATTTTCAGCTATTATGGAAGTACACAGGAAGTTCTGATGATATGAGTACTCTCACCAATCACACATGGAACAAATACTAATGGTTGATCTACCGGGATGTACACACAGCTACAAATAAATCTGGCCCCACTTAGATAAAGCCAGACAAGTAATCTAACTCTAGGTATGAAAAGCAGTTGAGAGCAGAATTACCATGTAGCAATTTCTCGATTGTCATCCTCTGGTGGCGCTTTCAGGATGTCTGTGGCGACAGTATGGCAAGGGTAGTCAGCAAAACAGAAGATGTCAGGGTTTATGAGGGAATGTTGAATGAAGGAGAGCTGGAATTAAAAAAAAAAAAAAAACATTAAAAACAGTTTAGACTTTCAGGTTCCTTCCACTTCATCAAGTGACACATTTTTGAGAATGATGCAAATCAACAAAGCAGCAGAGATGAGTCACCTTAAGACTGAACCTCACACTTCTCTCAGGATTTCTGAAGTGATGGACACAGGCATGGTGAGGGTACTTGTCTGCACAAAGCTGTGGCCTGTTTGTGTAACCAGGCACGAACTGCAGAGCACTGCCCCGCAGCAGCAGCTCTACCCCCTGCTGCACTACGCCCCAGAACCCTCCTAAAGCCACAGGTGCTGTCACAGGGCACATGTGACCATCTCCTCCCACAATGCAGACACTGGTGAACCACAGGCTGTATTTCAGTAACGCACCTGAGGCCTTACAAGCCAACGTCTCAAATGTGGCTTTATCTTAAAACTCACATTACCAGTCCACCAATCCAAGAAATTCAGGAACTCTGCAAATACTCTACAGATACAGCAGAAATGCTGGGACACCCACCTGGCCCTCTGCGTGCTTCCAAGGTCTGTATATGGCATTAACTGGAAAAACCTCCATGCCCAGCCCTCTCTGGATGCCAAACACCACAATATGCAGGCCCTTGCTGTCACGAATCTGAAATCCTGGGTGGTCCAGTTCATACGTTACTACTTTGAAGTCCAGGTTGGGGTTCTGCAACCAGACAAACAAGGGGGGTCAGCCTTGAATATTACAATCCTCAGTACTGTCTTTTAAGAGTCCCTTCTTCATCAGTATTTTATCCAGCTTAACATCCACCCAACTCTTAGTTGAAAGCAAGGTTTTCTTTTCGAAAAGTATTTAGATAGTTGTGAGAATTTTATGCAAGTTAACGTGTGAAACCAGCCTGTGAGATTGTACTTGCCCAGCACTACAGTAGCTGTCTATCCTTCCAAGCATTTAATTAACAAGTTTTTAAAAAAGCCAAACACATTGCTCCTTTCTTAGCATGCAAACTTACTCCTTTAGCAGGCTTCCACGTGCCTTTTAATAAAAGGCAGAAGGGTCTGACCTGCTGGCAAGCAGAACTTGCTTCTCCTTCTGCAAAATGTCAACTGCGAGTCCTTGGAAAGCACCTACTATATTTTTCAGCAACAGTGTGAAACAATAAGGATGAGAGAGCTTGGGAGGGAACTGTGGCCATTGTGGAGCATAAACCACTCACTTCAGAGGTGAGCAAAAATACAAAGCTACTTGTATGGCCAAAGTTTAGAAAAAAATAATTGACTCCTGAATACTTCAGAGGGAGTATACAGGAAAAAAAAAAAAAAAATCACAAAAAAATAAGGCAGACCAAGGAAATGGGATTCACGTCTATCTGAGTTAATTACAAAAAACTGCTGCTTATAAAGTGGTGGAAAAACTTTCCTATTTCTAAAGCATCATCATACGCAAAAAGCTTTACAGTGTTGGAATGAGTAGCTACAAAAATAGTTTCATTTTCATCATTCATGCCTACAGTGAGAAGCTTTTCAAAGCAAGGTGTCTGATGCACAAAACATTCCCCTGCCAGAAATACGCTGAAACACAAAAACCCTCAGAGAACACATGCTGGAGTACGTGGGAGCAGCGTGGAATAGGTCTCAAATTGCACCCAAGTTACTCATTCAAGCAGCTTTTATTTCCCACAATTCCTCAAAATTTTCTTGTTCATGAGGAAAAAAACCCTAATCATTTAAGTACAGTCACATTAAGGAGATTCAGAGCTATTCAGGCTGTTGGAGCTTAGAAAGCTTTATAATCACACTGAGACATGTCCTGCTTTCAGATATTCCACATAAAAGACCAAGATGCTCACAAAACTTACCAGCTCTTTAAGAACATCAATCAAGACCTCCACATTCCAGGTATGGGCTTGGGTTCCATCACTCTTATCCTTCCCATCACTCCAAATCCCACTGCCAGGAGCCGAAATAGACTGCAAGTCAAATACATTGAATTAAACACTAGTTAAAAATAAAGGAGTCTCAACACCCACTGGCTACAGAAGTCCCTGCACTAGGAAGGCACAATCAGAAGTTCAGACCAGTACTGACACCAGTTTTACACTTCTGAGAATCTTTCATTCACTCAAGTATTAAACACATTTTCAGCACAACTGACAGAAGTACCAAGTCCTGAATAATACAATTGCTAAATTATGAGAGGCTGGCATTTTAACCCTCTGTTTCTGCTGAAATATAATCCCCAGCCCAAGAGGCCACTCACTTGTAGTGGAATACCGTCCGTCAATCCCGAATGAGTGCGAGCCATCATCCCCAAAACCCGGGCAACCTGGGCAGCCGTGACTTCCCGGACACCAAACTGCATGATTATGTTGCGACATTCTTCAACACTAAGTGCAACAAAACACAAACGTATCACAAGAGCAGGTTTCACCGTGGCACAAGGTAGGACAGGTGGAAGCAAGACCTCTGAGTACAGCTGGGACCAAACACAGATTGTTGGGAGAAACTAATTTGAGACTGAAACACAACTTCAGTCATGTTAGCCAAATGATCCAACATAACAAAATTCCAGGATAATCAAGAAGAAAAATTCAGTAGAGAGTCCGTGCAATTATTTCCATGAAACATTCCGTGCCAGGTTTGCAGTTCAAAGCCAGGTGTACTGAAGTGACAGGGAGAGATGTTTCACAGACTGTGCTCTGTCACAGCAAAGGCACAGGGTAGGTTTAGCACCGTTTCTGGTTAAAAGCACTTCCACGTATTGACCTGAGATACGAAGCTTCAAAGACTCAAGTTTTCTGGTAGCTAAAAGTGAAACACGGGCTTTGAGAATGCACATTTCAAAACGGTGACATGCACTGCTCAAAGGTAAGCTGTGAACATTTGCCTTTCAGCCTGATGCAAGGCATGGCATCCCTGAGCAGAGGTCATCAGCAAAAACCTTCAAGGAGCCAAAAAAAGCAAACAATGAGCAGGTGCTCAAGTTGCAATTTTAGAACTGAGGGCTTTCTCTGCATTTCTTTTTAGTTTTGTGAACACTTCATAACTAGGCCAACAAGATTTATTTAGCATCAGTACAGACATAAACTGTTTTATTAAGAGGCACATGCTAACAGGAAATAATTTTCAGTATCTTCCAAAACACTGTGGGTTTACTTCATGGTTTAAACAAACTTACGTTAATACCTTTGAGATTTGATCACCCCCCCAAAGTAGGCAATAGTCTCTCTTAAAATATAGTCATTTATTTCCAGCTTATGCTTCCTCATGAGTTTCCTTTACAAAAACAAGTTAGGTTCATGCTGAGGTCTAGACTAAGGCCCCCTTCAAAACCAGCCACACACTTGCAGGCTCCCGTTATCACTACCAGTAACAGAGCACTACCCTAAATCCTGATAAACTGCATTCAAAAATTGAGCTGGATTTGTGCAGATAGCAGATATGCAGCAGGAAATTAACTTTTAATATACTCAAATTAACTCCTCAATAGACAGCGCCTGACTGAAGCCTACCTTCTTCCTCCCCTTTCCTAGTAACTGCTTCCATTCACACATGTATCTAAACAAACAAGTCCAGAAGTGCCCCTCTGACATTTCAGGCTGGGGAGGGAGCAGGAACACAGAACACTACTGAAGATGTGGCAATGCATGTCTACCAAAATACACACCAGCCCAGGCTGAGACAGCTGTATCTTTACCAAAAGAAGCCTAAGCAGGCAAAGACTGATACAACTGTCAAGATACTCCATCAATTTACTATCCTCATTAGATTCTACAGTTGCAAATAATCTCCACCATTACTGATCAACTGATCAGTACCACACTGGTCAAAACACAATATGAAGAGGAAGCTGCTGCTACTCAACTCTCTTGAGTGAGACCACCTTCAGTTCTTCTGTAACCTCTGTCACATGGACAGTGAGCTAACAGGAGTCTGCCACAAGAGCAAAGTTATTCCAAAAAATCTAGTAGGATTTAGTTGGAATTTACGATTATCCAGGCACTTAAAGTGTGATGGTCAAATTCTTATAAAATCTTCACAAGGAATACAAATCCTTTAACATAGCACTTCTTACCATGACAAAATCCTACAGTCTCCACAGATGTATTTGACACATTACAAGAAAGCAAAATACAAAACAGGAATCCCAACAAATGACCTCATAATATTTACTGAGATTGTAGTTGTTTTAGTACTTTAGGTGTTCTTTACTTTTTGCCTCAAGAAACAAGAAAGAAAACCACCACCACCCAAGATGCTTGAGAATTACATTTTCCCACAAACCTTGCACAAAAGCCATAGCCAACTTCTTGCATGAAATCTGCCAGAGAACTCTCCATCATGGTTTTGGCTATCCCTCCAGAATCAGGCAGGATCCTGTCCATTAGAATGTCCCGTTTTTCAGGGTATAGAAGTGGTGCAAGCACCACGGGGCAACGCTCCTGGGGAAAATCTAAAGGCAAGAGTAACAAAGAAGTGTCAAAACCCCCAGAACACCAGCTGCACGTAAAAGGCAATTCAAAATTATTCCACTGCTGTGCTACAGTTGCCCTGCTGCTGCAGAAATTCAGAGGGCACTCACAGGTTTACAGCAAACACTCATTTTGGAAAGGAAGAGACTACCATATAGATAACGTGCCCTGCAAAGACCATTGTACCTTCCAGGAAATGAAGCAGTTTAACTGAGAAGCACCTTCCTCGCTGTGCTAGTGTTTCCTCAGGGATCCACATCCAATATAAACAGCACAGTGCTTCAAATGGCCATGTATGTCCTTACACTTTACACTGTAAGGGGTTTCTCCACTACAGTGCACTGAGCTCCTCTGGTTAAACCCACAAACACCAGCCCATGCAAGCAAACACAGACTTGAATATCCCCTACTTCGTGTTTGTTTATCACAACTTTTCAAAAACATGAGACCACATGACCGCTCACTGAAAGCAAACCAGTACATTATGGCCAGTGCCAGAACAATGTTATTTTTCTGTCGGTTCAGAGCTATGAAAATTTACAGAGTTCTGCCTCCCCACGCTCCCCACGAGTTCAGCACTCAGCCAGGTTTCCTGAACAGCACCACTCACCTCTACGTAATGTTTTGAGGAAAGCGTCAATCTGCTCCTGTCCTACCCCAAAGGCTCCCTTCTGCCCAAAGAGGAGATGGGAGAGGAGAAGGTGCAGGACCTCTATTGCAATATCTTGGAAGCCACCTTCTTGATTTCCGCTGACGTCCGCGTCAATGTAAGAGCGTAAGAGATCCGGGAGTTTCTGTTTGATAAACTGGGCAGCTTTGGGAAACAAGAGAGGCTCCACTCAAAACCTGGAATTCCTTTTTATTATGAAGATTCATGGGTACCATTCTCTCAATTCGTGTTCGTTTACCACAAGCCACAACAGTTCAGATCTAAATATCCCAGAACTCAAATACTGACGGACAACTACAAGTTATCACGGCATCTCACACTGATTCATTATCTAGCAAGTCATTTATGAAAGGGACCTTCAACTTCACACAATATGACTGTGTTAGCTATTGCCCCTCCCACTAATTGCAAGCTCAGGCCAGGGCAGGCACACATCTACCCATCTAGAAAGTCCAGTGCTGAAAGAGAAAGCTTCACTTCAGAAGCTTCACTTACCAAAACCTCGTAGATCTGAGCTGAAAGAGTTCAGTAAAGCGAGACCAAAAATCACCTACAAACAGGAATAAACACTGTAGTAAGAGGCATCATCCTTTTTAACATGCTTAGTTAAAGAAAAAAACACATTAAAATATTTTTGAAATAAGTGTTCACCTACCTCTTGAACTTTACTTAATTTGATGACTTTACTCAATTGGGCAAATAAATGGGGTGAAGGCTTTAGACTCTGAAACAGGTAAGAAGAGTTAAACGGAAGTCGTTATGGGGTTAGTCTCATTTGCAATATGCCAGGCTATCTAGAGTCCATTTGCAAGTTTGGAATATTAATAACTATTCTGCTGTAGGTTCACCCAAAGCTTATATGGCTAAACGAACATCTTTCCAACTAAACTGAAAGCTTCTTCCACACACCCCACTCTTTCACTACCAAATCACTATGGTGGCTTTCATGTAGAAAGAAACAGGAGCACTGATGATTTATTTTTGTTCTGGTGCCACAAACAAGACATAAAATACTGACAATTAGGTAAAGCTTTAAAATTAGTTTGCAGTCATTCTGAGCGACTGACTAACTTGCTCAGTTAAATGAAAAGCCCACACCAATCGGGCAAGCTCAGTTTTCGAAGATTTTAGTACAAGGGAAAACCAGCTGGTTTCCTACAGACCAACCCGGTGCAGCTGCTGACAGTGGGATCCCCTTCAAGCATACAAACCTTCTGATAGTGCAAGGGATTGTCAATGGCGTAGGACAGCGTCGAGATAAAGTTTGGTTTCGTAATCAGCGACGCACACTCCTGGATCAGAAATTGAGTCTGAAAAGAACAAGATAAATTGAGGACTCACAGTTTTGTAACAGGACAATAAAACAAAGCTACCGTCCACCTTGTGTAGTAAAAATAAACAATAAGATACTTGTAAGTGCCCAAATTCTCACTAAGATTAACTAGTTTCTTTTCATTCAAACTTTCCTCAGGTTTGTTTTGCTCTTAAGACTGACAAAAGTGATGAAACATTCTCCATCACATTCGCAGTGTTCCATTTTTTTGTAATCACCCTCACACGTTCAACAGAATCTAAGAGTATTGGATTCATGTTTGTGAGCTAAAAAGTCTGTGGCAAAATTGTTTAAGGATGAAAACACTCCTACCAACAGACATAGTCACCAGCAGAACCATCAGTGGATTTGGACAGTTTTAAAAGACACAGAAAGCCTTTCAAAACAGAGCACTGCATGTGGTAGAAAGAGCAATTGTACTGATGTTATCTTGGTTTTTTTTCCAGATCAAGAGACTGCAAGAGTCAGATATCAATAATTTGTTGTCTTCTGACTTAACACTGGTGAAATGTGCTTGCAGTTGAGAGGCCATAGATCAGAAATTTGTTTGAAGCTACTGCTTCTAACCTGCCTTTGCGCTTAACATGGAAAAATCCTACTGCAGATTAACAACCAAATCTGATAAACAGATGCCTCAGTGCAAACTGTACCTGATGAAAATCTTTGCCACTGCTTTTACCATCGCCACTGAAATCCACGTGCGAGAATAGACAGCGTAGTAAATGCCTGTCTGCCTCGGGACCGTGCCTGTTCACAATCTGCAGAAAAGTATCAAAAAAACAGCTGGGTAGCAAACAGTGATTACAGAGCAAGATCTGGGTCTGGTACCATGGATACTTCTGGTGGTTAAGTCATCTACAGTTTCAACAAAACTGCTGAGAATGTTCCTTTTTAATGAGTAACCTAAAAGCCAAGTCATTAACCCTACTGGCATATGAAAAGTATAAATGAAGAGATAAAGAATCTAAGACACAAGTCACTGACACAGAAGCCATGCATTTCAGGGATAGTATTTTAACAAACTAAGTAAAAAGGGTTTGAGTCACCCAGAGGATGGTTTCAAGCTTCTCTGCCACCAAAGCAGCCCAGAATCCACAGTGCCATGGCCCCATTTCCCCCACTTTTTCCCACAGCTGCAGTGCCTAACTCCTCAAGAGCACAGCCCTGGGACAGCATGCTCCCCTGTGCTATGCATGTGCAACAGGAATTTATCCAGGAGACGAGTCATCAGACAGCATCTTCACTGATCTTGCAGGCAGCTTCTGTTATCTCCTGGCTGTGACTGACTTGACTGCCTTTACTCCCGGGTCTTTTAAGGCACAAGGGAAGTTTTTTCTGCCATCTAAAAAAAAAGTTCATCTCAAACTTGCTCATTAGCAAGCTTTAAAATTGAAGACCACATGCTGAACACCTGCAGCTGAGACCTTTAACCAAGTCTTCCCCAGTCATTAGAGTTCATTCAGCTGTATCCAATACCTGTCAAAAACAGGTGATCTACATTTGTTAATTTTCAACACCATCATTCATTATTAAATCTTAACAACATCACAGTCTTGTTAGCATCCCCTACCATTTGGCTTAACTCTTGGCTACAGACCAGCTCATCAGCTTGTTGTCTGAAGCAATTCCAGATTGTTTCAGAGCTTATTCATTTCTTTAAACCCCACCTAAGAACACAGCACTACTTGTTTTTAATAGAATTCATACTGGCAGAAATTTGAAGTCACATAACCAACAGTAGCTTGCCTCTTTTGTCCAAAGAGTAGCAGTTAATGATAAATCCAACTTTCATCCACTGGTAACATTTTTCCTCATTGTTTCCTCCTTTCTAGCTGCAGGACACACACAACATGTGCCAGCACAAACCTGCAGCTGTGCCTGCCTGCCCCCAGCCCACTGCCTCACCCCAGCCCGAATGCCCTTGTTCACAGGTAGTTCCTTTGTGCAAAGAGACAAACCGGGCTGCTTTAGGCTCTGATGTCTGATTGTTTCCATCTCAGTTTTTCTACTGTTATCCATGACGCTATGCTTCCCTTTCCCTCACAGCCTGCTTATTCCAGGGGCTGCCAAGTTTTGTTCTGCTGGAAAGGAACTTCCAAGTCAGATCTAGCTCAGCTTCTTGATCAGAGACTGTAATATACACGTCTGTGGTGTATATCCATAGCTCTGGACTGACACATTTACAAGATAGTGTATCCAGTCATAAAATAAGATCTAAAGACTATTTTGGGTGTTCAAGCACTGGCACAGGCTGCCCAGAGAGGTTGTCAAGTGTCTATCCATGTTGGTACTCAAAAGCTGTCCAGACATATTTCTGGGCAACCCACTCTAGGTGACTGTTTGAGCAGGAGGTTGGACAAGAGTGACCTCCACAGGCCCCTTCCAATCTCAGTCAGCCTGTGAATCAGGATAAAGTTTGAGCCACCTGCATTTGCAATTATCACACAGGAACCAGCTGGATTTTGTTTAGGCAAATGCATGATTACATCAAAAAAATAACTGTGTCTTTCTGGATTCAGCAAGTTTTGCTTTCCAAGATGAACCTGTCTGCAAAGCCCTTCCCTCCTCTCCGACCAGGCTCTCCTTCCACTCCTTTAGAAAAAGGAGATCACAAAAACTCACTTCAGAGGAAGCCACTCTTTAGAATTTGTGCCTGACAAATGCATAAAATGTTCAACATGTATTTTATTGACAATGGATAGAATGAAAGCATCACCTCTGTTAAATGACCACTAATAGCACATTTACGCAGAAATTAGTTGCTCAAGCTTTGCCACTGCCAAGCCTGAGTGAGGTATTTAAATGCAAGTGTCATTTTGGTCACTTGTGGCAAGAACAACTTCAAGTATGGATTTCCACATCTGTACATGCTTAGATGGAAGCTTTGTAAAATTGTGTGAATCACGCTCAAAATTTACACCAAGCAGTGTACCATGAGACAGACTTACAGCATGTATAACTATCTAAGGAAAAATTGTACTAGCAATCACAGAGGTAAAGCAATACCAGTAGAAAAAGAAAAAAAAAAAGACAATGGATTAAGATGATTTTAGAAATTTAGTCTTGAAATCCTAGATCTGTCTTACAACCCAACCTACTCAAACCAGCCATTTCCACACACCAGCTTCCAGTCTCTCACCACAGCCAGTGGAACAGGCCTGGCATGAAGGGTGAGGGACAATCTGCCCCATGTAAGACTCCAACTGAATGGCAGATCAACCATATCTTCTCCCAAATCAAAGCACGTTTATTATTCTTTACGCAAGTGTTCACCTGACAGATCTGCAAGTCATGCTTCAGTCACACCTCGCTGCCAAAACCCTCTGTTCAAAAGCACAGCAGCGATCACAGATGAGACCCTGAAGTACAGAACTTGCAAAAACATGGGAAAGTTACAGAAGTTACAGGAAATCTATTCTATCACCATGCCTTCATTTAAAGCAGTGAATGCTGCAGAAATCGCCCTCCTATCACCTCAAGATAAGCAATGAATGCCCTTTTACAGATAACAACTGTTATCAGAAACTCACACTGCCTAAGCCCTCTGGCCTTCTGATCTGATTCAAATCGCTGCAGGATTGAACTGCTGGAGGAAAAAAAGCATTTAAGTGGCCCAGTTGTCTGCTGGGAACTGAACTAAACCAGTTTCTAAAACTGGCTCAGTAACATTCACTTCCTCCTAAGCACTCCTCTGTGGATAACGCTTTTCAGTCCACCCTGCTACTCAGAACTATTTTTAAAAAGGTCAGTTAAACCAGAATTCTTGCCCAGATCACAGATATTTGGGTCTCAACATAGTTACTCTGCCTGCCTTCTGAAAACCCGGGGCCAAGACAATCAGCTTGGCTTCACAACAAGCCATGCTTCACTGAGACAGGGACAAAAAACTTCCACCTGAGGTAAGTGAAAGCATTCAGATGGAAATCACCACATATTCATGCTTTCAGTGCAACGACTCAAAATGTGTATGTTTCCTCCCCCTCCGTGTTCTGTACAATGTCCAAAAGTTGAAAGTTTTAACCTGGAAGAGTTAGGAAAGCTTTGCTGCAGGAGCAGCAGTTAATCTTAATATTCATCTACGAAGCAGTCACCGGTCTGGGCTCTGAGCTGCTGTATTTCGTGACAGATGAACCAACAGGAGTGTCAGACCTGCACTGAGATTCCCAACAGCACAGAAAACTGTCACAGTAACACACAAGAGCACTGCAGAGCACAGTTCCAACGAGAAGAGAAACTCCGTTCACCACTCCAGTTCTCTTTCCAAAATTTACTTTGTAGCACCGTCTCACTTTACTTACATGCTGTATTTCCTGCTGGCTGGCTCGGTAGTTTTTCTTGGTTAAATTGTCCACCAGGTAGCTGATTTGAGACAAGGCCAGCGAGAGCGAGTCAAGATTCATTGCTGGTTGGGGCGGAAGCAGGCGGCCGAGCCCGGCGCAAAATCACCATTATTCCCCTTTAGTCACCTCAGAGACAGGTCAATTTTTTTTCCCCCAATTAGCCTGTATTTGTTTCTGTGTTACTTTCTTCAGCTCTTCTTTCTCAGTTGTCTTCGTCTGTTCTGAAACATGGCACCTGAAAAAAACAGTATCACATTAAACTTCTGCAGCAACATCACACAACTATGTCCACAAGGAAAAACGAAGTACTATCAAGTTTTCACAACACAAGCTCAGTTGCTTCCACACTACCCAACCACATTTGTTTCTGCATTTTGCCAGTCTGAAAGAGCCAGCAAAGAGCTCAGTGAGAAGAATGACTACCCTTTCAGCACTGTGAGAAAGAAGAAAATGAGATGAATAATGAATTAGATACCACACAGCAACAATCAGAGGTCAGAGTCATCAATCATAAGTTTATATAAAAAAACGTGCTTTTACCATCTCCTCAGTATTTTGCTTCGGTACCATCCAGGCAGTATTGCCTGAACCCTGCACACCAAAACAAGCAATTGTGAATGAGCAACACACAAAGAACTGCAATAAACTAACCCTAACATTTGGCTTATACTGAAACAGCTTTCCAGCCAGCTACAACAGCAGAGCTTGCCAGCTTAATAAATTTCTATGACAACACAAAACTTGGCACTTGACATCTCATCTGTTAAATTACAGATTGCCAATGTGACAAAATTGCATCCCAAAGCAAGTCCTGCATATCCAACAGCCTGAGGAATCTCAAAGGAAGCCTTAAGCTGCTCCACGAAGCAGCACTGTACATTATCAGAGGTAAAATCAAGCGGGAAAGTAGCTGCTCGGAAGCCCTACTTGATCAAAACGCAAAGGTCGCTGCGCTTCACGCCAAGAGTCTGAAGATCCCTTTTTCAGAATAAAAACTACTGCCTCGCTGTCTTGGCTCTCTGGCCAAAACCACCAGAACACGATTTCTGCCTCATCATGGAGATGGATCGCCGGGTGATGTGTTCGCTTGGCACGAGGAACACCGAGGGCAAACCAGTGCAGGGAGCCACTCCTGCAGCAGCACAGCTCCGGGCCAGCCCTGCTCCCGGGAGACCCCACCAGCAGCGGCAACGGGCAGCTGGGTACAACCAGAACTCTCCTCTCATCTCCATTTATATTTCACTCGTTCACACTTAGAACCACACGTTATTTGGCATCTGCCTACATTTCAAAGCATCAGGAGCAACAAATCCTATCAGAGACAATAAAGATCATTCTGCTCTCTCGAAAAGTTTATCGTATTAAATAAATATATGTACATAAACTATTTGTAAGGAAAGCCAAATTAACTGACTTTCATTATGCCACAGTAAAACCCTGCCTACCCCAAGAAGTGATGCAAGATCCTTCTTATGCAATAAAACTGACACCTCACGAAGAACAAATTTTCAAGCAGTAATATTGAAAGCATTCTTCAATGACAAGGCAGTTGGGCTCTGAAAGAATTTCAGGGCATGTCTAAAGCTGCAGTGAGAAGAATTACACAAAACTTCCATTTCTTTTTAGCACATCTGACCAGCTAGAATTCATTACCTTCACACAGACTTTAAAAGGCCACTGACCGTGAAACACCTTTGCAGAAGGGAGGACTCACACAAAAGTTTAAAAAACATTTCTCAGTAGCACAGTACCCGATTTTTAATTTTTATTTTTAATAACTCTAAAATTCATCTTTTGGAATAATCCAAAAAATGTCACTGGGCATGGCAAGTACACGCTTTCCAAGACAATCTTACTGGCAAGGTTTAACATACATGACCAGTATGAAGCTTCTGTGACACATTCGTTAAAATTCAAGCAGACAGACCTTGGTACAGTAATTGCACCTACCAAAGCCAGGCAGGCACTGAGGGGAATCCAGTCCCATCAGAGCACCAGATCTCAGCAACCAGCCTCAAAAACTCACGGGATGCTTGAAGCAGGACTCCAGAACAGGACACAAAGCAAAACTTCGACATTTTTTAACGCAATAGCAGAATTTCAAGAGTTTGCCTTGCAGGCCCCTTGGAAGAAAACCCACATTTCTCTGAGTATTGTTCCTCAGACCAATACAAACAGCACAGCAATTCACACCTACTCCACCTAAAAATCAAGCTTTTTGGTACTGGAATTCCCGAGTTGGGCTCAATCCTTAATCTGATCCTCCCTGCTACCCTGCAGAGCAGGGACACTGACCGTCCCGCCCTCCTATTAGCATCTCTGTTGTCTCCCCAAAAAGCAGGGACTACCATCTCAGCATGCTTTGATTGCATGGAAGCACAACAGGCTTTGCCACTTTCCAACTGCAAAATCTGGCAGCGCCACCGGAGAACCCAAGCTGGAGGCAAAATGGGATTTTCCCTTCCAAGGAAGCAGAACAAGCCTGAGGAAACACGGCGACTCGAGCACGGAACACAATAGCTGAGGAAACAGCTTCTCACTTATGTTCTAAACATATGGATTGCACGGACTGTATCCCGACACACAGCAAACCCTGACAGCTCCCACGAGCACCGCATGAACAGCATTTCAGAGGTTCCAACAGCTCAGCTTAGGAGAGCGCACAAAATCCGAGTAACCAAGGGAGCCCTGCCTGGAAAGCAGAACTGCACAGGTACCTCTCTGGTCATTCAGTGCAAGGCTAAAATTCAATTACTAGAGCCCTGATTAAGAAAGCTATGAATGCTATGTGGAGCAGACTTTATTTTTAGATGCATATATCCTTTGTGGGAATGAATCTCCCTACAGCGGCCTCAACCATTCAGGAAGCTTTCAGTCCACGGGACAAACCTGCCAGATTCAGACAAGTCAGGCTTCAGCCACAGGGATTTTATCAAAAAAATTTGGATTCACTGTCAAAATTAGCTACTTTCAGTCACAGATGCTATATTACAGTAATGGATTAAGATACCAGACACGGGACTCAGGAGCTCTCACAGTATTACCATTTTATACTGTGCAACACAGAGGTAGAAAATATTTCCCCAAATCTGTAGCATTACACAGTCTGGACACACTCTAAGGAAGACAACAGGCCATCAGCAGAACACTTGGCATTTCATTAGATCCTTTTCAACAGCAGAGTTCTGCTGGGTTATTCAAACACAAATGTGATAAAATTTTAGGCATGAATTCAGGAAGCACAAAATAGAAGGCCAACATGAAACCAGCCATCAAAGACACTCCCTACTAACCAGAAATCACTGGAGGTAACCAAACCTTGATGATAAAGCTGACGAACCTGAAGTCTTCCATAAATTCAAAAACAGCCTTACAAAGAAAGTAATTTCGAAATACTTAAAGATGAACTTTGGATTTTTTTTTTCAGTATTTTGCAGAATTAACTAAATATTCCCACTGGGTTTCAAGAGCTGTAAGGATTTTAGGCCACGCATGCTGCATGTGGAGGATAAAACAGCTCAAGTGACACAAACAGCAAAGTGTTCACTGATTAGGCTCTAAAGTCCTGTCAAAAAACATCACATAGAACATGCTGAAGGGACCACTGCTAAACCTGATCTTCAGAACTGTCTCCTACCGTCTTTGCAAACCCACACACAAATAGAGCACATGGAAGAGCAGCACACCTCTCCAAAGCCCCCCATGGGAAGCAATCCAAGGGAGAAAGGAGGGTTTGAATCATACTATACTTTAGATTTCAGGACATCTACCATCTTGAAATCTACTGAGAGAAAAGCCTTGCAGTGTAAGGCACATTAGCAGTAAAATAAGCTCCCAGTTAGTCTGAGCAGTTCAAATGTAGGTGTTGACAGACAGAAAAGCCACCTGAACATGCTGTGTACTGGAAAGCTGCACACAGTTCCAGTCAGCTGGAAGTCACCAATGGTGCGGCTGCACCAAGCACCAATGTTGGTCCCTTACACCCAGGCCAACTGAGTTTCAGGTTTGGAACCTACCTCAAATACATCAGAGTGCATCAGGCATGACATGGCTGTTTCAGGCATTTCTGGACTGCTTAAAAAAAACCAAACAACCCAAGAAACTCTCACTTCCTACTTCTTCAGACATTGCAGCATAAAGTTTCTGTTGGAGGAAAGGAAAGGAGGGACCTGTTCTTAAAGGCTTTATGCTGTTTTACCATCCAAAAAGTGTTTCGAAACAGTTAGATGCTATTTCAAAAGTCAAAGAACTGCAGTATTCACACAGCTGGGATGTTTAAAGGGAAAAAAAAAAAAGATAAATCTGGCTAAAATAGCGATTTCCTCAACCAGAATTCTCAGTGATAAGAATTCTCAACGTGATTTAGTGATGTCCCATCAAGGGATCACAAAACATCACTGTCTTCTATTCTTAAGTTATGTTTACACAGTTTCTCCTCCACTTACTCAGATCAACACCAACAGTAGCCACTTCAGCATCAGTGAAAATGAATTAAATATCTCCAAAGAGGAGAGACAGGTAGGCAGCAAGCTGGCTATGAGTGGTTTGGAGACACCAAGCCAACAGCATCAACAGTTAACAGGGAACTTGAAAGCAAAAGGGCAGAAAAAAAAAATCACGGCAACAAGCCTAGAAAAGACAAACAAGCCTATTACCAGCTAGGTTTGCTTCCTGTTTAGACGAGTCACCGCACCTGGACTCACCCTACCTATAATTTCAGCCAATGCCGAAGTAGTTACCTTAGAAACAGGAAACACTTCAGTTGGGTGCACTAAGAATGACTTGTCAGGGTCACACCTGTTTTGTTACCTGCTTAAACAAAAAAGTTCCCGAGAGCACATGCCATGCTTTATTGCAACAAGTGGAACTCAAGAGACAGCCTGAGCCCAGGATGTATCAACATCAACGTGCTGTGTTTTTAGTACCATCTCACTTCTGTTCTAAATACAGTTCAAATTGTTCATGACTTGTTGAAATTAAACTATGACTACTCACTAAACTTCTTGTTTAAGGAGCAAATGGTACTAATCCAAGTTACAGAACTACTGCAAAGGAGGTATTGTACCGATACAGCATCTGTCAAAACACCCAACTGTTGCTATTTCTAGTTTCGAATTAAGCAAGTCCACTTCACTGAGCAGCGTGCTCTTTACTGGAGGACGGCGGTGAGAAGGATTTCTTCCGTGTGGTCCGCAGGGAGGTTATGTCACCGGACTATTTACTATCGCTCACTTTTTTCGTGCTTTCTGTGGGCAAGTCACAACAACGCCACACTCCTGGGGAGGCCGCCGGGCCGAGCCCGGCCCGGCCGGGAGCGCTCCGAACTCCACTTGTCACCGCCGCCGTCACACGAGCCAAGGGGGCGAGATGAGAACGGCCCGAGAGCCGGCGGCTTCTCTGC
The DNA here is from genome assembly GCA_013399855.1 of Oxyruncus cristatus. Taxonomy (NCBI): domain Eukaryota; kingdom Metazoa; phylum Chordata; class Aves; order Passeriformes; family Cotingidae; genus Oxyruncus; species Oxyruncus cristatus. The sequence goes on from VXAY01006707.1 coordinate 348,513, forward strand.
CACCTCGCCACGCCGCCGCCTCCCCGTGCCCCGAGCGCCGCGGGCCGAGCGCACCCGCGGGCTTCGCTCTCGGCCGCTCCCGCCGTCGCTCCGCGGCGGCCGCAGGACCGGACGGAGGGGCTGGGAGGGCCGCGGG
>VXAY01006707.1:349433-377703 GCA_013399855.1 Oxyruncus cristatus
ACGGAGTCACGGCGGGGGAGGCGCTCCCCCCATCCCCGGGCGGTGGTACAGCCCCGGGAGCGGCTCCCCCCCTCCCGCTGCTGTGGTACGGCCCAGGGGCTGCTCGCTCTCCCCACCGCGTCATGGCGGCAGCGGGTCCCTCAGACCAGGGGCCCTTTGGCTCCTCTGCCTCCCTCCGTTTCCACCCTCCTGGATCCATGCCCGACAGGAAAACAGCCACCCCACACCAGCCTGCCAGCCCCGGGGTGCCCACAGGGCCTCCTCCGGCCCTGGGTGCGGGGACACCGCAGGGGTGAGGGTCTGAGGAAGGCGGTTGGACCACCAGCCCCACGCCATCCATCCAAAAGCTCGGAGAGCTGGGATGGTGTTTCAGGACACGGCTCTGTCCCTGTATCCCGCCCAGGAGCGTCCCACTCCCACAGAAAGCACCTCGTGCTGGAGCACGCACCACAACCTCACTTTTATTGAGTCCAAGCCCCTCCGCTTTCTGCATGTATAAAACACACGTTAAAAGGCCGGTGTTTGTAAACAGCCAGGGGAGCAGTAAGGCAAACAGGAACAGGCACAGCACCTCGGGACTTGCCGTGCCCTCAGCTGTGGGTGAGGGCCAAAGACATGGGACACCGTGTCCTCCACTCCAGCCGTGGGACCTCCTCGTGCCCGGCACACCTTCGGGAAAACCAGGGCCACAAGACCCAGCGGGTACCAAACCTCTCCCCATCTTGGCGGGGGACAGGCACTGGAGGGCATTTTGGCGTCGGCATCTGCTGAGCCTCCAGCACCTCTGCTGTGCACTGAGGGAGGTGGCTTTGTGCTCCCCACATCCAGGAGGAGTGGACATCCTTATGCCAAAGGGTCCCCCAAGTTCCAGCACCTGCTGGCAGAAGGGGCTTGGGAGGCAGCTGGTGCCATACCAACAGGGGGGAGTTGCTGGAGCCTGGTTTTGTCAAAAGCTGAGGGCATGAGGGGCTGGAGGTCCCTTGGGAGAGGCAGGAGGGACCTGTGCCCTCACAGCGTTCCTCAAACATTCCTGCTGTGCTTGGGGCTTTTCTTCCTTCTTCTCCACCTGGATCTCCCTGTCCCGTCCTGAGCAGAGATGGGGAGATCCCCATTTACATACAAGTGTTAGTAAGGAAAAAATGGAAGTTTCCACGTGGGGAAGCACCCAAGTGCTGTTGTCCCACCTGCAGCCTCTGGTTGCAGAGGGAGAGAGCCACAGTGGGAAGTACAGGAGCACACGCCATGGCTCACTGGGGTTCCCACCATGACAGCCCGTGCTGCTTCCAGAAAGATGCCGGAGGGACAGGGCCAGGTTTTGCACACAGCTGGGCTGGACCATCCTCACAGCTGCAGCAATAGGGACACAACAATTCCTCCCTTTCCCAGGGTTTTAGAAGCCAAACAAGGACAAAAGAATCTCAAAGACATAACCAGAGCCATTTGCTGTTGAGGTTTAACTCCCCCAACCAAATGTGCAGCTGGGGGAGCTCCTTAACCCAGCGAAAGCAGGAATGAAACAATCATCCAGACAGGCAGCAGAGGGACAGCCCAGAGCAACACCAGCCACAGGGAGTGTAAACGACCAAGGGGACAATATAAAACAGATTAATACTGACTGCTTTATCTCCAAAGCATCCCTTAAAACCTAAACCTGGCCCAGTCCCATTCCCTGGACACCTGGAAGCACAGGATTGGAAATTCGGAGAAGAGCTTTGCTCTAGTGTAGTGTCTCCATTAGGCTGATGCAGCCACTGCAACTTCTCTACTGAGTGACCAACCTCTGGCAGGGAAAACACTGCACTGCTGTGTCCCTACCCCAGGGTAATCCTGATCCTCCCTCCCTCCAAAAAAAAATCAGGCTGAAAGCAACGGTCCCCCTTTGTAACAGAAGTGCAGCCCAGGCAGAGGGAGGTGTGGGATTTGGGGCAGGAGACCAGCGAGCTGAGCCACAGGAAAGCAGAGTTCAAACCAAACACTGACACAGAAGATGACTACAGGGGTGTCACCCTGTCTGGTAAACATGATTACTAGTTCCCTTTATGCAAAACACTCTTTCTCCCTCCGAAGCTGGGAGAAGAAGGAGTTTGAGCCGTGGAGAGGAGCTCCACCAGCACGGGGGTACACGGATGAGAGCAGCACAGCTTCACAAACCCCAACCACGACCCCTTAGTGATGCCTGACAGAGTGATGTCCACCCTGAGGGGCAGAAAGAGCTTGCCCTGGACTACAGGTCCCCTTGTAGTGTTGCTCTGGCTTCACCAGGGAGCCAGGGCTGAGAGAAACCTGACTGCCTGGTGCCTTAAGACAATGAGATACGAACCACCACAGGGCTTGTTCAGCCAAGCCCCAAGTTACAATGCTCCTCTTGGATCTTCCCAACATGCCAACATGTTTTCTTCCCACTTCCCTTTGGTCCTAGGGGGAATGTGTGTCCCCTCAGCAGCAGCAGTGCAGTCCAGCCTGGAGAAGTCAGGCAGTGAGATCCAGGAAGATGGCATTGGCAGTGGTCTGTCCGAAGATGAAGGCTCCGAGGGTGACCATGAACACCCCGTAGCTGACCTGGGCCCACCAGCTGTGGATGCAGGAGCACAGGGCACACTTTAGAGGGGACCTTCACCCCAATATCCACAGGGGAACGGGGGAGAGGGAAAGCACATTTCAGTTACCTGATTGCCCTGGTTTCTTGGATCTCGGAGAGCTTGGCTTGAATAAGACAGAGCCCTGAAAGGCAGGGGAGGCAAATTAGACTCAGATGAGGACTGTCCCCTGGGGACTGAGCAGACATCCCACAAGCCAGGGAGCCACACTCCCTATTACAGAGTCCAGTCAAAATAGTTGAGCTGCCAACCAACCTCATGCCACATTTTTGTCCTTCTCTAAAGCCTCCTGATTCCTGTGTCTCCATCCTGCTCCCTCCCTCTTCAAGACACAAGGCCAAGAGACCTCTGCCAGCCCCTGAGCATCCTGGGATGCCCTACCTGGGAAGACAAAGATGAAGCAGGCGGCCAAGCCCCCGATGACAGAGATGACTTTGCCGATGTCGGGGATGAAGAGAGCCAGGAGGAGGGTCAGGAGGAACCAGCTGATGGTCTGAAGCAGGCGCCTCCTCCGCTCCCGAACCACGTCCTCTTCCACTGTCACCCCGGTGTAGCGGAGCCAGAGACCCTCCAAGACAGCCCTGTGGGCACAGACCCAGGGCAGGGGGGTTTCCCTGTGCTGCCCCTCCTGCCCACACCAGCCCCTGTCTTCTCCCAGTGCTCACCGGCCACAGAAGTGCAGGATGGGGTAGGATGTCAGCACGCAGAGGATGATGAAGGCCCGGGCCAGGGCAACAGGGATGTCGTTGGAGGGGTAGGACATCAACACATCCTGGTCCACCCCAGCTCCAAAGGTTAGGAAGCCACAGACACCTGCCGGGAGGGAAGCAGTCAGCAAGGGACAGAGAAAAGTCTCCTGTGTTTGCGTTTGAAGGACCAGACTTGGATGGATAATGGCACAGGGCACATTGCAGAGGGGGTTAGATGGACTCCCCTCCCTTCCCACTCTGTCCCTCACTGACCAGAGGGTCCCTGCCCTCAGGAAGCTCACAGCCTCTCCTAGGACTGTGCCACACCCACGTGGTATCCCCTCACTCACCAGTGCCTGTGTAGACAAAGAGAGCGATCACCATGGCTACTGTCACCACTGCCCCCCAGGTCTTCACCTCCGGCTGCTTCATGCTGTTAAACACGGGCACGCTGCTCATGTGGCACTGCCAGGACACAGAGAGAGAGCAGGGATACCCGATGGGCTGAGCCGTGCAGCACCCCACCGCTGATATCCCAGGCTTGTTCTGATATCCTAATCCCCCCAGGCTTGTCACTGGAGAAGAAAAAGAGGCGGGGGACAGGCTTCCCTGGCCTTCCCAGCTGGGGAAAAGTGGATCCGGCTCCATCCAGAGGTGGTGAGATGTTAAAAAGGCTTCAGCCCCCTTCCCAAAGCTGTGCAGTGAGCACATGGAGATGGTTTTAGCCAATCACCCAGGGGAGCATCCCTGGATCACACTGGTCCCCCACTCAAGCAGCAACGGCATGGAAGGGGAGTGCCAGGCTCGTGGCCTTACCTGGAACCCAAAGCAGATGGTGGGCATGGCATTGAAGACAGCTGTCCAGGTGGAGGGGCTGGTGGGAAAGAAACACCCACCAGTCAGACCAGGGTCCCCTGTGCCCCCCACCCAGTGCCCAGGGGAGAACGAGCTGGGAGTGCTCAGTGTCTGCTGTTATTGCATCCCCCCACCCAGGATGACGCCACTGTGTGAAGTGAGTGGGACCTGGCACTCCCTGAAGACCAGGGCCTTTCACTGAGACAGAACTAGCCCAACCTGAGCAGACAAAAGTAAAAGCATCAGTAAAAAATAAGGGTCTAGTTGTGCAGTGCAGAAAACTGGTCTAACCTTTGCTCTGCCTGAAAATTCCCACTGCCTGCACTGGCGCCAGAAACATGCCCACACTGTGAGGGAGGGAACAAGCCACAGGGGCTGTGCTGGCCAAGGAAATAACCAAAATCATCCCAAAGTAAACACAGCCCTTGTTGCTGGGTGAGCACAAGCACTGCACAGGGAACTCAGGGCCCTGTATCAGAGCTAAAAGTCAATCAATGCTCCTCAAAACCTGCAATGGAGCCATGCAGACTTTCAAGAGGTCCTTTTCCTCTTCTACACCACCTGCTCCTCTGAAACATGGAGAGGTGCAGCCACTTGGGAGCTTAAGGCAGCAACATGCAGCATCCCCAGGTCCAGGGATAAGACTCATGAAAGATCTGTCCCCACCCTTTGCAGCCCTCGCTCCCACACCCCTGCCGGGCTCTGCAGTGCTGAGATGGCACCATCAGCATCGTGCCACTGCCTCTCACCTGGTGGGGATCTCCACAGGCACCAGCTCCTTGTCAGGCCAGATGTACTTGATGATAATGACGGCTGTGACGTACCAGGTGCCGATCACGCTGAGGGAGCTGCGAGAGGGGACAGGAGACCATCAGTGCTCTCCCTCCCCGCTCGGTGTGCTTAAGTGGGTTCTGGCTGGCCTACCCTGACTGCCAGCCCTGGAGGGCTCTCCCCACCCACCTGGCGTATTTTTGGAAGCCGATCTCCTTGGGGATGGAGAGGGGCAGGATGAGGAGGAAGGCAGTGATACTGATGGTGAACTTGCGGTCTGTGTACCAGCGGCTGCTCCCAGCTTCCTCGGGCTCCTTCACCAGAGCAGCAATGACTGTGGGAACAGCCAGGGCAATCAGGTTGTCCCTTCCACCTGAAGGGAGAGCAACTGGTTGCTCTGTGGGACACACTTACTCTTGTCCTCCTGGTCTCCGATGATGATGAGGAAGGCGATGCAGGTGCCGAAGGTGTAGACAGCGATGGCCACCTCGCAGAGCACACCAGGCACCTTCCCACAGACAGCCCACACAACCTCCTGGTAGGTCCGCTCGTTGCTGGCCTGAGAGCAGTACGCCAGGATGACCAGACCTCCGATGATGAAGATCAACATGCACTGGAGTGGGGAAGAGACAGGGAGGGGACACTGAGGCAACAACATGACACAATCCCCAAAGCCACCCCGGGCAGCCACCCCTGAACACACTGAGCATCTCTGGTGCGCCTCACCCAACAGAGCTCCTTCCCAGGAGCCTGGTCCTCCCTGAGCCCTTTCTGGGGCTCCACATGTCCCTCCCATACCCCCTCCCAGGATGGGACACGGGACTTCAGGGTACATTCCCTTCCCCATCCTCTCACCATCTGCAGGGTGACGCCGGCAGCCACGCCACCAGCCATGCTGAAGGCAGCAGGGAAGTTGAGCAGCCCAGCGCCGAGGGCGGCGTTGACCACGATGAAGACAGCTCCCAGAGCCGACGTGGCCCCCAGCCCGTTCCCTTGGCTCTCCGCGCTCTTGGGCACCGTCTCCACGCTGGGGCTCTGCAGCAGCCTGGCCCGTTCTCCGGCATCGTCGCTCCACTCCCAGTCCTTGTAGTCGCTGTTGATGCTCCCGGTGCCCTGAGCCATCGTCCTTCCGAGGGTGCCACACGCCACTGTCCACGTCCCACTAGTGGTCCTGCACCAGGCTCAGCCCGTCACCGCGAGGAGGGTCCTCTGCCAGCACTGGCTCCATCAGGCAGGGAGGGCAGCAAACAGACAGGCTGGGATGCGGCAACACGGGAGTCAGGCACTTCCCTGCTCCTAGAAGGGGGTGAAGAAGGACGCGGTAAAGTGTTAGTTAAATTACCTTAACAAGGGACAACCTGGGCATCAGATGGAGGCACAGGGGAAACAAATTCCCTGGGTCTCAGCTGGGGGGGATGAGAGCACACAGGTGTCCTCACACCAACAGAGACACAGCAGGAGAACTCATCTCTCATCCCCCAGATCCTGGGAGAGGACACTGCTGCTGCCAGAAGGGGGACTGAGCCCTGGCTCGGGGCTGGGGAGCTGCAGCCTCACAGCAGGACTCGCCCTTCTGTGGGCATGCACGAGACCCAGTGTCACGGTTTCCTGATTTCCAACTCCAATTCCTGCAAGCTCTGCAAGAGCCACTGTGCACGTGCTCCTGGGTAAAGGGCAAGGCTGAGCTCAACGGGAATGACCCACATGTGCAGCAGGGACACCATGTCACCAGGCAAAGTAGGACCGGCCCCTTCCAGTGCATGCCCAGGGTGATCACCAGCATATCTCAGAAGCTTTTGGACCTGAAGATCTGGTGTTTCCAGCATCGCAGCTTTTGGGGGTGGGACAGACCAGATCTCATCCCAGTGCCTCACAACCTGTCAGGGCTTTGCAGGGACCTACACGGCCACGGGAAATATCTTTTCAAGGGAAATACCTTTTTTTTTTTCCCCGTAGATGACATCTACAGAGACTCTTCCTGCTCAGCCCACCCTTTGCTTCTGGGCTATTTACACCCTGTGCCTGTGCTATCAATCCTCTTCAAAGGTTTCTGGGGAAGGTGAGGAAGGGCTGCCCTCTCCCCCGTGGGTAGGAGCGTGGAGGGGACGGGCCGGTGGGTCCGCGTGGGCTGCAGCTCCCACCCGGCCGAGGATGCTGCAGGGGGTCGATGCTTTTCTCAGGGCCGGGGGAGGATACCGAAGGGTCCTTTCTCCCCGAAGCGACGCCGCCATACTCTGACAACCACAGCCCCCGAGAGCAGGCGCTTCTCCGAGGGTGACTCGGTGGGCCCCGGCGGCGCCCCCCGCCCCGAAAAGCAAGGCCCGGAGCCGGTGACGGCCACCCCGCGCTCGCAGGGGATGCCCCGGGGGACGCGGCGCTGCCCCAGCGCGTCGCCGGGCTCCCCGCGTGTCCCTCCAGCCCCGCAGCCCGGCCCCACTCACCGAGCGCTGGGAGCGCGCCCCGCTCCGCTCGGCCCCGGTGCCGCTCGCAGCCCCGGCCGGGCTCGGCGGCGGCAGCGCGGCGGCGGCTCCGCCCTGCCCGCTGCACGCCGGGGGTTGTAGTCCGGCCCCGCATCCCGGGGAGCATCACCGAGGGGCTCCCCCTTCGGGCAGCCCGTCCCTGCGGCTCAGCCTCGCGGGGACCCGCGGCAAGGAGACGGCGACAGACAGGGCTGTGCTCCAGGGTGCTTTTATTGTACAGGGAACGGGCAGGAGAAAGACCCCAGGTTGAGTAAAAGGGCACGAGGAGGCAGCTCCGGAGCCACGCAGAACCGGGGACCACAGCACAGGAACCCGCAGCGCCGCGGGCAGCCCCCACGGCGGCGGCGGCGGCAGCACGGAAAAGGGTTTATTGCACAAAAGGACAGCAAGCAGCGGCTGTGGGCACCGGGCCAGTAAACAAGCGGCGTGGAAGTGCAAACCCTCTGCCAGGGAGCGGCGGGAGGCTCCAGCCTGCCAGCAAGTGCAACACCGTGCACTAAACTGGAACAGGTGCACTAGACAGGTCCTTCCCAGCTCCCAAAGGGCACACGGCTGCCCTCGGCAGCAATGAGAAATGAGGACTGCTCTGCTAAATGCCCTGGTATGGCTGCAGACGGGAGGTGCCAGCAGATGGAGAAAGCTGATGTAGACTCAGAGGTAATGCCCCCAGGTCTGCCTCGGGAGGCACCTTGTGCTGGCACAAGGAAAATCCCGTTGTGCTCCAGTGGCAGGGGTTAGCCCCGTGTCCCAAGGCAGGAAGTCTTTGGGAACTTGTCCTCTCCCCAGCAACATCTATATTCAACTCCATAGGTTTCAATTTCAGCTCCATGATAACAAGTCCCACTGGGACCTCAGCTCACACACCCCCGTGCTCTTGTAGCACACTGGTGGGAACTGCCCTTTCTCCATGTGGGATTCTCAGATCAGGGTTTCACTGGCCATACAAGACCCCAGGTGCTGGCACATCCCCAAAAGGGAATGTTTGGTGCTTGGAAGGGACAGGATCCAGCTGCACAATGACAGGATGAAGTCCCCAGCTCAACATAGCCATGCACCAGTTTATTTGGATTAAAAATCAGAGTCCAGTGAGTCACAGGACCTTGGGGACACTCACTTCTGCTCTCAGACTTCCCTCAGGAGCTTTCCTATTTTCTGGTGTCACCAGAAATGTGGTTGAACAGAGCAGGTGAGAGGGGCACCCCCACATGACGGGGGACACAGCAGGACCAACCTCTTGGCTTTGGGGGACACACAAAGACTGAAGGGAGAGCTGCTGGAGGTACAGGGCTGGACTGCTGGGCTTAGGGCAGGAATGGGGTGAGGCAGAGAGCACCAGAGAGCAGTTTTCAGAGGCGGTTCTTACTGGGGGGGAATGAGAAATGGTTTCACCTCAGGGTACAAGAGTGAAGCCAGGAGAATCAGGCAGGTTTAGAGGAGGGCACTGCCCCACGCACCGATGCCACTGTGAATTACACCTGAGAGTCCCAGATGGAAAGAGCGAAGCCAACAGTGGAGCAGAGTTTGGTAGTCTGAAGTCCTCAGAGCTGGTTGTCAGAGGACAGCTTTGGTGCTGCCCAGCCCCAGGCTGGGAGGATGGAGGAGGATGGAGCCTGCTGGCAGCAGGGACCGGCTGAGGAGGTTGGAGCAGTGCACCAGAGCAGTCCTCCCACTCAGCCCACCCAGCTCCCTGCCTGCTGCCAGCTGGGCAAGCAGCCAACAGCCTCCCAATGCCTCCTCATGGAAAAACGAGTGTGGGGAAGCCTTTGGTGCCTACGCTGGTAGGATGGCACAGCTAAGCCTTTGCTTCCTCCAGCGCAGAAGGGTGCTGGGGTTGATGGAGAACGGATGGACAGCAGGGCAGAGCAGCTGTGACGAGCAGGAGCCAGCAATGATGTCCCCGCTCCACAACGCAGGGAGGACTTGACTAGGCTTCTACAACAACTCATCTACAAGATACATTCAGCAGCGGCTTCAAGTGCTGTGGTTGGAAGTATTCTGCTTGTTTCTTTTCCCTCCCCATCTCTGACTGGTGGGGAAGGGAAAGCCACCAGCTCCAGGGCACACCTTTGTCTTTACTTTGTGACTTGATGGATGGCATGAGCCAGGTAACCTACGTTGCCTGATGAAACTCCTGCCACAGAGATGCGTCCATCCTTTGTCATGTAGACAGAGAACTCCTTTATCAGCCGCTCCACCTGGGGTGAAAGAGCAGAGTTAACCACAGGTCAACCTCTGCTCTGTCAGCAGAGTGCAAATTTACTCAACTTGGCACCTGCGATCAAAAACTTACTGATAAGGATGCAAAGGACACTGAGACCACATGAATTGCATTTACCTGCTCAGGCTTCAGCCCTGTGAAGCAGAACATGCCGATCTGGTCAGTGATGTGCTGCCAGTTGTGGGAGGATCCCTCCTTCTTGAGGTTGGACACCAGCTGATTCCGCATGCTGATGATCCGGTCAGCCATGCCCTTCACCTCCACCAGCCTGAGGAGCCAACCACAGAACCGCTCAGAGCAGGGCTGGAACACACCAACACTGCTCTTCCCACCCCAGCTACTGGGAACCAACCTACCACCTCGAGGGGCCTCATATGGGGATGCAGATGAGCAAAGACCAGGGAGCATGAAGATGTAGCTGCAGCTGGGGAGCTGCTTCTTTCTCCTGATATCTGAAGCAGATTGCTACATATTTGTTTCATAGTGTAGGACACCACTGCTACCAGTGTAGGCATTTCTCATGTCTGAAAGCCACAGGTGAGTAGGGTGCCACATGGCAGCCCTGCCCAGACCCAGGTGAAATATCTACAGATAAACCAAGAGTGCAGGGACAGCTTTCAGTGCAGGCAGACAGGCCCTGCTCCAAGGCAGCACAGCTAGGAGACATCTCTGCTGGGCCCTGGATCAGGCACAAGCATCAGGCTGCCAAAAGAACACAGGCCCCAGCGAGGCCACAGCACACTGCCAGTCTTTGTTCTGCCAGGCCAGCTGCTGGGAGGGACCCGGCACTGAGGACCTGAGAGAATAGCACAGGCTGATGCCAGGAAGCAGGCTTAGGGCACGAGGGTTACATTCCTGGGTCTTATTCCCAGAGGGCTTATGCTTCCATATCTCCCATGTGAGAGACACTACGAGGCTACAACGTTTCAGTCAGACTTTTGTGCTTCTTGGATAGGCAACTCCAGCAGCCCTTAATCCCAGGGGAGCTTTATCCCTCCTTCACAGTGTTTTCTGCCTTGGTAACACAAGGAAAACTTGTTTGTATCATGCTAGACCAATACCAGGTGATGCCAGGACATGAGCAGAGATTTCTCCAGAGGAAAGGGGTGGCACATGGTTCTGACTGTTCCTGGAGCTAAGAGCTGCCTATGACAACAGCAAGCAGTAAGCACAGCACAGGGCGGCCACAGAGACACTCACACCTCACTGTCATGAGCATTACAGGTTCCTTCTTACCACTCCTTCCGTAGGTCAGGGGTGTTCAGGATCATAGAGGCAATGCGGGCTCCGTTCACGGGTGGGTTGGAGTACATGGGACGGATGAGGATCTTCAGCTGTGACTCGACCCTCTTGGCTTCCTCTGCATCTTTGCAGATCACTGTGAAGGCACCCGCACGCTCTCCTGAAAGAGAATCATAGAATAGTCTGAGTTGGAAGGGACCCACCACAGGGATCATCGAGTCCAGCTTCTGGCCCCGCACAGAACACCAAGAATCACACCAAAGAGCACTGTCCAAACGCTCCAACTCTGTCAGGCTTGGTGCTGTGACTATTTCCCTGGGCAGCCCGTTCTAGCGCCCCACCACCCTCTGGGTAAAGACCTGTTTTCATAATATCCCATCTAAACCTCTCCTGGCACAGCTCCAGCTGTTCCCTCAGGTCCTGTCACTGGTGACAGAGAACACAGATCACTGCTGCCCCTTGTGAAAAGCTGCAGCTTGCGATGAGCTCTGCCCTCAGTCTCCTGCAGGCTGAACAAGCCAAGTGCCCTCAGCTGCTCCTTGTATGGCCTCCCCTCTAGATAGACCCTTTGCCCTCTGTCCTTTGGACGCTCTCTAAAAGCTCTATATCCTTCTTATACTGTGACACCCAATGCCACACAGCTTTAGTGGATCCCTGATCTCTAGAAGGGTCTCCATCAGCTCCCAGTGGGTTATCCCCGCCCAGTACAGCAGGACGAACACAGGCAGCAGGAAGACACTGGCCACCAAACCCCAGCAGCCTGGGTGAAACCATTCCTGGGTGCCCTGCCCTGCTCACCGTAGAGCCCCATGTTCTTAGCGAAGGACTGTGAGAGGACGATGTTGATGCCCTGCTCGATGAAATGCCGCACGGCCCAGGCGTCGCGGTTGATGTCCCCGCTGGCAAAGCCCTGGTAGGCCATGTCGAAGTACACGAGGAGGTTTCGTTTCTGCCAGCAAAGAGGGGAGAGAATGTCACGGGAGCTGAGCAGCACTGCAGGCAGCAGGGTGAAAAGAGCCACGCAGGCAGCAGCCTGACCATCTGCAACCAGTATCCTCCAGAGAGAGAGCCACTCCCCTTCCTTTGCCACAGGGGAAGCAGCCCAAAACCTGCAGCTGCCCACCACACATCAAAACAGCTGCTAAAAGCCCTCCAGTGCATTTATGGGATGTGCAGTCTGGCACAGGAAGCACAAGTGGCTTCAGCAGTAATAAAATATTCCGTTCCGGTGTCTTCTGTATTACCAGTTTCCGGGAGAACCACCTGGGACCTCTCTAGGCAGGTGCCTGCCCTTGCAGTGCCTCCGGGTAGATAACCCAGCCACACTGCCCTTCAGTCAGGAGACCCACAGCCTTCTGGGGGCCACAGCGGCCACTTTGATATCTACCAGTTCTCAAGACACTACCAAGGCATTCCCAAGCCAAATTTCACTGCTTACAGACTGAGGGAGCAGCAGGGAGGAGGAGAGGGTAGAACCTGTCCCTGTCTGTTTCCAGCTGAAGCTTGTGAGGAGACACCAGGCACAAGAAAGATCTTCCAGCATTTTGAATACACCAGCACTGGGAGCTTCACTCCAGCGATCACAGATCACTCTTTAAACCCTGCTCTCCTTTCAGGTATCCCTGTCCCAGCTTCCTGGGAAGGTGCCAGCAGAAAGTCTGATGGTCAGCTAGAAGCCTGATGGGTGCATTTGTTTGGCTCCTGACAGGAACATGACACCCACCCTGGCTTCAGGGAAGGGAGTAACCTTCAGCAAAGTGAAGACCAGGTGTCACCCATGAAAGGCCAGGGATGTGGTTTTCCCAGGAATGGCACAGTACCCCCGGGACACTGCTCACCTTCACTGTAGCTGCCAACTCCTTCCATTGCTCCTGCCGGGGATCCACCCCGGTGGGGTTGTGAGCGCAGGCATGCAGGAGGATGATGCTCTTCTCTGGAATTTTCTAAGGAAGATGTTACAGAGAATGAATTATTAATGGTATCTGAGCACTCTCCTCAGCAGCTGAGATGAGACTCGTGCCCTAGACAGCTTAGATGAGCTCTGCAAGGGTTCCAGTCTTGATTTAGTGCCTTCAAGCATCATAGGACAGAACATCCTGAGTTGGAAAGGACCCACCACAAGGATGACTGAGTCCTGGCCTGCACAGGACAACCCCAAGAATCACACCATGTGCACAAATTGTCCAAACACTCCTTGAGTTCTGGTAGGCTTGGTGCCACGACTACTTCCCTGGGGAGCCTGTTCCAGTGCCCCAACCACCCTCTGGGCGAAGAACCTCTTTTTAATACCCAGCCTAAACCTTCCCCGACACAGCTTCATGTGGGATCATATTTAGGGTAAAGTAAGATCATCGTCCATCTCCCCACATCACCTCCCCACTTCCAGGCATGGAAGGCAACTCACAGAAATGTCATCCATGGCTCCAGAGAAGTCAAGGCTGCATGTCTTGGGGTCGTAGTAGCGGTAAGCCTGAAGTTGCATGCCAGCATCACGGAAAATGGGGGTGTGATTGCCCCAGGATGGCTTGGGTAGATACACATCACGGCTAGGCTTGAAGAACCGTTGCTGGTCAAGAGAAAAGACAGAGTGTTCAAACAGATTGCATAGATTCAAGCAGTTAGGAAACCCTAAAGATTCAGGTCCGGTCAAAATATGTCTTTTCCTTCCCCCACTGGCCAAGGACTCACCAAAAAGTTGGCTCCAATCCGCAGAGATCCAGTCCCAGAAATGCCCTGCACAGTGACGTACTGCAAGGGAAGAAAGAGATACCTGAGTGTGAGCAGCCACGTCACAATACAGGGGAAGTACAGTCCCTATATCAGCACTGGCAGAAGCACACCAAAACAGAGACAAGGGATGGAGGGACTGCAAGGCTCAGCAGCTCCAAGCGCAGGGCAAGGAGTTGGATGCCCTGGCAAGGTTAAATCCCCTCCTTGGACAGGGCTGTTCCACCCCAGCCTCCAGAGGAAGCAGTCAGCCTTGGGCCCAGCCAGTTCACAACTCAGAGCCCCTCCTTACCCGGCCGCTCTTTATAACCTCGCTGTTTTCCCCCAGGGCCAGCTCTGCGGATGCCCGGGTGAAATCTGCCAGTCCCCCAATGGGCAAGTACTCCTTGTCCATCTTCTTGGATGCTATCATGGCCTCCGCCTGGAAAAGAGGACACACGTTCAGCGGGGAAGGCGTCCCCATGGAGAGGACAGTTGGCAGCTTAAGGTCACTTCTCTGCACTTTTTGCTTGCTCAAAAGGGGCAAAAGTTGGTTTGCAGGAGTTTCTGTTCAGGGCTCAATCCAAGCAAGGGGCAGCAGTAAACATCTCAGCTGAAACCCTGCTTTTACCAGGGAATGTGATGCCCAGTGGCCACCAGAGCCCTCAGTGGGTGCCGGTGCCAGTACAGCAGAGCCAGGACACCCAGCACCAGAGCAGAGCACCACTTCCAGCCCATTACAAATCAGTGCTGCTGCACAAGGACATACATTTCTCTGCCCGAGCAGGAAGTGTCGTGCAGGAAGGTGAGTCTTGAGTGTTACTGAAAGACATATTATCTCTGCATAGGTGACATGCCCAAACCAGGTAGGGTAGCAAGCCTTTTGCAGGGCCTCATCCTGCTGAGAGTGGGACAGACCCTGGCAGCACTCACATACTGCCAGGAAACTGTCCCTGCAACACCAGCAAGGCTTCCTGGTTGTGACCCAGTACACTGGGAGAGGAAGGGCAAAGGATGACTTTAAACCCCCCACTGGTGAGACACATGGACAACACAACCCCCCCAGCGCAGAAGGAGATCAGCCAATCAATGTGTGTGTCAGCTGCCAAACATTTAACAGCCTATTTCTACCCTGACAGCCCTGAAAGACCCTGTAATCCCCTCAGGGCAATGTCCACACCCAGCTCCCTGGGCTGGAGTTTAGACTGGCTTATGGAGAAACCGGTAACATCGGCTCAGCAGAGTTTCTAAGACTAATCCATTAAGGGGACAACGTCAGCTCTTTCCTCCCATGTTGGGTGGCCCAGGGAACATCACCCTATTCAAGAAATACCTTGAAGTTGAGAGGACCGGTACATTGGAGGGGTTGTGCCAGTCAGCAATTAGTTAAGAGTTACATGAATGGGAACAGGATATGTATTTCCTGTTTTATCCCCTACTACCTAATGGTAGCAAAAGCATTAGTCCTGCTAAAGGAGACATCCAGGAACATTTCCTGCTCTTTTAGTGACAAAGCTTATTTTAAGAACCAACAGACAAACCTTGCTTGCCTTCCCCCTCCCTGGCACCTGGCCCTGGCCAGCGCCCGGCTCACCTTGCGGACACAGTTCAGGACGTAGGGCTTCCCGTTGTCATCCCGGTACGCCCCCACACCCAGGTTCATCTTCTTGGAGTTGGTGTCGCGCTTGAAAGCTTCTGTCACCCCCAGGATGGGGTCGGGGGGACCCATCTCCACATGGGACCACCATGAGCTAAAGGGAAAAAAGCAGCAGCTAAGAATTAGCCTTGAGAACTGGGCAGAGGCGTACACCAACACGGCTAGAGAGAAACCCTCAGGGAAATCTTGTCTTTAAACCACTGAGAAAGGTACAAGTAGTGTTAAGAGAATTATCCAGGGGGGGAAAAAACCTAAACAACCCCTTCATGCTCCATGATCTGGCACTGCATTTTATGTTGCAGAATGGACAAAGAGCCTCACTGTGGCTGCAGATACCTGACTCCCTCCCAGTCCTTAGCATGTTGAAATGGCCCTGTTAGCTTTTCCTGCTGACGCCACAAAGAGTCCAGGAAACAGAAACCTTGAACTCTTATGCTCTGGACAAGTGCCCAGAGCCCACAGGTGGGACTGCATAGGTTAGTACCCCCCAGGGACCCTTGGCCAGAGCCAGGCAATTGCACAAAACTTGAATAAGGAGCTTCTTCCAAACTCCTGGAGGGGCTCTAATGTGTGAAAACTAATCTACTTTTCCCACAACATTGGCTGACCTAATAGAGATATTTCTATTTCCTGCCCTACAAACTCTGCCTCACTTCTTGTAGCCAAATGCTGTTTTCCTGGAAATGGCAGAGGACATTTTCTTCCCAGTGTGACAAGTCCCTTCTCCCGCTGTCAGGCACAAACCCCCCTGTGTCAGGAGGAGCTTTGTGCCCTGCACCCCCAGCACAACAAACCACCTGCCTCTGCCCTGTTGGCAGCACACCCTGAAGATGGAGAGACTCTCTTAATGTCAAGGGCAGACAAGACCAGGCTATAAAAAGAAACCTGTTATTTCCTTTGGCCACAGCCTCTGCCCAGTCCCACATCCAGGCTTTGCAGGCCTGCAGACAGTGCAGGAGCAGCAGTGTGGTGGTTTTTAACCAGCCTGGCAGAGGCTGAGGCTGTTACAGCCCCCTCCCGAAGGCTGGGTTACTAAAGGCCACTCCACCCAGCTCTGAGCATCCAGACTCATGGCACCACACCGGTGCAGAGCTCAGTGGGGAACAAGGAATAATTTGGGTTTATCTCCTCTGGGGTAGGACTCGTGATTGCTGAAGGAGAAACACAAATCCAGAGAGATATATCAGCTTTACTAAACTCTGCAGCCCACAAAAGGCCACCCTACCTGAAGATAACAACCTTTCCCAACTTGGGAATGCTGTCCTGGGACTGGATTCTGCCCCAGGCAATGCAGGCAGCCTGGAGCCAGCTCAGGGACAGCCAGACCTCCTGCTGAGTGCTCAGTGCAGACTCCGTAGGCAGATACAGAACTGTGGGCAGCAGGGCCAGGCAGATCGAGGAAGCTCTAACATGAGCAGGAGAACTACTCACAAAATCATCTTTCCTCTCTACTCTGTCCCTGTTTTAGGTCCGTTGAGACCCAGTTTACTCACTACATAAACATACTGTCCCGTGTATGTGGATTGAATCTCATGGAGCCCCAAACATCTTTTTCCCTCTTCAGATAAACTGCCCTTCCCATTAGCACAGTATTTCCAAATAAAAAGCCTCTGTTTCTTCTCTTGATAGGGTCTGTGGA
Organism: Oxyruncus cristatus; assembly: GCA_013399855.1. Classification (NCBI taxonomy): domain Eukaryota; kingdom Metazoa; phylum Chordata; class Aves; order Passeriformes; family Cotingidae; genus Oxyruncus; species Oxyruncus cristatus. Next base: position 366,288 of record VXAY01006707.1, read on the forward strand.
AAAAAAGGGCAGTAAACACGTGGGAGGCAGAGCCACCTCAGGTAGTATAAAAATGGAAGATGTCCTTAACGTTTTTTAGACCACTAACCGGTCCTAATTACCTCTTAAGTATAGGATCAGCTCGGAAAGGGGGATGAGTCAATCATGCCAGCAACACACACCCTCCAGAAAGGGACAGGGGCTGCAGCCAGGGGGGAGGGAGTGACCTGGGGAATCAACCTGAGCAGAACACGTCAAGGGGGCAGTCAGGGCAAAATCCTGCTGCAGGTTCAGGCAGCATGCAATGCTGCTTTGGAAAAACCTCTCCCAGTGCCTTCCTGGCAAATGGAGGGGCAAGGGAAGAGAGAAACACTGCGCAGGAGTTTGTCTCTCTGCAATTTACCTGGTTTAGGATTATTTTGGTATGGAGGGCTGCAGAAGCCAGGCCATGTATTTTAAAGAGCTGCTGCTCTGGAGGTGGTGATGGCACCTTCTTTCTCCTGGGCTTTTCCCCAAGCAGCTTACAGTGTTTGGGGTATTTAGGTCCCGATCCTGCAAAGACTTAAGCAGGTCACTGGGCTCTAACATACTGCAATTAATGCTGATCCTGGGGGCATTTACCTAAGCTGCAGCACTCCAGAGAGTTAAGTACTTTAGTTCTTAGCCGGTTTTCCTGTCGGCTTAAGGCACCCAAAGGGTAGGTTTAGGACTGATTTTGTTGTTCTCAGCCTGAAGGTTTCCAGATGAAGGCCAAAGCTGTTTCCAGGGTGGTGAGCTTGCCGGGAGACAGGAGAAAAAAAGTCCAGGCTGAGTTGTCCCAACACATCAGGATACCAAAGAGATCACAGAGGCAAAGCTTTCCCAAAGGCGTTTGGGAAAAGAGGTCTAGTAGGGATCCAAGGCCACAAACCCTTACACACTGCTACCCCATGTTACTGTTGCTGTCCCTGCACTGCCCTGTATTTTATTTTGAGCAATTAGAAGAATATTGGTCTTGAATAAAGGTCAAAGCTATAAACTGCCCATCTCTGCCAGGCCAGAGGTATTTCAGTGAGGAATATTAACCGGAGGCAAGTTTAAGCTGGGGCTGAGCTACCCAAGGGAATACTCAATGGAAGCCAAAGCAAGGATTTTCTCCAGCTACAGGACTTCAACACAGAAGGCAGAGCCACACTTCAGACGCTCATCAAAGCTGGTATCCAAGTAGTCTCTGTTCTCTTCAGCCAGGCTGGTCTTCTGAGCCAGTTTAATGCACAGCTGCAAGTGCAGTGGGACAGAGAGGGGGGGGAAATGCACCACGAACTGCATAAAACAGCAATGCCTTTCAATAACCTCTGTGGAACTTACGGCACAGACCTAGGAGGTGCTTAAGGACTCAAGCCAAGCCCGGAGAGCAACTGTTTACAAGCCCAGTGAAGTTTTCAACTGTGGAGTGGCCAGCCCACGTTCCCTGAGGTACAGATACATCAGATACTGGATTTCAGAACCTCTGCCAAAGCCCCCACAGCAGTTCTGCAAGCCAGAGCAGAGCAGAGGGGCCAAAGGCTGCCAGGCTGTCCAAAGGCTGTCAGGCTGTCCGGATACCACAGCTAAAGCAAATATTTACACACCAACAATGCCAACAGGCTGCTGGCTACTACCAGGCCTTTCAAGCCTAAACATTCATCACCCGAGTGAGCTGCAGGAAGCTTCCCACAAAGAAAAGCATTTAAATAGCTGTCTTGTGATACATCAGAGCAGCAGACTGAGTTATCACCTTAATTAGCATTTGTGTGCCAAGGGAGCCGTTTTAACCATTTCCTATCTCTTTATCTTTGTCCTGATTTCAGAAGGAGCACACTCAGCAGGAGTAATGGCAACAGCTTGAGCATCACCAGTTATGTTGCTGAAGATAAGGAAACAAACTGCTAATCACTGCTTGGCATTCCTTGTTGCATAACAAGGCACTATTCCTGAACAGGAATAACGGGGGCTGTGCACAAGGCTCTTCACTTACAAAAGGGATGGTCTGTGTCTTTTGGGTGACCTCAATTCAACTTAGTAATTCATGGTTTGCTGTATAACAAGCTTGGGAAATGCAAAGCTAATGCCAGGGGGCTCCATACCTTTCACAGGCCTTCACAGTCCATGGACACAGAACACAAGCTCTAGATAGCTGCTTTTTCATCCCTTCTGAGAAGAGCCAGAAGGCTGTCTCAGAAGGGGAGGGACAGGGAGCATTCATCTCACAAGCATCAACCAATATTTAACAGCACTCTTTATCTGCTGAAATGGGGACTTAAAAAACCCCACTGCTTTCCTGCTCTGACATGGGCTGGAAACTTTCTTAAAACTTTCCCAGCCAGTGTGGGCCAGGAGTTGAAGGGCTCTGGAGAGCAGCAAGGCCTTTGCCCAGATCCCTCTGCACGCTCTGCTTCTTGGATGCCTGGTCTCAGTGGTGTTCCCAGCCCTGTGCTCTCAGGTCACTGTGTTCTGGGGTCTTTGCACAGCTCCAGTTGCACCCTGTATCCTTCTATCCAGCCCTGCTGATCAGACAGCAGAGTCCAGAGCTGCCTGCGCAGGCCTGGCCCGCATAGAAACACCCTCACGCCAGGGTTTGTACCCTTAGGGCACAGCTCTAGCACAGCCAGCACTACTCATATTCCATGGGCCATGGGGTCACTGCAGACCTGCTGCACCGCATCCCCATCTCACAACACACAGAATCCTGGAACGGTTTGGGTCAGAAAGTGCCTTAAAGATAATCTCGTCCAATCCCTGCCACCATCAGCGACACCTTCCACTGGACCAGGTTGCTCCAAGCCCCATCCAACCTGGCCTTGAACACTTTCAGGGATGGGGCAGACAGAATTTCTCTGGGCAACCTGTGTCACGGTCTCACCACCCCCACAGAGAAGAATTTCTTCCTAATATCTAATCTTGCCCTGCACTCTGTCCATTTAAAGCCATTCTCCCTTGTCCTGTCACCCATGCCCTTGTCAAAAGTCCCTCTCCAGCCCTCTTGGAGCCCCTTTAGGCACTGGAAGGCCACAATTAGGTCAGCCCAGGGCCTTCCCTTCTCCAGGCTGAACAATTCCAACTCGCTCAGCGTTTCTCACAGGAAAGATGCTCCAGCCCTCTAATCATGTTTGTGGCCTCCCCTGGACTGGCTCCAGCAGGTCCATGTCCCTCCTGTGCCGGGGGCCCAGAGCTGCACACAGGGCTGCAGGTGGGGTCTCAGCAGAGCAGGGGGGCAGAATCCCCTCCCTTTCCCTGCTGCCCACGCTGCCTTGGGTCCAGCCCAGCACACACACACGGTTTCCCGGCTGCGAGCGCACGCGGCCGGCCCGTGCTCGGCCTCTCATCATCACATCACTCGTGCCCTGAAGCTCAGCGCATAGCACCAGCAACACCCCAACGCCGCTGCTCAAGACACAGAGTCCCCCCTGCCGCATTTCGCGGGGCACAGGGTGCCCCCAGCCCCGTTACTCGGGGCACAGCCCCTCCCGCCCCGTTCTGGGGCTCCCCGGTACCCGGTGCCCACGCGCCCTCCACGGCGGCGCCTCAAGGGCAGGCGGGGGGCGCCGGGCCGCGCCGCAGCCAATCAGAGCGCGAGAGCCCCCCTCCCCAGCCAATCGGAGAGCGAGAGCCCCCCTACCCAGCCAATCCACGCGTGGTCCGCCCCCCCGGCAACCGCCTTTCCCCAGCGCGGCGTCACCCGCGGGCCGCGCGGGGGGACCCGCTCCCCGCGGCCTCACAGCGGAGAAACCCCTCCGCCAACGGCACCGGCGGGCGGCTCCGGGGGCTGAGCCGGCCCTCAGCCCTCACCTGGGGCGGGAGGCGGCGGCGGCGAGGCGCGGGGCGGCGAGGAGCCGGCGGCTGTGCAGGAGCGCCATGACGACAACGGCGGGCGGGCGGCTCGCACCTCACACTGCGAGCGCCGGTCGAGCGCCCCGCCCCGCGCATGCGCCGCCCACAGCCGGGCGCCGCCGGCGCTGCCCCCTGGCGGCCGGGACGGCTCATTGCAACCGCGCCGCCCTCCCGACCGGCCGGGGCTGCGATGTGCGGGGGTGTGCCAAGCTTTACTGGGTTGTACTTGGCTGTGCTGGGACATACAGGACAGTACTGTGCCACACTAGGCTGTACAGCACTGTACTTGAGGTGTACAGAACTGTTCAGCACCATATGGAGCCATACAGGTCTGTACAGGGTGCTGTTGGGCCACACTGGGCTATACAGGACTGTAATACATCATAGTAAACTCTACAGGGCTATATGGGGCTGTACTTGGCCATACGGAGCTGTACAGGGCTGCTCAGGACTGTATTGGGCCATACTAGGCTGTATGGAGCTGTACTTGGCCCTACAGGGCTGCACTGGGCCCTACTGGGCTGTACTGAGACATACAGGGTTGTACAAGGCCATATGGAGCTGTAAAGGGATGTACTGGGCTGTGCTCTGCCATATAGGACTGTAGAGCCTCATACGAGGCCCTACAGGTCTGTATAGGGTGCTACTGGGCCGCACTGGGCTCTAATGAGCCCTACAGGACTGTACTGCACCATACTGGGCTGCCCAAGGCTGTACTGGGACATACTGATCAGTGCTTGGCCACAGGGGGCTGTACAGGGCCGTGTAGAACTGTATGGGGCCATACTGGGCTCTACGGGGCTGCACTTGGCTGCACTGTGCCACACTGGACTGAACAGGGCTGCATTGGTCCATACAGGACTGTGTTGCTCTGTACTGCACCGTGCTGGGCTGTGTGGGATCTTACTGGGCCAAAATGGGCCGTACAGGGTCATACTGGGCTGTACACATCCATATGGAACTGCACTGCTCCATACTGGGACACACAGGGCTGAACTGGGCTGTACTGGATAGTACAGGGGCTGCTCTGCCCGGTTCCCCCCTGCCCCCTCACCCCCAGCCGTGGGGGGCTCAGTGTCCAGACCAGCACCTCGTGCACATTCTCAGCACCCACCCTGGTGTCAGGGCGCTGGGAGGGTGGGGGGTAACTGGGGTGTCCCCTGCACACACTGGTGGGAAAGGTGGCACTGAGACTCCACCCTGGCACCAGTTGCCAAAACCAGGAGCGGGGAAAACAACCGGGAGGTATTTGGAGGTACTGTGAGGTTCTGGGATGTGTGCTGTCCTGGGACATCAGTGCCCCCAGCCTGCCTGCACCCTGCTCCCCAGGGATTTCCCAATGCTCTTCCACAGAGCTTTCCCAAAAGCTCCATCTCCCTCCACCACCCAGAAGCTACATCCCCACTGGGACCAGGGTGTGTGTGGGGGTCCCCCCTGTCCCTGCCACCCCCCAGCCCACCATGGGATGGAGAAATAGGGCCTCCAGTCTAGCAGTACTTGAATTTATTAGTAAACTGTTCTTTGGTAAATGATAAAAACGCAAGAAGAGACCAAAGGAACGAAAACAATACCCTTCCCCTCCCAAAAAAAAAAAAAAAACCATACAGTTAAACAAACCAGGCAGATGGGTAAAAAAAAAATAAGAGTTTTCCCCCTCAAATGGGATTTTAGCGACCTACAGCAAACCCAAGAGCTGGTGGGGAAGCACTGCAGTGATGGGGGCTCCCCTGTTGTGCTTGCTTTGGGGGAGGAGGAGCGCAGGGTGTGTGTAGGGGGGGTCCTACATGGGGGGCTCGTTGCAGAGCACCATCTCCAGTTCCTTGCGGTAGAGTTTGCCCCCGTCGGAGAGGTTCATGATGCTCTTCCTGTAGTTGGTGAGCTGCTGGATGTTCATCTCCTGCAAGGCACGGGGGGATCAGTGGGGGTGGGCATCCCATTTCTCCCAGGGGAGCATCCTTAGGCTGGGATTACACACCCCCCAGCTCCAGTGCAGCTTCTCATGAGGATGTTGGGTCAGCGCCCGGACCAGCATCTCGCCTGCTCCCCATGGAACATGGGCACAGTGGGGTGGAAGGAGCTGCTGGGACAGGGGAGGAGAAACTGGGGGGCTCTGGGGGTGGCAGCCGGGCTCTGTCTCCCCTACTTACTTTCTTATTCTTCTCATAGAGGTCTTTCAAAAGTGCATCCAGCTCATTCTCATCAATGAAGCCGTTTCCATCCTGGACAATGAGGGAGGGACGTCAGCAGCAGGAAGGACACAAGCCCCACAGTTCCCCCTTGGGCATGGGTGCAGGGTGCACCCCCAAACTTTCACCCAGGGATAAACCCAGCACTCACACCCCAAACCAGAGCAGGGAATTGACCCATTGGGATATTTTTTGCCAAGTTATATTTATCCGGGGCCGTCTCCCAGGACCTGTCTCCCTACCTTGTCGTAGAAGGCGAAGATGGCATTGAACTCCTCCGAGGACAGCTTCATCCCCTGGGAAGTGGCAAGGGACAGCAGGCCATGAGGGAGGGGATGGAGGTGTAAGCACTGGGAATGGGTTATTATTATTATTATTTTACCTGAAACTTCAGAAGGAAGTTTTCTTGCACAGGCAAAAGTCTGAAAAACAAGAAGGGCAGGGAAGAGCAGGAAGCAGCCAGGAAAACACACTCATTAGACCACAGTGGCTTTTTGCTCAGAAACATGGGCAAATTAAAGAGGAAAGCAGTTTTCCTTGGAAGCTGGAGCAGACTCTTCCTAGACACAGGCATTTCAGGTGTGTCTTTCCCCCCCACTGCTTCCTTCTCACCGCCTATGACCTTACCGGGACATCTCGGAGAGGCCCAGCTTCCCGTCGCCATTCATGTCGAACATCCGCAGCTGTCGGGACAGGAGCAGCACCTGGTCACCCATTGTCTCCCCCTCCCCTCTGTCCCACCCACCATGGGGTGGCGAGACCCTGGCAGGGGAAGGGTCCCTCAGGTCCCACTTACGATGGTCTGTGTGTACTCCTGCAGCTTGGGCTCGTCGTAGGGCCGGTTCGCCTTCTTCAGCAGGTCCGACAGGAAGCCCTGGGAGGAGAGGGCTTTGCTGGCTGTCCCCGTCCCCAGCACTCCCAGCGGGAACATCCCACTGGTGAGGACCCAGCTCAGCCCAGCCCGTGCCCGCAGCCCACCTTGAGCTCGTTGGCCTCGATGTAGCCGCTGCGGTCGGTGTCGTACCTGCGCCAAGCCTGCGGAGGGACCGCCGTGACCCTGAGTGTGGGATCCTGTCCCCCATCCCCCCCTGACATGTGTGTGCCCCCATAACCCCCGCTGGGAGCGTCCCTCCCCCACCTGATGGAGAGGGGTCATCTCACAGCTCCCACCTCGGCTCGTGGGGGCCTCAGCGGTGCCACACGCTCTCCCTCGGGGCTGGATGCTTTTGTTCAGCCCCATGCCAAGAGTTCAAGCACTCTTGTCCTCATGGCAGTATGCGAGAGCAGGCTTTAATATTTAATAACATTTAACTGCACCCCCCAATTAAACAATAGTGCCAGCCTACCCCCCTCCATGCCACAGGGTGCTCTTATTTCAGCCATCACCTTCACCTGGGGTTCATTTTGCAAGCACAGGCTCCCTGCTCCCCAGGATGCTGCACATTCCCCTCCACCCCCGGCCGTGTTCTGTTCCCCATCCACAATTTCTCTCCCCCTGCATGGGCTCACCCATGCAAGGGCATGGTGAGGTTGTGGGGTGGCCCAGAGCAGTGTTGGCTTCCATAACACACACAGCCACATTCCTTGGGTACTGTGGACCAACCATGAGGGGGAATTCACAGAACAGCCCCAAATCCTCGCAGCTCACCGTGCCCAGAGGGTGGGATGAGACACCTGGCTGCCCTTGAGAGGTGCCCAAGGCATGCTGAGGACTGGGAAAACTCACCACACCCCACTCTCCCCCCAGACTGGCACTGCCTCCCAATCCTGAGTCAATGCCAGGGGTTTGGGGGAGACTGGGGGAGGTTTGGGCAACTCCAGCTTCCAGTTGTTTTTCCACGGTGGAGCTGGGCACTGAGGATGGAATCCCACGGGGAGCCCCAGCACAGCCTGCCCCACTCACCTCCATGAACTCCGAGCTGGAGCCCACGTGCTGGCGGAAACACAGCAGGAAATTCTCCTCTGTGGGCAGGATCTGGGCCAGCTGCGGGGAACAGGAGCGTCAGGGAAGGAACACAAACACCAGGGGGAAACACGAACGGCGGGGAGGGCACACGAGCACCCCGGGGGGCGGTCAGGTCCAGCACCACTCACCTCTGCCATCTCGATTTTGCCGTCTGCATTTTTGTCGTACTTGTGCATGAACTCCTTCATCTTGTCAGCCAAGTTGTCCTTCTTTGAGTCCTGCCAGCAAGGAGAGAGGGAATGGGAGCATTTCCCCCCACCACTTCCCTCCCAGAGGAGCCCTGGCCCCACTCATCAGTGCCATTCCCAAAGCAGGTGGGGCTGGCGTGAGTCTGAATCTTTGGGCAGGAGGGATCGGGAGAAAGAGAGAACGAAACCAGGAGACGCCCTTACCACACCCGCCCCCTTCCTCGCACTTTCCAGCTCCTGGAAGAAGTTTTCCAGCTCTTTGCCTTCGATGTACCCATTTCCTGGGGAAGGAAAAAAATGCGGTAAGAATTCTGCAGTGTTGGAGGGCAGGAGGAGAGGGATGGATGCTCCCAGGGGACACTGTGCTTGTTCCCTCCGCACCAGAACACGGCTCCAAGGCGACTGTGGCAGCAAGGAAACACCAGCCAATGCCAATGCTCAGTGTTACATAGACTGGCAATGCCCAAATTTGCCCAGGTGACACATAGCCCTGGACTTGTCCCCTGCACCCACTTGCAGGGCACAGGGGACTTTGTCCATCTTGCTCTTCGCTGCATTTTCCGTATCTGATGCTTCAACCAGGTGGTTTAAATCAACCTCCCCATCCTGTCTGAGCATCTCCCAAAATGGGGACTGGCTCTTCTCAACACACTGTGGGAGCCATGAGGGCCAATGGGGAGCAGAGACAAGGCACCTGGCACAGCACCCCCCTCCTGCCCCCGGGCGCAGGATCAGCCCCAGCAGGATCAGCAGGAAGAGAAGAGGTCAGCCCAGTGCTGATCTCTTCCACCTGGGAGCTCCAAAAGGTCCCTGTCCTGTGTCCCCTGCACCCCTTGCTGCTGATACCTGTGCTGAGATGTGGTTCCTCCAGGACATGGAGTATCCACAGCCCTGCCCTGCCTGTGGGATGCTCGGTGGCAGGAGGGCTCAGCTGTGGCCCAGCCACACACGGCTCCCACGGCACTGACCCTTGGTGGCTTTGGGGGGTGGCCACTGTGCCTCGAAGCAGCAGGGTCACACCACGGCTGGGCACAGCAGAGGACACTGGCTCCATGGTGCTGCCAGGCAAGGTGTCACTTCCCTGCCAGAAACCCTCCCTCCCACCACCATCTGGGCACAGCTGAGGGACGCTGCCCCTTCCTCTGAGGTGCTTGGCTGAGGGATAGCCAGGGCTCTTCCTTGTGGGCATTCCCCCCAGAACTGTTCCACATTTCAGCCTCTGGAGGCTTCGGACCACAGTGCCCTGCTCTGCCTTTGGCATCATCACCTGCGGGCTCCCCAGCAGCATCTTCTCCCTGCCGCAGCACAGTGGCTGGGAATAACCATCCACATCCCAGCCTGAAACACCCGGGGAAGTCCCAGAGGACCCTCCTCTTTGGTGACCACAACCCGATGGATCAGCAGCGTCCTTCCCAGCAGGGGATGAGGGGCTCGGGTGATTTTGGGGTGCTGGGGTGAGCCTCTGAGGTGCCTGGCATTCCACTGCTCTTCCCAGGGGCTTTGCTTTTGCGGGCTCCAGAGAACCCCAAGTTCCTCTGAATTCAGTTGAGAAAAAAAAAAAAATTCAGCAAAAGTTTTGAGCTGGGAAAGAGAATAGGGCCAAGAAAAGCTGTGGCCAATAGCTTGGCTTCCTCCAAGCAGCAGCTTGGACGAGTCTGATCCACGTCCGCAGAGCAGTGGGGTGTGGAGTGTCATGGAAAATCCCCTCTGGAAAGCCATGGACAGTCCATGCGGCTGCACCTCGGAGCCTCGGGGCAGCTGTGGCTGGCAGAGAGGGGACATCAAAGACGTCCAAGGGGACATCTCTGGGGCATGAGGAGCCTTGAGGGGAAGCGGCTCAAGAGATGGAAGCCCCGTCGGAGGGGTTAAAGCACGGGGATGAGCTTGGCTGAAGTAATCCCATCCACGGGGGAATGAACCCCACCCTCCATGGGCAGAGGGAAGCTGATGGGGCTGTTGGAGCTCCCACTTGGTGCAGCTGAGCATCGTCCTTGTCAAGGCCACCTTCTTCCCTGACGCCCGAGTCCCTCCTCTCCTGGGCACAGCCGCAGCCCGGTAGCCTTGCCCTGCCCGGGGGCCGCGGGCCAAGCTGGATCCGTGCCCACCGCTGTGTTTTGGAGATGACAGAGCACATCCAAGGGCACAGCAGGATGCGCTGCAGGGAGGCAGCTGGACACCCACACCAGGAGATGTGGGGTGCCACCTTCCCAACCCCTTGGTGGCTGCTCCAGTGCCAGCTCCAGTGGTGACAGGGACTCATGCCCGTGTCCCCAGTGCTGCGGGGCTGCAGGAGGGACCCTGACGGTGCAGCCGGAGCCAGCTGAGCTCCAGCTCCAGCAGCACAGCCGAGGAGGCTGTGTGACGCAGTTCCCAGGAGGGTTTTGGTCCCCAAACCTCTCCGCAGGAACAGAAGACCCAGTGAAGGGCAGGAGCTTTTCCCTTGTGCAGCTCTTCCCAGCGGGCTGAGCCTCCTTCACAGCACTGCAGCGCTGAAAGAAACTATTTTCACATAAAATTATGCTGCTTTTTGCATTTCCCCCCCCCCCCTTTCTGGGGCTGGCAGTGGTGGGAGCAGGGGTGTCCTGCCCAGCTGTGATTCCTTGGGAAGGTGACATCCCCATAGTGGACACGGTCGTTTGCCACAACATCCCTGGGCAGAGGTTTTGCGGGGCTGGGGAGCAGGCGGGGAGGGACCGAGCACTCCCGGCACGGAGCGATCGTTCCTCAGCCCGCTCCGGCAGTGGGACACCCGCTCTGCCGCCCCTGGCAAGGGGTGGCCCAGCTGCCCCCCTCTCTCCAGTGCCAAGGATGGGGCACCGCCGAGGCACGGGGACAGAGGGGGCCGAGGGTGGGCACTGGGCAGGGAGGGGGCACCCCGGAAAGGGCAGGACCCCCAGAGCAGCACCCAGAGGTGACAGCAGCCCTGAGCGAACCCCTGCTCTCGGGGCACCAGGGGGACGTGCCACGGAGCCCCGGGGCACTCCGGGCTCAGCGTCCCACGGGCTGGGGGCTCCCGGTGGGCTCCGGTTCTGGGGCTTCCCGTCCTTTTCCGACGGGGAGGTCCTGGGGGACTGATCGCCTTCCCGATCCCGGAGCTTCAGCGGACGGGGCTGAGCCCCGGGGGCTCTCCATCACCCCGGAGACTTTCCATCCCGAGGTCTCTCTATCCCGCGGGCTCTCCCTTATCCCCGGGCTGCGGCGGTGGAGGCTCTATCCTCTCCTCCGGGATGTCCAGGGACTCTCCACCG
>VXAY01006707.1:378649-403516 GCA_013399855.1 Oxyruncus cristatus
AGGGATAGAGGGATAGAGGGATAGAGGGATAACGGGATACAGGGATGGAGGGATAGAGGGATACAGGGATATGGGGATAGAGGGTTACAGGGATACAGGGATACAGGGATAGGGGGATAACAGGGATAGAGGGATACAGGGATACAGGGGTAACAGGATAGCAGGATAATGGGATTGTGGGATAACGGGATAGAGGGATACAGGTATAGTGGGACAGTGGGATAGAGGGATAGTGGGATAACAGGACACAGGGAGACTGGAATAATGGGATACTGGAATAATGGGACACTGGGATAATGGCATACTGCGACACTGGGATAACCAGGACATCAGGGTACCTGGATAACAGGACAACAGGATAACANACAGGATAGCAGGATAATGGGATTGTGGGATAACGGGATAGAGGGATACAGGTATAGTGGGACAGTGGGATAGAGGGATAGTGGGATAACAGGACACAGGGAGACTGGAATAATGGGATACTGGAATAATGGGACACTGGGATAATGGCATACTGCGACACTGGGATAACCAGGACATCAGGGTACCTGGATAACAGGACAACAGGATAACAGGATATGGAACAGCAGGATACCGGGACACCAGGATAACAGGATACCGGGACACCAGGGGCAGCACCACGCACTGGGGTTGGCAGCCTGTGCCTTGCCACTTGTCCCTGCCTTGTCACCTACCCCTGCTCTGTGCCACCTGCCTGCCCCATGTCACCCACCCCTGCCCCGCGTCATCTACCCCTTTCCTGACACCCAGTCCTGCCCTGCCACCTCCTCCTGCCTGTCACTCCAGTCCTTCCCCAAGTCCCTGCATCCCTTCCTGTGCCCTGTCCTTACCCCTGTCACCAAGTCCCTTCCCTGTGTCACCCCCGCTGTGTCACTGCCCCCCTGCCTCACGGCAGCTTCACACCTCATGGTTTGGGGTCCTGGTGGGAGCAGCCTGTGTCACCACCACCAAGGGACCATGCCATGGCCACAGCAGGGCTGTCACTGGCCACCCACGGATGGAGCAAGGACACAAAACTTGGACTGCATCCATCTTCTGGAGGAAAAACCAAGGAACCTTCAGATCAAGGCTCTGCCATCCCTGCTGGAGCTGGGCTCCTTGGAGGGATGGGAGCGATGCTCAGCCCAAAAAATATTTCCCACCCTGGCTCCCCTTGCCGCTCGCCAGCGGGAGGGATTTTCTTTTCCCAAGTTTCCCCAGATTGCAGGGAAATTTCCAGGCCCAAACAAACAGCCACACGTGGGGTTTGTCACCGGCTCCAGCGCAGCCTGCCCAGGGGAAGCGTTGCCATGGCTACAGGGGGGGAGGAATTCAGATCCAGCGAGAAGGCTGAGCCGATGGAAGTGCTTAATTAAAGATGAGAAGGCACCAGGGAAGTTCAGATGTGCGCAAAGTAGGGATGGAGTTGGCAGCAGGCAGCTGTCCAGGGGACTGCCCATCCTGCCGCGTGCTGGCACCTCTTACTTTTATCTCTTGGCTGGAAAAAAGTGAGGTGCCCCCCAGGAATGGCAGGGGATGCAGGCTTGGGGACTGAGGGAGCTGAATGCAATGGAGATGGCACCAAACCTGGCTCTGACACCGGGGGAAGCTGGGGCAGGGCAGGACACCCAACTCCAGGCATGGGAAGGGAGATGCTCCACCAGCATCCCACAAGGAGGGCCGGACTGGGACACCAAGCAGTAAGATGGCCTTCTCCTTCTCCCTGGTGCACAGCACAGCCTTCAGGCACACATGACATGCTGAAGGGTGTCCTGGGTATTCCATTCACATTTCCTGAGCTCTGGCACAGAGATTAGACCCAAACCCCCCTCCTTTTTCCCATTTTTGCAGCACAGTTTTCTCAGCAGAGCCCACTGCTCTTCTATCCCCTTCCCTCCAGAGCAGTTTTTTCCTGGGGGCTGAGAGGGGGACACTCACTGCCTCTGTAGGGCTGGATTTAGGGATGTGTCTCCAGTTGTGCCCAGGCTGGGGAGAGAAGCAGCACAGGTACCTGACACTGGTCCATCTTCTGCTCCACAGGGAGCTGAGCCCCAGCACAGGGATGGCTCTGAGTCACCAGCTCATCACAGTCCTGCTGCTCCATAATGCCCAACTCTCTGCTAACAAAGAGCCCAGGCTGGTCCAAGGTGGGACCTGGGAGCAAAATCTGGGCTCTGGGTGCACTCCCTGCCTTCTCTGGGGAAATACTTCCCCAAGCTGCCTCTGAGAAGCAGCCTGGCAGGAAAAGGGGCTCGTTGCTGCAGGGAGGGATTTGCTAAGATTGAGAAAGATTTTTATAGAGGGCTGTAAAGCTTCAGGCAAGGAAAGCAAGTGATGGTTGTTCTCGTGTTTGAAGCCATCTCCCACAGGGGTGCCCGGGCATAGGGCATGTCCCCTCTGCAGGAGAAAAGGCTGGATGGTTCCCTCCAGCCTTCACCCATGTCCCAGCTCTGAAATTACTTCCTACGTTGGATATTAGGAAAAGGTTCTTCCCCCAGAGGGTGGTTGGGCACTGAACAGGCTCCCCAGGGCAGTGGGCACAGCACCAAGGCTGCCAGAGCTCAAGGAGGGTTTGGACAATCCTCAGGCACATGGTGTGATTCCTGGGACTGTCCTGTGCAGGGCCAGGAGTTGGACTCCATGATCCTTGTGGGTCCCTTCCAACCCAGGATATTTTATGATTCTCTCTGAACATGCCATCAGATTTTGGAAATTACGGCCCATCGTGCTGCTCAGAGTCAGGCTTTAATTCAGCAACGCTCCAAGATCAGCCCCTTGCCGTGACCCACATCACTCCCCCCTGCTCTCCACATTCAGCGTGGCAGGGAAGAGTTTAATTCTTTTCAGCACATGAAATCCATGCAGTGAAGACCCAAAGCTTTTGGAAGAAACTGAAACAACACACCACTACAGCAGAACCCCCCTAATTCAGCTGCAGGATTTCAATAAAGAGAAACAACTAAGGGAATTTTGGTAACTTGAATGCAAGGCACATGCTCGCCGCCGAGCTGAGGCAGATAGCAGAGGCTTTTAAAGCTTTCTGATTTACTTTTATATAAGAAAGAATGCAAAAGGCAAACCTCATGTAAAAGAAAGTCTGGAAAACCGAGCCTTGCAAAGGAAACAGGATGGATCACATCACCAGTTTTTTGGAGTTTCAAGGTTGTTTTGCAGATAACAGCAGAGATCTCTAATTAAATACTCATTATATGGCCCAGTCAAGGGCTGTGGCAGAGATTTCTCCTCTTGGCCTCACGCTTTTATGTGGATCCCAGATCAATAAAAAAACTCCATCTTCTCCGGGGGACTGGAAGCGGCAGGAACCCACGATCCAAAAAGTTTTCTCTGGAATCGTGGGCAAGGAAAAGGAAAGGGCTGGCAGAGAGGATGGGCCAGACTGGCTCACGAATCCATGGCTGAGAGTGAGTAAAGGAGGAGCTGTGCCAGCTGTGCCCTGCATGGATCAGGTTTTCCATGGATCCCCCTGCTATGGGTAGAGCTGCATGGGACAGCCCGTGCTGGGGCATTCCCTATCCAGGCAGCACCTGGGTTAGAAAAGCCAGGATCATCGTGCAATCTGGGGCTCTTTCACCACCTGCCAGGTTTTTCAGCTTTCCATGCATCTTCCAGCTTATCCCTATGACCAGAATGCCCTGGATTTCAGAAGCAGGTGAGGGGCACAGAGGTCAGGAATGAAGAAAGCTGAGGTTGTTTTACAACCTACTCATTTCAGCCATGGATGTCTCCAGGAAGCACCAAGAGCACTAAACAAAAGGCACAGCATCAGGGAACCCATGCCCTGCCTCCAGCACAGGTGACTTGCTGCACTGGCACCAGCACGGCCCATCACACCTTCCAGCTGCTCAAAAGTTAGTCCAGGTCCTTCGGCTCTTGGTATTTTTTCCTTAAGTTCCTCAGCCTGGTGGGATCAGGAAGAAATACCTGCACAAAGTGCTGGTCAAATGTTGGTCCTATTTATCCCGAGCTTTGAGCTCTGGCTCCCCAGGGGTGTGGTGCTATGGGGTCCTCCAGGGATATCCTCCAGCCTGGGGTTGAGTGCAGGAGACACAGCTAAGCACCTCCTTCTTTTCTACACAACGGCACAGGCACAGCAAACAAAAACACTGTTTTCAGGATCACAGCAGGTTTTATTCCCTCAGTTTCTTCCCCACACACCTTACTCGCCTTGCATCATTGTATTTCAGACTTTTGCAATTCATCAGCAGTAAAAAACCCTCAAACAATTGTATTTAAAGTATCTCCAAAGCCAGATGAGCCCACTCTGTTAATTCTCCCTAAGAATTCTCCCCCTCCCCTATAAAGCACAAATAAGATCCTTTCCAAAGTGCCCAGGGCATCTTCCCTCTCATCACTTACAGAGACAAAAATGAGGACATTCAGGCAGAGTTTGGGCCATCCAAGCCAACCCCGAGCAGCAGAGAGAAGAGCCCCAAACTGTTTAAGGCCTCAAACGCTATTTAGAAAATATTTCTTTAAAAAGAAAAGGCATAATTTGCCAGAGCGATTTAGTTGCAGGGTGGTTTTCAGATTCAGCGGTAGGTCGCACTGAAGCTGTATTCAGGCACAGGAGCAGGGGATCTGCCTCCGGTACAGCTGCAGAGAGGAGCAGGCCCGGCTGGCTGGAAGCAGGTGCTGCTGCCAAGCTCCTCGTCAGCCCAAACCCCGCCTGAGAAGTACCAGCACAACAGCAGGTTTTTTTGGATGCTTCCCTTCACATTACAGCCCAGCCTGACTCTGATTAATTAATGGAGCCTGCTGAAATCCCACCCTTAGCTACTCCGGCTGCTGCCAGCTACAGCGAGCTGCACAGCTGCCTTCCACTCCCACTTGAGAGACTTTGTATTTACCAAGTATTAATTAGATGAATGTGAAGCACCATTTTCTAGGCAGGGGAAATCATCTGCTCTCTCCGTGCCCCGTAACAAGCCCGTATTGGGGCAAGTCTGAAAAGAGAGCAGGTAGAAGTGGCTCCTTCTAGCTCTGCACATCTGCCACTTTTCATATTTCACTGCTTGTGCTGCCCCACGTGACAAGGCACTTCACTCCTGCTAGATCTGAAAAGGCAACAGCCTTGTGGAAGATGGAGCTGGAGTCTCTCTTCCTCTGCAGATTACCACCAGAGCTGGTCCTCGAGACTGTCCTGACAGTCAGAGCCACCAAAAGGGAAGAGCTTGCTGTCTCCAAGGGCTCCTCCAAGTTCCAGGAGCTGCTGAACAAGTGACTCTGCCAGAAAAGCACAAGCTGAAGTCCTCCAGACCAGGCTGGGCAGGTATTTGTCAGGAATGACCACAGCTAGCCCTGTCCACGAGAAGAGAAGGGGACAGGGCAGTCACCCAAGATCTCCCCTCCACCTGAAGTGGTATCATTTCATGGAAAACATTCAAGGCACAGCTGTTCCTCCTGGTGGCAATATCTGCACCATGGATGCTGCACCTGACACCAGTAACTGCAGCATGAAGGGCTTCAAGCAAATATCCATTTGGAAAAAGCTGGAAGAAATGTCAAAGAAGGCTGAAGGCTGTGACCGAGGGCAAGCGTCAGTGGTAAACAACTGATCAGCTAAATTTAGGAAGGCAGGTTGGGAGCTCTCCATGACCAGTTGGGTGTCTTCAGTTCAGACCACTGAGTCAACTGAAAACATTTAACTATGACAGTGATGGGCTTTATAGAGAACTCCAAGATAAATGAAGGGAAAAAGGTTATCTAATAATTACAGTCACTGTTTCACAACCAGCTGCATCCACAGCTCAGCCTGACCTTTGAGGAACAATGAATAATGCACCATTCTGGTGAATGTTCCCCTTCCTTGATAGACCATCAGCACATTGGTAAAAGAGAGCCTCTCCTGTCTGTCCTTTATTCACTGCTTGGTTCAATTTCTTTCTGCAAGAGGACCTGGAAAGTCAGAAAAATATCACACCTGTTCCAAAATATTTCCCACTGTAATTTCACATTATTAAACTCCTCAAACCACTGGTGCTCCAATGCAGTGCTGCAGGAGAAGCAGCAGTGGAGCAAAGCTGTTGTGAAACACTGGGTCAAGCTGATCTCTCTCTGTCTTGAGACACCAACAGGAAACCAACCTCCAATGCTCGAGCTACTGATCTCCAAGACATGCAGAAACAGAAGGAACACATCCATGCAGAGCTGGACCTGGATTTCTGGTTTGGCCATGTTTACGTGGTGCACAGACAAGTCATGCCTTGTAGTGGAGCTCCACTTTCATCCCCTGTAAATTGAGCGGTGAGGCTGGAGGCAGAGCAGAGAGGTGTGAGGGGCGCTGGGGGAGAGCTGAATTGTAGCAAACAGCTACTGAGCTCTGCAGCTCGTCATGAGAAGCCAAGAACGAGCAAAGGGGATTTTCTGGGAGACCGTCTGGCATGGTAAGGGAGCACAACCCCATGCATGGGAATGCAGTGGTTTTCCAAGCTGTAAAACCAATTGCAAATTCCCTTGCTCTGCAGCACTGCTTGTTCCAGGCAGATCTCATCCTCAGCCAGGCCCGTTTCACCGTATCCAAAATCAGAGTCTTTTTGTGGACTTGCACTGGCTTCAGACCAGGCCCCACCAAAGCAGGCCCTGCAGGCACCAAGGCCCGTGACCCACTGTTGACCAGGCTCACATGGCACGGGGGAGCAGAGACTCGGGGCAGGAGGGTGTTGTGGCAAGAGAGATCAGCGGCCGAGAAACACCGAACGAGGGGGAGCTGGAGCTCACAGTGCCCACGGGCTCATTGCTGACACTGGGGCTTGGGAATGTGCCAGAGTGTTTAAGTGCCAGCAGGCTGCTTTGGCCACTGGCTACTAACAAGGGGATCATTCTGGCAGAATTCAAAGCAAACCTCTGCACCTGTTCAGATAAACACCAAGATAAAAAGGTCCATTCAAAATGAGGAGAGCACAAGGGGACAGTCCCACCAACGGCTCTCCCCCAGCTCTTGCTAGTGTTCACACGTTAGGGTATGAATGGTGAAGGGCTGGGGGTCACAGAGAGTTTGTGCTGTCCCCCAGCTTCCCCAGGAGGTGTGTGACCAGTTTCTGCAGGGCCTCAGCGCGGACCACCGAGATGCGCAGCACTTCCTCGTGGTTGGCCTTCTCCTGACTCTCGTAGCTCATCACCACCTTGTTGGTGATGAGGGAGATCCCGAGGACCCGGAGGCCACAATGCCTGGCCACAATCACCTCTGGGACAGTGCTCATGCCTATGGTGGGAGAGGAAAGGACCAGAAATGAGTCAGGATTTACACCAAACAAAATCCCTTCAAGGCTGCGACCCACGATTCTTCCTCCAAAGCACATGCCCTTGTCTCATTGCCCCCACCTCCCTGCTTCTGAGCCCTGCAATAGTTAAAGGCTGTGACACTTAGAAGGCTCAAATGGCTGCAGCACTACAGTTACAACTCTGCTCAGCACAATAAACCTCCCACATTTGATCCCTGAGCCACAGCTCCCTCCTCAAGACGTGTCAGGCTGCTTGCAGCCTCGCCGAGGCAAGTACTGATGTGCTGTGTCATTTGGCTCTTCTCTTCCGCAGCTAAATGAGCTATTGCAAAGAAAAACGGCTTTGAGGGGAGCTGAGCTCCTTCCCTCACACACAACGAATCTGCAAAGTATTAATGAACAGACTTCCACGAGCCAGGGGTCAAGCTGGAGCAATCACGTGGATCATGGCCCTTACTTCCCTTGTACACAGTTGGGAAGGTATCCGTGATTACCATCCCTAAACAAGACTCCTCTGGAGGGCTGGTTTGCAGGGAGAAAGCACGGTGAAAATATTTACAGTGTCAGAATAAAAAATAAAAAAAATCAGAAGAAGACTTTATTTCTGATTGAGCCCCACTCAGCTCTGGTGAAGTGGAGCCATCTGAGCATAAGAGACTCGTGTTTGGCAAATAAACACAACATTGTGCTGGAATCCCTGTCCTGGGCAGCCGTAAGCACAGGGACTTTGTGCAGATCCACCCGAGGAGCTGCACTAAGCCACTGCAGAACGAAGCAGAAATACACAGAGCTTGTTTCCCCAGCCCCAGGAGACTTAAGAGACTCCAAGACCGAAGCAAGTCAGCCTTGAGCAGAATTAACTGTATAATCCATGTGCCCAACCAACCCTGCCCGCCCAGCCTGGGCTCACCTACAGCATCGGCTCCCAGCGCCTGCAGCACCCGGCACTCGGCAACGGTCTCGTAGCAGGGCCCGCCCAGCACACAGTACACCCCTTCCTGGGTGAAGCTCAGGGTGCCCAGCTCCTGGGCACTCTCCTTTGCCAGGCCCAGCAGATCCTGGTCATAAGCATCCGACATGCAGGGAAACCTGACCCCAAACCTGCAAGGCAGGAAAGGACACAGCCACGTAACACCGCGACCTTCCCTCCCTCAGAGCCCAGGGATGCTCATCCTTTGGGGAAAGGGGGAATGTCAAGGGCTGAGCAGCCTCTCTCATTCCGCCCTTATCATCAGATCATTCTCAAATCATAAAATCATAGAGTAGTTTGGGTGGGTAGAGACCTTTAAAGGCCATCTCATCCAAACCCCTGCAACGAACAGGGACATCTTCAGCTAGATCAGGTTGCTCAGAGCCCTGTTCAACCTGACCTTGAACATTTCCAGGAACAGGGCATCTACCACCTCTCTGGGCATGACATTTCTGCTAGATCTAATCACCCAAAACTCTCAGCACACAGAGGTTATGGCTGTTGGAAGGTCTGACACTGCTTTTCTACTGCACAAACCCTTCTGGAATGGTCATTCATCTCCTTCTGTCTCCAAGGAGCACCGATGGCCAGCTCTCTCTCTCCCCAGTAATTGCTCATAGTGACTTTTAAACACTGTCCACCAAACAGCTGCTGCCCTTTGGGCTCCCTGAGGCACAGAGTCCCACAGGCTGTCCCAGGGAGGGGGTTTGAGCAGGCCCTGATGGAGCACCAGTCACCACATTTAAGGCCCACCCCAGCAGGCAGCTACTAACATCTTGGAGCTCCAGGGCCATATTTTAGGTAGCCTTCATCCTCTGCTTCAAGGCTGGGTCTCTTGCTTGCCTTAGGTCTCAAGATAACAGCTCAGTCCTGCTCCTGGTGGAGTGAGTCTTTCTACTGGCTCAAGGAGAGCAGAGTAGATGGCAAAGATTGTTTTGCTGCCACTGAGGAAACCTGGAAAATAAACTCCCAGCCATGTCCACCAGTGCAGTTCAGTAGGAGTGGACCAGGTCCCTCATTTAGGCTATTAAAGCTCCTGCTTGTTTACATGTTCTTCCAGCTGAATGCTTAGGGCAGGAGGTGGCTTATTTTGTTTTTATAAACACTAAATATTACATAAATACAAACAAACTTTCCCTTCTGGTCGAAGGTAATAAGTATTCATCACTATGAAAATTGCTTCCCTTTCCTGAAGGATGGCCAGCAATGCAGGAGCCAATCTCTAATTTATTAAAAAAATATTATTTCCACATCACTTCATTGCCTCTGGTTTTGCTCTGTTGTGCTTAGATAAATACTTCCTGGTAGCTCAGCTGGACAGGATTTTAGGAGTTTGCTCAGCTAAAGCTCTGCAGTACTTTGAAACCTGATTCATAAAGACCTTTTGCCCATTTTGATGCCTTGGTCAGCAGTGCAAAAGTCACCTCCCAGAGTACTGCAGTCTTCACCAGGAAACTGCCTTTGGGAGGCAATGAGGCAGCTCTGCTGCCTTTGAATGTTGTCCAGATGCAGTTGTTTGATTGGCGTTTCTCCTCCTGCTCCAGAGCAATTATGCAAGTCCAGAGAGCTTTAAACACTCCATGTGGCTTCTCTGCTTTTGATCATTCCTTCCTCCAACCCCCAGCACTACCTACAAAGACGTAGAGACGTTCCACTTCAGATGGCTACTCTCCTCCTGCCATGGAATCTCAGCACAGTGTTTATTTCTCCCGAGGCAGCTGCCAGCACCTTTCAGACTCTTCAGAAGCAGGAGCCGTGTCTGCTGTTACATCAGGAAGGAACTAACTAAGTGAAAGCCAGGCAGGCCACCTTATTGTCTGCAGAACTTTCCCTCTGGAAAGATCCAAGGACAATCCAGATGCCTGCCCTGCAAACATGCCCATTTTTCAGGATGAAGGTACCAACCCAACAATACTTTAACCATCTTATTATTTGAACTCACTCTTTGCTCATAAACTACCACCTCTTTCACCACCTCCTTCACCAGCCTGGTCTCTGGCTTCACATTTCTGGCTGTCTCCTGGCCTTCTTTCCTGCCAGCTTGGTTAGGAAATAATCACTGCTGCTGCTTTCTCCTTATCACAATCCAGCTTCCTTCTCTCCTACCACAAGGACAGTGCTGGATCTTTACTGCTTCCATGTTGATTTTCCTGACAATTCACGTGCTTTCCTTTGTTTAGCCTGGATCTCCAGTGGATGAGTCCTCATATTTTTTTTAGCCCCATTTGAGAGCCAAAGGGCTTCTTTTTGTGAACACTGGTCCACCTGGAATGTAACCTCTCAGTGCCATGACCTTGCTCGTGCTGGTTGCTTTCCACCCTACCAGACTGGTGGTGTCTTGGAAGGATTTTAGGATCATAAATTCATGTTGGAAGGGACCTCAAGGTCCTCTAGTCCAAAATCCCGCTCAAAGCAACTTTATGTCCAGTGGCAACTGCAGTCTGGGGTGAGGATGTGCTGGAAGCCCCTCTCTGCACTGACTACAGGGTAAAGATTCTGCTACACAGCCAGTACAGGACACCTGACTGCCAGCTCAACCAGCAGCAGGTCACTCTCATGGATCTAGAGGTCAAGACAACCAGCTCTCCTCAGGGCAATGCCTTCAATGAATCCACTCTATCAACAAAGGCACCCCAGTTTAACGACCTGGATACAAGTGTGGTTATCAGGAGATTTAGAGGTTTTACCTTTGCCCTGTTCTCACTGCCTGGCCTCTGTTGTACCCCTTCCCTCACACCAGAAAGGGCTGTTGATAAACGCAGGATGGGGACACCACAGTTCACCAACCGCTCAGTTAAGAGGAACCAGCAGAGAGAGGGGCTGACAAGAAGAGACAGCAGTGGGTCTCTGGCAGACAGCACAGTTGGTCATGTCAGGAGAGGATCAGAAACCTACTTGTATGGCACAGAACCTTCTGGGCTTGTCAGAGTAAGCAAGAGGCAAGGCAAGGTGCTTGGGGAGGGCAGGGCAGGTGGCACAGCACACACAGCTACTGCTTTAACTCTTCCCTTGTGGGTACCTGGAGCCACACTCTACTCTCAGTAAATATTTGTCAGCAGGCACAACAGGCAGTCCCAGCCTGCGGCTGTGGAGGAAGAAAGGATTAATTGGTTACGTGGAGCCGATGCCTTCTCACCTCTCGTCATTCGGTCCACGCAGTGGATTCTGCCCTCCCGAGCCAAACAAGCTGATGTGGTCTTTTATGAACATGATGTCCCCCACCTGGAAGTGGGGATTCAGTCCCCCAGCAGCATTTGTGACAATCAGGATCTCCACCCCCAGGAGAAAGAAGACCCTGATGGGAAAGGTGACCTGGAAGAACCAAAGGCAGATGTGCAATGAACATCACAGCCCACAGACAGCTACTGCTACTGCACTGGTAGTATCACAACCCGTGGGGGCAAGGAAGGGTCTATATACAGAGACAAAACAACTTTCTCCAATTTTAAGCATTCCTCTAATTTAAACAGAATTTTAATGGTTTTTAAACATATTAAAACGTAATCTTGTAATGAATACCACTGAAATCCAAGCCCACGTTTCCTACAGTCGCGCTAAGGTCAAATGAAGGTGGTACAGAAAGAACATGCAGATAGTTCTTCCTCACTGCCAAGGCCTTGCAGAGATCAAAGCACCGTGCTGACTGAAGTAACTACTTATGCATATGGCCCTGGAGTGTAATCCAAAGTTAAGGAACAATTGGGAACTGAAAAAAAAAATTAAACAGTTTGATTTTGAGGAGTCACAAAGGAACTGGGACTGTATCTGCTCCCTCTCAAAAGCTAGAGAAGCTGTGAGTAGAAAATTTCCTAACTATGGACACTACTTCATCCAGAAACTAGTTAATTTTAACAGACAAACATGTCTTGATAAATCTAGTTACGTATTGAGTGATTTTAAAATAGCTGTTTTCCTGTAAGAAGCTGAGTGGTGCCAAATATTGCAGTTTATATCCAAATACAAATCAACCTCAGCCACCTGGAAAATCTCAAAGCTATCCAAATAAAAAAAAGAACACACAACACTATCAGAGAGTAAATAAATGTAACGGGTGTTTCCTAACAGAAATGTACAAATGTGTACGTTAGGGAGCATAAATGCAACTCCTATATGGTAGCTGGGAGGGCATAGCAAGTTGCAGCAGCCAGGGAGTTTTTTCTAGGGGAAAAAAAAAGCTGTAAACTATACAAATGCAAAAGAAGATTAAAATAGATTATTCTTATCAGAGTTTTCTGGTTGCTGATTTAAATCATGATTAAACAGACTGAGTTAAAGAATGTAAATTAATCTGCCTTGTATGATAAACTGTCTTCCCCTGCAAGTATAGCAGGGTTAGCCAATTTGTGTGGCTGCACAGCATCACCTTCACCCAGCAGAAGCCTCTTGGTTTGAACTCCCAGTTTTATTTTTTGGGGAGAAATCTGAAATCTAAGAAAGACCCATTTCAAGAGCCACGCAAGGTCATTGTGAGAATCTAACGTCCCGCAGCTCGATAGCAAAGCAAGCGGTCATTTTGCTTTTCTTTGCCTTTTTTTTTACACTCCCCCTGCGTGAGCGTTTTCCTCAAGGAGGACTCACCGTGCTGACAGAGTAGCCTTCGTAGGAGTGGAAACGTCCCTGCATGCACACGCAGGGCTGCCCGCTCAGCTCCCCAAACACCAACCTGCCAACGTGCCCTGCAACTGCAAACCAACACAGCGTCATTCCACTCCCAGCTCTCGAGGCCTGGCACTTCCGAGGGACCTGTCAGGCGGTGCTTTTGCTTGACAGCGAGGGCCAAGCGCTGCGAAAGCAGGAGCTGGAAGTCAAATAAATAAACACGTATTTCTGCGCTACGGTATTTGCATTTTTTCACTCTGAACACACCTTTCCCCACCGAGGGGCTGGTGTGCAGAGCAATGCCAAGCGGTGCACGTTGACCTGAGTGGGGTCTGTGCGAGGCCGTGCTGCAGGCTGCCGAGGGCTGGGATGCTGGTGCCCTGGGCTGTGCTGACCTGTGCTCCGTGGGAAGTGAGGGATGTCCTCGTATGGAAAGACTGTCTTGTTCTCCAACACGTCGGCCAGACCTCCCAGTCCGGATCCGCAGATGATGGCGATTTTGGGGCGCTGGACAGTTCGGGCACGTAACCAATCTGCTGTTTCCTTGTACACCTCATAGCTGTTTCTGCAGAAGGAAAACAGGTCAGGGAGACTATCAACCCATTCAAAGAACAAGCTTCAAAGGATACAAGTCCTGAAAAAGCGTGAAGAAAAGGAAATGTCATTATGGTTATAATAATAGAAGCTTCACTGCTATTATTGAAGATGTATCACTTTTAATCTCATGTATATACCCAGGGAAATCGTTTGAATCATCTTTGCCGGTTTCATTCTGTAGATGAAGAATGGCTAATGATACCCAGATCACAGAAATGTCACAAGGCATAACCACTCCTGCTTCTGATGGGCTCTGGTCTCTCCAGAGTTACCGAAGGAAGGCAAAAGCACAGTTAGACTGAGAAATTGCAACCTATATGTGTGTGCACGGGGACGTGCAGCCTGTGATGGGGAAATCCAAGAGGATGGAACTCTGCAGGCACCCGAATGGCACAGCTGGAGTGCTGTGCTGATCAAGAAGTAGACACTGTCCTCTGTAGTAGGCTGACTACTGAGACACGGGGCAAGAATCAGCTACAGAACTGGAGAAGCCAACCTCTGCAAGTGTTGGGTGCCATCAGCTCCCCATGCTTCCTTCAGGGCCTGGTGCCATACCTCAAACACCCACCTTCTCAATCCCTTGTGCCTTCAGCACAGCAGGGCAGACACGGAGATCTTACTCGGCCTCTTCTCTCCCGCAGAGTGGGCAGGGCGCACAGCCTAGTCCAAAGCCAAGAGGCCCAAGGACATCAGTCTACGTCAAAACAAGTGAAAACCAGGAATCTGGGCTCCAGAGTTTACGCTGCCTGATTTAAGAGGGCCGACTGCTCCAATACCTTGGCAAAAAAAGTCTTATCCAGCACCGTGCCCCACTGCTGGAAGGTGGGATAGAAGTTGGCATTAGTGTGTAAACTGTAGAGTTGTGTATTTGTCTCAGGGGAGGGGAGAGAAGTCCAATTTTTAACCTCTTAGCCCAGTATTCAGGTGCTTTAATCACAGTTTTGAAACAGAATCAATAGGGGAATAATCCGATAATCCTGTTTCCAACAGGACAATGCAGATACATTCTGAAAGGCAATACCAAGGTCGATTGGAAACTCTCCTCAAAAGCAGGGCTATCAATAGCAGTTCTTGGTAGCAACTCAATCGTTACCATTGATGAGTAGAATTAACGACTGTACAAGGCAGAGGATGAGGTGCTGGAGTGAACCAACACAGGTAGGGATAAAAAGGTTCTCCATATGAGAAGCTGATCTGCTCATTGAGAGGTGAGAGAATCAGATCCTGCGAGGCCGCAGGTGATGTAAAACTGACTGGAGATGCTGATAAGCACTCGCCATCTGCTCCAGGAACGTTCATTTTTCGGTTGTTTGTTTTTTTGTTTTTTTTTTTTTAACCGAGTCTCTTGATTTCCAGAGATATAAACCTCAGTAATGTCGTGATGCTGCTGTCTGCAGCCCTAGAGGATATAGAGAAAAGCTTTCACAGTGGTGCTCCTCACTCCAGGAGGTGTCAGGCCACTGACTAAGAGGATTTGACTGTCTGTGTACCACTGCCTCCTCCAACGGAGGTATCAGACACTGAAATAGAGGATCTCAATTCTATGTTTTTTCTTCCTTTACACTGACAGGGTAGGCAGCTATTGCACAGAAATTTTCTGTGAGCTTTTCCTCTCCTAGCTGTCTAGCTCCTACAGCAGGTCCTGTACAACAAACTTATGTTCCTAGTTACAAACTGTGATGTCAAAAATACCTGAAAATATCATAAACCTGCAATCCAAGAAGAAGAAATAGCTTCCATAAAAATGGATTAAAATGAAGAGTCCTACTTAGCTGAAACACTTTTCAAGGGAGAAGTCTGGAAATGAGGAAGTTTATTTACCGTCACATTTGCTGAATTTTCGAAATGTACCATGAGCTCCTGAAATAAGCAGGAGCTGTGAAAATGACATTAATGAGGCCTACACTCGACTATATTATCGCTTTCCCCCAGACAAAAGCTTTAAAAGTGCTTTACATACATTAATGAACAGTTTCACCCCATTTCTCTGTTGAATAACTGTAATCCTTGCTTAGAAATTCTAGGGAACCAAGAGAATTTATATGTAACACCCCAGTTTTTGACATACCTGTGGCAGGCATGACAAAAGAACAAGGTCACCAGGATCTGCTCTTCCTCTTGACCATAATCCCCTTTGTCTCCGTATCTTTTTAAAAAAGGTGCACACACCCTTGCAAAATAACATTAAAGAATGGATACTATTCCTATATCCTCAGAAATTTTAGGAGTGCGGGATGAATCAGTCTGCTGAAGGTACCGGGACTGACTGAGCTGTGCCAAGTTCCAGGGATTTTTTTTCTCTTTTTAAACGGAAGATATTAAAATACTTCTTATCCAAAGAACTCAGATTCCAGTGCTCCGTATGCCTCCTTGCCTGGAAGGAGCTTGGGCCGGCATGCAGGAGCCTGGCAGAGCCCTGTCCATCCCAAGGGCTTTGGACACGTCAGAGCTGTCCCTAGTGCTGAGAGCACAGCGACGCCAAAATTAATCTGCCCACAGTGTTTAGTTTTCAGAAGCCTCGCAGATGCACACATCAAAGGGACTGGCGAGCACTGATAATTTCTAAATGCAAGGGAATACCTGCACAGCCGGAGCAGAGCGGGAGCTCGATCTGTGGGTCACCAACCACATTGTTTAGCCTGGAACTGCAGGAGCACAAGGCCTGGGCGAGCTTTTTGACAGCTTGAATTAATACATGTAGCACAAAGGCCCCTCCAGCTACTCTGCCTCCAACAATGCACACCTAATAATAGTGCTCGGTAGCATCGCTTTGGATTAAATCACAGGATCAGCTGAAAACACAATCCCCTTTATTGTGATTGCTGTCATCCGCTGGAGCAACGCATCTGTTGCAAAACAGGGGACTGTCATCGGTGACAGATCTGTTATGGCACGAAAAACCCCCACCCTCATTGTGCTCCTAGGTCGGCTGGAAGCAAACCCGTGTAAAAAAGCAGACACGCCCCAACAAACAGCCAAAGCTGACTGGTTTGGGGGCACACGGATTCGCAGCCTATGCACCTCCACATGAGGTTTTGTCTCTTCTGGCCCATAACCTCTCCCAAGGTCACCTACCGCTGCCATATTTCATAATACCAGCACCTGACACAGGCAGATGGCCAGATTCCTCTTCAGTAATATGATGTTTACTTCTAGGCAGCCTTTGCCTGACATTTATTGAGCGCCCAGTAGGAAGAAGAGGAAAACAAGGTGAGGAAAAGCGATGCAACTTCACCAGCCCCTTCCAGCCAGGATGGCTGTGCATCCCCTGTTTCACAGCACCTTACCTGTCTTCCTCAGCATAGGCCATCCTCCTCCTCTCTGCTTAGCCAAAAGAAGGGGATGGGTGCTGGAAATGGAGCTGCAGGTTTTTATTTGACCAAAGAGCAGAGGCCTGTTGAACCTGCAGAAGCTGCTGTTGTCTCCGGCAGGGAGTTCGGGAGGTGTGTCCCAGCTTCCCTCTGCTCTCCCCTGAGCTAATCTCTAATCCCCGAGTAGGAGGGGCATGGTCAGGACATCTGCTTTTCAGGCCTCACCCCACATGACACACGTGCTCTAGAGCTCTGCAGAAAGCTCACACGCAACGCACACACACTTTATAATGCAGATTAAGCCCAGAAATTTCACAACTGTCCAGCGGTGACAAGGGATCTGCCTGGATTTGCACACTCCTGCCTCACCTGGGAACCAGCTGGTCGCTGGGGTCACCTGCTCCTTTGCAATTCCAACCCCTGGGAGCGTGGCATGAGCTCACTGGGAGCGTGCAGACCCTGCGAGATGACCCGTGCCAGCTACTACTGCACTGAGACCTTTCCACAGCCCGCATCATTGTCCTCCTGTTCTTTCATGGCAACCAGGGGTGATGACCCATTAGCTCCTCCCACAGATTTTGTTTTTCTTTTTTTTTTTTTTGGCTCACATTTAATTGCCTCATCCTTCCCAAAAGGAAATATTGCCTTGAGATAAGCTAAACCTCTGTTCAGCTGAGTATGGGAGACACAGGGAAAAAAAAAGTCAGAGGCCCCACCATCTGCCCCTCTAATTCCAGCTTTGCTTCATATGAAAATAAAGCTTAAAACAACCTTGTCATGTGGATCTGTTTGTGCAACAGTGTATGATCCCAACAACTGATGTGAACCATGTTTTACAGAGCCAGAGATGTTTCCAAGACAATTGAATGCCAAAAAAATTCAAGAAAAGCAGTGATGAGTAGAGACCTCACATGCCCCAGATAAAAAGGCCACAGCTAAAATATGCATTCACAGCTTAATAGATCCAGAAGGGACACATGGGGGTAGAATTTATAAATATCCCAAACAGGACAAAACCTTACTCAGAACTTGTCAATTCCGAGACAAATCAGACAGACATTTAAAAATAAAAAAATAGAAAAATGGGCAGCACCCATTTCAAGTCTCATATTTCTTATTGCTTCCATTTGTCTTCACCTCTTGGTCTTGAAGACCCCACATCAAAACATCCCATTTGTTGCCCCAGAAAAGCATCTCAGAGAACTTCAAATTCAAACAAAGTAATAAATGCAGCAAGAAAACCCCTGGGCATTTTTAGAGAGATATATACTCTATTCTGGAAGACAAAAACCCAGTGCCGGCCTCGATGCCAGCACAGGCTGGGAGTCTGTAACAACCAGCAGAATTTAAACATCAGATTCTGTTTTACTTCTTGAAAGGTACAGCTGGCACCGAAGAAACAGAAAATGGATCTGATCAGAAACCATAATAAGGGCCCTTTTCCCTCAAGTCCTCGACCTTCTCCCTTTCTCCTGTGTGTTCCCACTTCCACTCTGTTCTTACTTTCTCTTAGAAAGCTTAAAATGTCTCTTCTCTAAAGACAAGCAGGTGGGAGTGCTGCCACTTCAGGACCCAGCAGTACACTGCTGCCCTGGCGGGGTGCATCTTGCTCTCAGTTCGCTGGAGGCAGTGGAAAAAATATCAACATTAAGGGTCTAATATTGCTCTATAAATCATTTTCCCTTCTGTGCCCTCTTTCTAACTCTGTTTTCACCATGTTCCCCCTCATTTTTCACACGTCTCCTTTTTGTCATTCTCATTCTTGTATTTCTGAACCTCAGTCATCTCTGTCTCTGCCTGTTCTGGGTATATCCTCCGTTTTCTCAGTGCTGTCTTGCTGCACAAACACAGCAGACTGAGAGCAGAGATGGTTTTAGGAAGATTTAACTGCACCAAACCCTGTGCCCAAAGAAGGCCCACACTGCTTAGCCATGAGCCACCGTGCCAGAGGACCTAAACCAGGTCTTAGAGCCACTTCCCAGCTCCATCAAGTCTGTTTGCCCTCTGGAAGACCAAGCTCCTCTTGCCATTGCTCAGGACTTCTTTGAAAGCCATTATTTGCTCCCATTAATTAAATTACAGAGCAATGTTAGGCCCTTAATGTTGATTTTCCATACAGTTTGTTGGTATCAGCAGAGTTCTGATGCCCCCCGGATATGTTCCCTTTTTTAACCCTAATCTGATTACGTTCATTAATCTGATTCTTTTTTGCAAACCAGACGAGAGAGATCAGACAGCCTGAGAGCTCTTCCCAATTTGTTCTCATCTAAGACAATCTCCTTCCTAGCTTGGATTTACATGGAAAACAGGATTACCAAAAAGGGACCATTTTATCTATCTTTCTGCAGTGTCTGTTATTCAACAGCAACAAAAATTACTTGAGTTTTAACCTGTAATGCTGCATTGGCTGGACAAGTACGGGATAAAGGTTAACCCCACTAGGAAAAAATTAATTTGAGCACTGAGGGCATTCATGCCAATTAGACTGTAGGGAGGACTCCAGAGCAGATCTATCCAGAAAAATAAGCTATTGAATAGATTGCATAATCCCGAAAAAAGTATTGACGGTCTTCTGTCCTGAAAGAATCTCACTCATCTCTTTCTGTGTGTGTGTGGCTGCAGCAATTTGTACCTGTAATCCTGATTTTACTGACCTGGCTGTCACTCAAGCCCTGCTTCTGTAGCCAGAACTTTAACTGCTATGGGATACAGACACAATCACCTGAAACAATTTTCTAACAATGCTTTACATTCCTACAGCAATTTCTGTCTAAAGAAGTGTCGTGAAGTATTTTGCAAGCATTTCATCAAAACATTTAATTAATGCCTTAGGGTGAGTCTCCCGCTTCCCTGCGCGCTGACATTATCACAGCATCAAATTACCTTGCAGTCTTCTCACCCACACTGCACATCACCCCTTTGGGAAGGGGAGCTGAGCTGCAGAAACACGAACAGGGTGTCTGCACAGCGGGGACAAATCTGGTTAGCCCAGTCCAGAGGAAAGTATCCCCCCAAAGCCCTACAGGCATTACCACACCTTTGCAGGTGCAGTGCTCAACTGCCTAGGGGAGTTTTTCCCAAGTTTCCTTCACCCTTAGAAAAGCCAGGATTCTGCCTCAGTGTTTTGGAGGAAGGTGAAATGGATAAAGCTCTGAAAGATTTTGCTTTTCTGCTGACTACCAAAAGCACAGGTTCCAGGTTTGATTAAGAAAAATTACTAAATGCTAAGAACTAATCAGTGGTGTTTTTGCAGCAATTTGCAAACTCTTCATTTGGGAGTCCCATCATTGTCTGTACACTGGTTAGCCTAGACAGCCACTGGAGAGTCACCAGCCACAGGAAAGTTAAATAAAATCAAATTATATACCAGAAAAAGTTATTCCCCTGCAGACCACTGTAACAGAAACCCTTAGCAAGATCTGCTTGAAGTGGTGCCCATGCTGCTCATCGTACATGGACAGGAAAGACACCTCTGACCACAGTGGTTGCAGCAAAGGGACGGCCACGGGAACGGAAAACCAGACGTTCAAAGGGCTCGTCACGGTTAGCTGAGCAAAATAAGAGCAAAGCAATGCTCTCATGACAGCCTCAAAATGTTGCCATGGAGGCGGGAGAGATACAGAAACTTAAGACAAGCAGCAGGAAGCCAGGGAGATGCGTGTTCAGTTAGGCAAGACGTCAGAAAAAAAGCTTCCAGCTGCCCAAAATGTGCAGCCCTGAACAGCCCTCCTGTGAGGGCAGTGGGGAAACAGTTTTTAGGGCAGAGATCAGTTCATGTAAAAGGTTTCATGATGTTTACTGGCAGGGAAGCAGCCACAACACCCACAAATTGTAACCCAGCTCTGTAAACACTCACGGTCTTTAAAAGACTCGCGAGGAAAGAGAAAGCAACTTGATGAAACCTGTGAATAAATGATACCACAGAAGACAGTAAAAGAGCAGAGATGCCTCAATACCAGCCAACACTTCCATCTTCCAGCTCTAGAAGAGGTGTCAAACAGCAAAGGATAAGGCTGGGGTTGTGGCCATGGGGTTTTGCAGAAGCAAAAGTGCCTGTGTCAAGGACCTCAGTGAGAAAGGGTATAAAAAGGACCCTTTGGGGATTCGAGGGAAAGGAGTTGTACTTTCAGAAGGGATAAAAACAGCACAACCAGGGATCAGCAGTATGTCAGGCATGGGATGAATGGATGGGCTTTTTGCTTTGGAAGTGCTTTGAGGCAGGCAAAAAAACCAGAGAGCTCGGGGAGAGTGTGGTGGATGGCTGAAACAACACTTTAGTGAGAATAAGTGGAAAAGAAACCACAGAGCCGGGCAGACAAGAGACTACAAAAGGCCAGGTACCCCTCTGGCCTACAATAAACAGAAATAACATGAAAAGAACTAAAAATTATAAGGAATAAATGCTTTCAGGCTTGTTACAGAAGAAAATGATTCTCAGATAGTTAGATGATACTACACAGCTCTATGTATCCTTAAAGATTCTCAAAAATAGATATATTCCCCTATTCAACACAGGTAAATACAGTTCATATTCTGGCATCACAGCCAGCTGCTGGCCTGGGGCTCCAGTGTGCTTCTTCTCCACAGGCAGAATATGACTTCTCCCTGGGAAGGACACTTACTCCTGTCAAAACACCAGAGGACCAAGGTTCATCTTGCTCTGTGGTCTGGTTTTCTCTTCACTAATCAGTAACACTTTCATCCTGTGGAACTGGATGCCAGACCTTTCACCCGGCCCCAGGATCATGTTCCCATTTCTCCAAAAGCCCTCCTTGGAAAACACTGCTTTCTGGAGGTCAGTAGGTGAACACAGTACCATTTGTAGCCGTGGTCTGTCAGGATGTATTTGTGCTGTTCCAACAGGATCAATGCTTCCTCATTATTTCATTTGTGGAGCAATGCTGCCACATTATTGAAAAGTCTATCGGTTTTCCTTTTCATTTCACTGATTTTTGTTTAAATAAGCAGAGGTTAGACAACCGCAGATCATTTCACTAATTGTCTACATCAGACATAGTTTACTGAAGTCTCCCAACTCCCTTTCCCTGTAGCAGACAGTGGCTGCAATTCTCCCAGAGAGGAAAATGAAACTCAGATCTGTGTGACTTTGGACTGCAGGCCAGAAGCAGAACGAGAATGACCCTTACAGACCAGTCCCCAAGGTCATGCAAAGCCACTGCATTGAGGGCAATCAGCCATCCCAGCACTGCGCACCACAGATAATAGTGCTGTTATTTAGATACTGCACTGGCAAAGTTTAGGTACTGAATTAGCAATAAATCTAATCACAATCATCCCCACTATCACTTCTTCTCACACCTGACTGAGAGCCTTCTCCTGACTACTCCACCACACCAATGCTATCCCAAAATCACATGGGTTTGGGGCTGATCTTTAGAAGCAGGGTGAGAAGTATGGGACGTCCTACAGAATCTGTGAAGTTTCTTCCAGGGCTCACTGTAGTCTTCCCAGAGGACTTCCCACACATCCAGTATGATTGAAAGAGCTCCCAAACGCTCCAGCAACAGCCCCCAGCTCTGTCACATAATTACACCATATATCTACAAGGAAAAAGAAAAGAGTCAGAGTATGAGTATGTTGTTCTTAATGAGATGCTTAGCTGCCCAGTATTCCCTTAAAGGCAGCTGCTTCCATCTGGGGCTGTTGGTGCCACAGCTGCGCACACAGGTTATGGTCTGATTGGGAAAAGATCAGCTGCCAATCAGCTGTTAAAGATTAGGTCCACAAAAGCAGGACTAATCCACAAAAAAAAAAAAGTGCTATGTTCCCATTTTAAGATTCCTACATGGACAAAAAAACCCCCCTAAAAAAGTATTATTATGCAAAAGATAGAAGAATCTACTCGGACTTGTGCTTTAACTTGAAGAGATTTCAGAAAAACATAGGACAACTTTGAAACTCGTAAGTTGAGCTAAAGGTTTAATTTTGGGAGAAGTATCACATTTTTCTTAAGTGTGCTGTTCAATCACATTTGTTTTAGCTAGGACTCTGGTTCTGTCACATGCCCAGTGATGAATTGCTCTCTCCTGTGTTTTGGAAGAGCCTTCTCTTCAGCAGTCCAGGAGACTGACACTGAGAAGCTGCAAACTACAGGAAAAGCCTAGCAGGGTAGGACTGAAAAGGTCAAGTCTTTCTTACACACCACTTTCCCCTACGAGCTGAATCGTAGCTTTCCTCTCGGTAGTGTTATCCAAACACTTAAAACCCCAAGAACGTGTGAAAAGGTGATTTAAGTGTTTAAGGAGAAATTAAAAAGAATCAGCCCTTAAGCTCGATGATTTAATTACCGGTGGCTCACAGCAGTCAGTCAATGCAAGTCTGGTGGCTGGTGAGTGAGCACTCAGGAATTCCAAAAGGAAGGTAACTGAAACATCACAGCACCGCTGAGATATCAAAGGGACAGCCAAAAGTAGAGGAAAGCTCTGTTCAGGATTTTACTACAAACACAAGACACAAATGTTTCAGACCATAATATATCCTCATTAACTTTAAATTCTCATGAGCTGAAGATTTCAGCAGTGCCGTTACTGAGTGCCCTGAACAATGTAAGAGAGACCAGACCCTCAGCTCCCCACCTCACCACTCACCTGCTTTCAGTCATTTGCACCAGCTCTCCCCCGCACCTTTACACAGCCAAACGTTGATTGATTACCAATGATTTTCAAACAGGGCAGTCAAAAGGTGAAGAGGCATTGCAGACACAGAAACCTTCCATCTGCACCTCAACTCTTTCTCATTAGGGAAAGCTTCTGATGAGGTAGCCAGTACCTTTTGGTTACACCTCTTATTAGGGGTCAGGATGAGAGTTTTAGCTTTAAAAAATACATTTTTTTTTTTCTCCTTCAAGGGATTACAAGAGTTTTAGTCCTGTATTCCTTTTTACATGTGGCAGTGGGCTTTTTCTATACTTATGATTCTTTCTATTTTGTAGTACTGTTGCTTCACTTTCAAAAACAGGCAAGTAGCTTAAAGGAGAGGAGAGAAGTTGTCTGGTTATAGATTTCTTACTTTAACATATTAGTTCTCTTATGTACCTAGAGCAGGAGAAAAGATCACTCAGCTATACATTATTATATCCTTAAGATGGACATGTCAAGGGTTTTTTTTTTCCAATTACTGGGCTTGTAGCAAAATTTTCCCAAGTTGTATCATCAATTCTGGAGTTCCTTGTACTCAGCACTGAATTTCTGTACCAAAATTATTCTGGCTTAGGGCTCGATGGAGCTTCGTGAAGAAGAAATACACGAGAGTGCAAAAGGAAGCCTGGCATTAAAGCCAAAGGATTTCTGCTTACTCATGCTCCAACGTTGACTGTTCCCAAACGGGCTGGCAAGTGCCTCGTTCCTGAACCTGCATATAGGAAAATCCCCGCAATATTTAAAGGCTCGGGAGCAACTTGCACCTGCTGTTTGCTGTAATAATGAATCTGCTTTGACCTTCCTGCCTCTGTGTGCAGATTAGATGCTGGTTTACCATTTAAAAGGTATCTGTGTGTTTCCATTGCAGGGCTGCTGCAATGGATGCTCGATGATGCTCATTAGGGCTCTGTTAGTATTTCAAGGCTCACTCACGCCTCATGCTAATCCAAGCTGGGTGTAACGAGTCTCCTGGGGATCTACAAAGGGCAGCAAAGTAGGTTATTATGTGAAGAGTCTTCTTAAGTACCTGCCTTGTGGGTTACAGAGGCTAAAGCGTGCTGTGTAGGCGCATCACTGCCGGGCTGGAGACCCAGGGCGTGCTGAGCTGTGGCCTCTGCAGGGCTGGGAGATGAAGGAGGGAGTTTGGTCCAGGCTGTGCTCCCCGCACAGCCCTGCCTGGCCCTGCAGGGCGCTGAGCCCCAGCCCTCCGTCCCCAGCGGCTGCCCAGCAACCCCGCTCGCCTCCCGACTGCTCCCCGAGCCACCCGCCCGTGTTCCCGCGCGGTAAGTGCTGGGGCAGCGACTCCCGGCGAGGCTCCTCGTCCTGCTGGGCTGCCCCGCGGCTGGGAGGCGGCTCCTCCGCTCCCCCTTTCCCTGACACAGCTGTCCCTCTTCAGCTCCTGAGAAGGAAACGGCCTCGACCTCCGCGCTGCCCCCTGCCCTGCCTTGAGGGGCGCGCCCGGGGCCGCCCTCGCCCTCTGCCCCCCG
>VXAY01006707.1:403710-487940 GCA_013399855.1 Oxyruncus cristatus
GTGTCTGTGTGTGTGTCTGTGTGTGTGTCTGTGTGCGTGCGCCGGGGGGCTGGAAATGATGATGGGAAAGCAGGATTGTTTTTGCCATGCGCTGGCAGAGCCCGGTTACGGAATTAAGGATGAGCTTGTTAGTGTTGTGGCTGGAGAACCTCTGGGGCAGGCTGAGAGAGCTGGGGTGGTTCAGCCTGGAGGGCGCTCTGGTGAGACCGTAGAGGCCCTTCCAGTGCTTAATGGAGGTTTATAGTAAGGAGGGAGAGCGACTTTTTACACGGGCAGGGAGGAAGGGTTTTAAAGAGGAGAGATGTAGATTATAGGTTACGAAGAAATCTTTCCCTGTGAGGGTGGGGAGGCCCTGGCACAGGTTGCCCAGAGGAGCTGTGAGTGCCCCATCCCTGGAAGTGTCCAAGGCCAGGTTGGACGGGGCTTGGAGTAACCCGGGATAGTGGGAGGTGTCCCTGCCCATTGCAGGGGGTTGGAATGAGATAACTTTTAAGGTCCCTTCCAACCCAAGCCTTTTCTATGATTTCGTGGGGCAAGCTGTAACTAAAAGCCTCATAATTGGTGTTTAAAATGAAAGAAAACTAGCCCAGGATACAGCAGTGTCTGTGTTTCCCTCAGTTTTCCTCTTCTCCCCAGCACATGCTGTGGGAAAGGATGAGGTTAAAGCCAGAGTGTGCGAAGGACAGTGAAACTAAACCTGCTCATTGAAGAGCCTCGAATCGGGGAGAGGAGAGAAGAAACCTGAGCCACGTGCGTGACCATGTGTCTCTCTTCAGAGGGCTGATGGTGATGAGGGGAGACAGCCGTGGCCATGGCATGAGGTGCTGCGTGGGTTCGAGGGGAAGAGTAAAGTGTTGAGGTTGGCCATTCTTTGTGCTGTTTGCTTCCAAAGAGTTCTCAACTCTTTCAATTTTAATCCAGTGGTTTTTCACACTCAACTGTTTCATAGCACGTAAGATGATTATATTTTGCTTTTGAGGGAACGAGGTGGTTAAAATGATACGCAGAGAGGTTTCCTGTCTCTGGTGGTAATTTTGATTAAATTATAATGCTTAAATGAACATTTTAGTTCGGAACAAATTGCTGGCTGGCTGATTTCTGGTTAGTGACTGTCACTTTTGCCGTTTGTGCTTTGTGCTGGGCACTGGAGCAGATGGCAGCAGCCTCGTTGGCTCCGTGCAGAGTGTGCTTGTGTTCGTCTGCTTTTATCCACTTGCAGCACAACACTTGGCACTACTTTCTTCTTCAACATCAAGCACGCATTCTCATTGACCACAGCTGCAAACAACTCTTCTCTCACTTTGGATTTATCATGGTTTCTTCAGTCAGAAAAGGGAGGTATAAGTGTTTGCAGGGGCCTGGCAGAGAGCTGTAATACTGAGCACAAAAAAAGGGCTTTGCTCACAGGCTGGTGTCCAACCTCTCCCTAGGGCCTCTTCAGCTGGGGGACTGTGCTGGAGGGTGCCAGTGAGGGCCTTCCCAGCATCACACTGGGTCTGGTGGAAGAGGTGGGAGAGTTATTCCCTGTTGGGAAACTGGGAGAGCAGCAGCTGTGCTCCCTTTCAGAGGGAGCCTTTCCTTGTGGCTCCCCACCTTCCATACTCTGAGCTCTCGGATAAATACTGCCATGAATAGATTAAAAGATTTCTGGGCCACTTGTTTAATTTGTAGAGCTTGCGGTGTGTTCTCTTTTGTGACTGAGAGAGGTATTTGTATGTAAGTGTTTAGACCTACACAGTGAACGGAGTATTTGGAGTCAGAGAAGGGCCAAAGCAGCAGCAAACTCTTCTTCCCTTGCTGTGCAAATAGCAAGAAGGGCAATTGAACTGGTGAACCTCCTGAGTTCCAAATGGCCTTATTCAGGATAGCCCTCATTCCTTTTCCTCATTGGTGCATGATTCTGTGGAGCGTTTCTCTGCTGTTCTGGAATACAGAGGTTAAGCAGGAGACATTTTTATTTTTTATGAAAAGCTTTGCCTATTTGTATACCTGTATGATTGGAGTTTCTTCTCCCCTGTTGTTGTCCAGGTTGTGAATCCATCCAAGAATGGACAAATGTAGGCAGCCTTATGTTGACCGGAAGACAAACCTTGAAAAGTTCAGTCCTGAAGTTCTTTCTGAAATTGAGAAGCTCTTTGCAAAGAAGTTTACTTACACTGAGCCAGTTAATAATGAATGGAAGCTGCCAGATCCCAGCAACGTTTTTACATGTGATCACAAGGAATTTCACTCGCTCCTGGCTCTGAAGGACTCAATGAACGAAGTGAAGAACCTACTGAGTGATAAGAACCTGGAGGACTGGCATCGGCACACCTCCTTTACCAATAAAGCAAGGAAAACAATGTCTCGTGTGAGGAAATCTGTGAATGCTGAGCTGTGTACCCAGG
Organism: Oxyruncus cristatus; assembly: GCA_013399855.1. NCBI lineage: Eukaryota > Metazoa > Chordata > Aves > Passeriformes > Cotingidae > Oxyruncus > Oxyruncus cristatus. Next base: position 406,098 of record VXAY01006707.1, read on the forward strand.
CATGGTGCAAATTTCATGAGATCCTGTGCAGTTTCCCTCTTCTCCCAGAAGAAGCTCTTCAGGAGGGAGAACTGAATTCTGTCCACCTCTGTGAAGCACCTGGAGCTTTCATAGCCAGTCTCAATCACTACTTGAACTCCCACCACGTCCCTTGCCACTGGAATTGGGTAGCTAATACCCTAAACCCGTATCATGAAGCCAATGACACCCTTATGATGATCATGGATGACCGTCTGATAGCAAATACGTTGCCTTGGTGGTACTTCGGCCCAGATAACACTGGGGATGTGATGACATTAAGACATCTCTCAGGACTTCAGAACTTTGTGAGCAGTATGACCACAGTTCACCTGGTAACTGCTGATGGTAGCTTTGATTGCCAGGGAAACCCGGGTGAGCAGGAAGCTCTCGTCTCACCCCTTCTGTACTGTGAAACAGTCACAGCTCTGACCATCCTGGGCACTGGAGGATCCTTCGTTTTGAAGATGTTCACGCTGTTTGAACACTGTTCTATCAACCTGCTCTTTCTGCTAAACTGCTCTTTTGAGGAGGTCCATGTCTTTAAGCCAGCCACGAGCAAAGCTGGAAACTCAGAGGTCTATGTGGTTTGTCTTCGTTATTTGGGCAGGGAAAGCCTTCATCTGCTGCTTCCTAAAATGACACAGAACTTTGGAGCAGAAGTGGTCAACAAAGCCCTTTTTCCCCAGCATACACTACCGGAATCTTTCCTTAAAATACATGAAGAGTGTTGCATGTTCTTCCACAAGTGCCAGGTAGAGACTATCTCTGAGAACATCCGTCTCTTTGAGCGCATGGAAGAAGCAGAGCAGATCAAACTGAACCAGTTAAGAGACTGTGCAGTGCAGTTCTTCATGCAAAGGTTTCATATGAAACCCATTGCCAGAAAAAACTGGCTTGTCAAGAAATCTCAGGCTGGTTGCAGCATGAATGCAAAATGGTTTGGGCAAAGAAACAAATATTTTAGTACATACAATGAAAGGAAGATGATGGAAACCTTGACGTGGAATGATAAAGTGGCAAAGGGCTATTTCAGTCACTTGGCTGAAGAACACAGTTCAAATAATGCAGGGAACATGTGCATCCTGGAGGGATCCCCTTCTAACCTCGAATGTAACTTGTGGTACATTTTGGAAGGAAAAAGACTGCCAGTGGTAAAATGTTCCCCCTTTTGTGATGGTCAAGTGTTGGAAATTCTCAATGAAGCTGTGAGAAAGTTGGGCGGCGGGAGGCTGAAAAGCAGACCAGTGCTGCAGCCTTGTCACTCTTGTGAGGTTCTTTCTGGGGAACTGATACTGGCAAAAGTGTCTGATCTTTCCAGGTGTCATCAAGACGCCCTAAATGAAAGTTGTAGTGACCAGTTCAAGTGCCTCGTGGTGGGCTTTCCGTCCCTCTGTGGTACAGAGAGCCGACCCAGCCTGGAGATAAAGCCCGTGGACTCGGCCGCGCTGCTGACTTTCAGCTTCTCCTCGCTTTATGACGGGGAACCCAAGTACCAGCAGCAGCTTCTGGAGTGTGTTCTGCGTTCGCTGACCCAGCTTACCACGGGAGATGCGCTGGTTTTGCCTCTCCTCTCTTGCCTGACACGCTTCACAGCCGGCCTGGTGTTCATCCTGCACGGCTGTTTCAGGGGCGTCACGTTCGCGTGTCCCACCTCGCAGGAGCCCCTGAGGACCGGCACGGCTCTGCTGTGTGTTGGGTACCGGGGCCTCCCCGCTCCGGTTGTCCAGTATCTGCAGCAGCTGAACACTCTGATGGGCTCTTTACTGGACACGGACTCCCCCCAGCAGGTCCTGCAGTTTGTGCCCATGGAGGTTCTCCTCCAGGGCAAGCTGTTGGAGTTCCTGTGGGATTTAAACACAGCCATTGCAAAGAGACAGCTCCACCTGATTGTGCAAGCTCAGCAGCAGCAAATGACTGGAAACATTTCACTTTAAAGTCATTCCAGAACTGGGCGACTTGCTGCTGCTAGACCTTGTTTCACAGGCAGGCAGAAGGTGTTAAAAACATTGTTAATGTGAAGGCAGTGTTACTGCAAAGCCTTGGTGTGACATTGAGAGTGCTGGGAAGATATTTTGAACTACCAGTCCCGCTTGCACTGTATTGTCTGTGTGGAAAGTAGGAGAAAGGAAAACCAGACCTTGATTTCTGGCCACTGAGCTGGGTGCTTTAGGATGCAGAATAACAGAGAGTCCTTGAATGGGTGAAAGCAAGGGCTGACCAGTGAGCTGAAGCCTCAGAGCCTCCTGTTGCCATCCCTAAAAACTGCCTTTTGACATTCCTTTCATTTACAGCTGGTTTATTTCTTAATGATGAAGTGGGGGAAGTCCTGTGTAACTGCCTTACCATTCTGGGTGGGATGGAATTACGGGGTTTATCAGTACTTGGCCCTGTTTCTCATTTTTAAACAAGAGCCTCTGAATTTCACCTCATAGACTTTGAGTATCAGCCTCTTTTTTAGCACTTCAGTGAGTGAGGACTGAGATTATCAGGCTTTGGCAAGGGAAATTTTAATGGTTTCTCCATCTCATTCTTGCAACTGGTTTGTGATGCTGATATCCTTAGTTCCAGTTCTTTGTGCACTTCAGTCACTTGACAGAAGGATCAGATGGAGCTGTTTATGCCAGAGAAGCGCTCAGCCTCTGGCTGTTCATTGCCTGCTCTTCAGGCAATAATTTGAATTGCCATCAATCCCTCTCTTGTGACTCCTTATGGGTCCAAAGCTGAGCTCAAGTCTTAAGAATGAAATTTGCTAAAAGAATTACCCAGTGGCTGGAGACACTTGCACTTATAACAAGTGGAACCTTTAGGAGACATTTAAATGCAGGAAACTTTTCCACCAGCCAGGAGAGGCTCATGTAACATGCAGTTGGTGGAATTTGCCAGACTTTCCTTGCTAAAACTCTTTAAAACAAAGGCTTTGAGGCGTAACCACCTGAGCAAACAGTTCACCAGTTCTGTGCTGCCTTTCTGGTACACATGGGTGTTCATGTTTGCACGTGTGGGAACCCTCGGGGTTCTACAGTCATGAAACTTTTGGATTGTAACTAATCCATGTGTGCTTTTGGTTTGAAGGACGAATATATATATATTTTTTTTAAGTAGAAGAAAGGATGTTGATTTACACGGCTGTTGCATATTTTCATTTTGTCTGCAAACGTTCAGAGTGTTAAAAGACCTTTTTTTTTTAAAAAAAAAAAGGAAAATAAATGCTATTTGGAGAAAATAAAGTCTTTTATTTTAAGTTTTCAGTGTTGCTGTTTACGTGTTGCTTTACCAAACACGGAACAAAACAGTGACGTGCAGTAGGGGGAAGTCTGGGGAGGTTTAATATTCTTTTTTCTTTTTTTGAGCCAGGCTTTCCTCATCTAGATCCACCCTTAATGAGTGAAGGGTACAGGGGCACGGGGGCAGCCTGCTCAGCAGGGGTGGTCTTTGGTTCTCACTTTCTTTACCTTTGCAGTTCACCGTCTCAGAGAGACTCCAGCTACAGACGTGGTCAAAGCAGCGTAGGAGGCCTGAACACAGTTCCCTTGGCCTTGTCACTGAGCCTTGCAGTCCCTCTGTGTGGCTGCTGTAACCTACTTTTAACAGCAAGGATTTTGTCGTAAGGATCTTCGTTTTCTCCCGGCTATGACAGCTGCTTTGGTAGGACAAGCTTGTTAAACACTGTACTTCTGTCTGCAAAGTCCATTGTTAATCCTCATCCGAATGTTTTCATCCTAATTGCTTGCCTTCACTGAGTGGTGTGATTAAGAAAAAAAGCTGTGTGCCTTATTCCCCAGGGCTGGCTCTGCTGCACTGCCAGGGGCTCCAGGTGATTGTCCTTGGGTTGGCTATCCTGCTTTGTCTGGAAACCTGCTTGCTAACTAGCCTGAATTGCAGTTATGAATGCTGACACGTTTTTTTCTCGTTGCCTTTCTCTTTGGAAGTCAGCACCAAAGTAGAGAGCTGGGGAAGATCGTTCTGTGTCCTGCAGGTATGAGACGACACGGGAAATGGAGGCTGTTCCCATACCCTCATTTCCTTACAGCTGGTAGGTGTTGGTTGGGAAAATGTTTAAATGAGGAGCTGGATGGATTCTGAACTGCAGCAAGTGTTGCCTCACTTGGTTTTAGTGAAGCTCCAGACTGTCAGTGTTGGCTGTTGATGTCAAAATGTACTTCATGGGACGTGAGGACTTTGGAAGTGTCCTTGAAATAGGAGGCAGGGATGGAAGAGCCTGTTAGGGGGATTGTCAGGTTGATTTTGGTGGAAATACTGTTTAATGTGGTTTTACTGAATTATAGGGAAATGTAAATGCTCAGAATTGTATTCAAGCTTATAAACAGTTCTATGAAATATTTGCTTTCCCAATATAACAGTATAAAAACAGTGCCTAAAGACATATGAAATGGCAGATTAGAAAGGAAAGGGAAAATGTGGATGTCTTTATTTTGCTGCTACAGACCTTAAAAGCTGCATATGCAGCTTCTTCAGCCCTTAAAGTCAATTTATACACTACATTATTTAGATTATGTATCTTATTTGAATTTTGATAGAACTTAATATGCTAGCATGCCTGCCAGTTTTTGAGTTGAAATTGTTGGTGTTGAAAGCAAAGCCGGAGCACTGAGCCCAAAGCAAATTAGCTCGTTCCCTGGCTGAACAGCTGTTTAACAAATTCCCTTTTTCTGTGTTGTGTCAAGTCCTCTGTGTACCCCATTGAGGCTGGGGAGGTGGAATTTTACCTGTGTTACAACTCACACCAGTGCACCACAGTTAGTGGCTCCTTTTATTAAAACAATAATATGAAATTGTTTATTAAAACAATATTTTTTCCTCCCTAGGAAACTTGAACACGTTTACTGAAGTGCATCCTTATAGTGCTCTACTGAATGAGGACGAGTCCCTCGTTAAAGAATTGATTTATCTAAATTGGGGGATAGCAGGGAGAAGTGCCTGTCACTTGTGGGCGAATTGATTTGTTTAGTTTGGGGGATAGCAGGGTGAAAGTGAGTCAATATTCAAAACTGATTTGTTGCTGAAGCCAGAGATCATTATCTGGGCATCAGAGAGATGAATGGGCAAATGCTGCCTGATACAAATGAAAGCTCATGCCGAGGTACCCCCAGGTCCTAAGCTGTCAGCTACCTGTGCCTCAAAACAATGACCCAGTAAGCCAGTTGGTAATGAAACCTCAATTACTACTAAGAAATGAAGGGACTGTGGTGAAGTGCCTTAATTTCAGCCTCCAGAGAGAGAAGGTGAATAAATACTGGCTTTATAATCAGTTGACTGCCCCAGGTGGATGACAGAGCACAACTCGAGAACACTGAGTTGAAATGTAGTGAAATCTGTCATGGGGTCACAATCAAGCCCACCTCCAAGGTGGCTGCTGAAGAGCCACACGTCCCCTCCGACAATGATGTGCTCTGACAGACGAGTGTTTGGCGGAGGAGCGTGGGGACGTCTGGGCCCCGGGAGCCCTGGGAGCCGCTCCCTGCCTTCGTTACTGCAGCAGTGCTGGTGGCACCCAGCCGTGCAGCTGGAGCCAGCCACGCTGCCAGCTGTGTGGGCAGCGCGCGGAGCCCTGCGTGGAGTACATCAGTAGCACGGGATGTGTTTGGGGTTAGTGCTCCCGGGGCTGGGCTGGCTGTAGGAGTCCTGGCTGTCGTCGCACCTGGAAACCACGTAGCAGCTCTGCGTCTCATAGAGCATTGAGTGCGAGCACCAGCTGGAAGGGACCTGGATCCAGCTTATGTATTGGGAGTGAGAGGAGAGCTAGTTCAAAAACTTCCCTCTGCACTTCGGGAGCACTGGAGAGACTGCTCCCCACCTAGGGTGAGCTTGCATTTTGTGTGGAAACACCAGGGTAAGCTGGTGTTTAATAACTGTCAGCACTATGGCCTTAACTATAAATCAAAAAGTAATTGATTTCAGGGTGTTAATGAAATTTAGATTTATGGAGAAGTTCAGTTATGCCTAAGATGCACAGTTAATAGCACTGGCACTGAATAAAACCCAAATTAACTTTGTTTCCATTATGAAACAGGGTAGTATTCGCCCATAAATTTATATTCATATAAGTGGTTTGGCTCTTAATTATGTGACTAGCTTTGGGAAAGTTCTGCACTTAAATACTGTTTTCAGACTTGGAAACCTGTTCAAAGCTCTGGATATTGTCCAGCTTTCAATTCCCAGCAGCATAGTTGCTCTGTTGAGAAAACTTGAGGCCAGACTCTGACTGGACTTGCTCAGGCTTCTGGGGAAGGGTTTGAGGAGGAAGGGGATTAGATGGGCCATTCAGTCTGACTCTAGTTCCTCAGCAGGTTGCAGAGGGGACAGACAGGACAGGCACTGCTCCTTAGGCTGGATGCTGGGACTGGACTTTGCCAAAGTGGAGCCAGAACTGAAGTTACCAATGTCTTCTGACTGCTGTAGTACGGTCTTGATGACAAACTGCGCGGGGCAAGGGTAGCAGCTGAGATTACTTACTTGTCTTTCAATAACTGGCCTTACTCATCACATCACTCTTTGCGGTTTTGAAGTGACCTGAACCGTTCCCTGAAGGAAATAGTGACAGCAGCAGTCTCAGGAGCATGAGTGGAAGTAATGAAGCAGTAATTAGCAATTAATGAAATGTGGTGAAACTTTTAACTGTGGCACTGGCCTAGAGGTCTGGTGCTGGAGTGAAGTAGTCCCTTGGAAATCTACAATTCTGAAGCTTAATTATCATAATTTCCTTTAGACACCATCTGCTCCTAGAGCCAACTTGTATATTTACTTTTCCCCCTGAAGGTAGATGAGTTTTAAGGACTCCGTTTCTGAGGCTTTTTGCAGCAGAGATTAAATTGAAGCTGGGAGAGAAGCATGGAGAATGAGATGGCCTTTGTGGCTGATACATCCTGCAGAGACTGGGAGGACAAGGTTCTGTTGGAAGAGCCAGCAGGGTGTCAGGTGTTTGGATTAGGAGGAACTGAGAGAAACATGGACAGAACCTTCTTGGTAGTTGGCAGAGGGGTATTGCCTTGTTTCCAGAGGGGGTGCAAATGGAAGTGCTGCTGTCTGTGTGCTTTTCTCTTCCCCTTCCCACCTCAAGCCCTTCTGAGCCATGTCTGGAAGATGACAAGGTCTTTCAGGTACTGTGATAATGAAAGGCAAGGCCTTCCAAGGAAGTTACCACAGGGTAATTAACTGCAGGCAACCCCCAAAGTCGGAGGCCAGTAATGGTCCTCTGAGGAAGGAGGACTCCTGTCCCTGTGGGGATGCACAGTGGAGGCTCCTTGCTCCTCACATCCCTTGTGGTGTGTTGCTTTACCAGTCGTGTGATGATTTATTCCTTGCTAAGCACTGTAAAGTCAGCTAAGGCCAGAAGCCAAACTACATCACCACTCCTTGCTCTCCTAAAAATGAGCCTGAAAAATGGGCCAATCATGAAAACAAACAGCTGAACAGCACCAAGCCTTCCCCTCAGCCCCCAGTGTGTTAATCATTGATGGCAGGAGCTAAGAGCAAGTCAGGAGAGTCAGGTTAGACTGAATTATCTTTTGGCTTCAGCTATAGGAATGTCCTATGGACTTGAACAGAGCAAAACACTTTTCAAGCAGCAAAGGTGAGAAAATGGGACACGGGAATTTTGGAAGCTGTCAGTGCAATTTTAGACGTCACTCGTTTGCACTGAAGGCTTGTATTAAGGATTCAATTTTGTCTTGTGTAAATCAGTTTTAATTAATAGAGCAGATGCACCAACAATGCATCTGGAAATGAAATGGAGGAGAAAAGAAAAGAGGCAGCTGGTGCTAGTGGATGTAAATATTTGGTTTTTGGGAAGTGAAGCTCTGCAGAAACTTCAGGCTCCATTTCAAATTCCGAAGCCTGTTCCTTATGCCTGTGGAGATATATGGAGCAGAAAAAATTAACTAAACCATAATGCTTTGTTTGATTCTAGTGCATGTGATGTAAGTAGCCTGAGTTTTTGGAATGGGGCCAACACATGAAATCCTGGTTCCTGCTGAAATATTAAGGCCTCGCCTCTGTTGATGCAAGATGCATTAATTCCAGAGGAGCTGTCTCTGTACCTAGAAGCTTTCCCAGGCCTCTGCAGTACAGTCCTGGTTTATGAGCGTGGACAAATGGATGTGTTAATTTTTGACCCACTGTAGCAGAGCAAGGTGCAGTGATGCTACTGAAGTAGGGGCTGACTGGCAAACCAAGTGAAAGAGGTCCATATATCTGAAAGCTGCTCCTGGGGAGGTGTGGCAGGTATGTGGATGGACTCCGAGCTCCGTGTGAAGCTGAGGGTTGAAAAAAAAGCAAGACATAAATTAGGGCTTTGCGTGTTTTGCAGAGAGTTCTGCTGTGTTATTTTTGAGCACTCTCAACCACAGAACGATCTTTCAAATCTTCCTCACTTCCTTTCAGTATTGAACTTTTCATGAAATCCCAGGCTATTTGTGTTAGAATTTGGACAGCTTTTTGTTCTCTTTTGGGTTTTTTGTTTGTTTTTTTTTTTTTTGTTAATTCCTGTAACTGCTAAGAAGCATTTGAAAACACAAGCCTAAAAGCACAAAGTACCACAGCAATTATAGAAAGTAAAAAGCAAAACAAATCCACTTCTGAAGCAAGTCATGTCTGATGTCCAACCTGGAACAGGCAGTGCTGGAGAAGGAAGGCAATAAGGAAGGGTTGATCCAGAGAAGATATTTTCTACTTGGTTAACTGGACAGTGGGGATGGGAAGGGTTCCTTGAAGTAGGAAAAGTGGTGGCACAAGTATTGCTAATGCTTATTGCAAGCTCTCTGAGGATAAGACAGATTTGCTTGCTCTGCAGCTTTTTTTGAAGTAGGACATCAGGATGCTTGCACCCAGCCTTGCCCGTATAAATGATGGTCTTGGGGTTTGTGCCGCGATGCTGAGATACCCCACGGCAGAGGGAACACCTCAGACTGGCAGTACAGCTTGGAGGTGGGCGGGATCTGGATCAAGGGGAAGCTCCCATCCTTAAGAATTATGGAAGGAAGTTTGCAGAAGTGAGTAGGGCTGCTGCTGCTGAAGGGATTGGGTTTCCCAGACCTGGGAGCAGATTGTTGCCCTGTCTGTACTGCGTTTGCACTGTGAAAGCTGGTGTACAGGAACGCCTTGCTGTCTGTCCCTTCTGTTTCAGAGCTCTGCTGTCAGCTATTTAATACCCTACTCTGGTTACTGTTGTCATTCTCATGCTTTCCTTTATCCTTCATCCTTAATTGACCTTGGTGAGCAGCAAGAAGGTGGTGATGAAAATGTAATGGATTGGAAGAGGTAGCAGGACCACTGGCAGTGAGAGATTGTCCGGTGTTCAGTCTTTCAGGTGAAGCAGCTGAGATCTTTCGGAAGGGGGATATGTTTGCAGGTGGGTCAGGCAGGGTCACCAGGACATGATGAAGTTTAATTTTGCGTTATAAAGGGATTATCCACTCAACTTCAGGCTAGTATTCTTGGTATTTTAAAAGCAGCTAGAATCTCCTTTACTACTTTTGTCATTACCAGGTGTTGTACTGGCAGCTGGCAACCCCAGTGGTCTTCCTTCTGTCTCTCCATCTTCCATGCCATGTGTGCTATCCTTGGCTTTGGTTGTGTTTCCAGGATGCCTGCACACATTCCTCTGTCCCACTGTTTCTTATGGGAAAGGTTAGACTGTGGTCAGTCACACTTCCAGGATCTCGTCCTCTGTGGGTAATGGGACACCTGAAACTGTAGTTTAACTCTGTTGGGAATTACGGCAGAACCAGAATTTAGGTTTGGAGAGTCCAAATGTCTTGACAGCAGTGAAGAGAAGGATGCAAAGCATCCAGCTGCAAGCCGGTACCCACTGGTTGTGCACCTATGGGTGCACCGCCCCAAGCTGCAGAAGTTACTGTGTGGAACAGGAAACCAAATGGTGAAGGTGTTGTGCTTCTATCTGACTTTTTAAACTCTCTCACTACAGCCAGGGCCACTCTGACTGTGTCCTGAGGGTGTTCCTTTCGTGTCCTGGCTGCCTGGGACTTGGAGGGCGATGAAAAACCTGCCCTCAGGCTCAGTGCACTGAGTGAGGGGCTCTGGCAGTGGGACGAGGCTGTGCCTGGAGAAGGGGTTTGTCTAAACGCAGCTGAGCTGTGGCCACCAGCTTCCAGTGGCACCATAGATTGTGCAGGGCTCACTCTGTGCCTTAGCTGACTGTAGAGCGTCTGGTCTGACATCTGCTGTCTGATGTCGGAGTGCTGGGGTAACCTTGCTCCTTAGGGTAAAGGGGAAGCCTTGGAAGTAATGCTGGGACAACAGGAGTGCTCTAAGGCAACAGGAGGGAGCAATTTGTCAAATAATCAGACATTGCAGACCTTTGATGTGGTGAAGGGAATGGCTGCAGCACAGGGCAGAGGGCAGGGCAATCTGTGTCCTATATGGCTTTGTTGGGGAAGACTGATGTTTTGTCAAGGATTTGAGGTGCCCATTTCCCACTGAGCTTTGGGATCCAGATCTCAAAGCTGGGTCTATTTAGGTGGAGCTCTGCTTCAGAGCTGCACTTCAAAACCTCATGGAAAATGTACCCACAGGGGGGACTGTAATTGCCATGTACTTTGCCCGTAATGATATGGGGGAAAGAACAGGGGCAGCTGTAAGGAATAAATGAGATGTTATGTCTGATGACTCCCAGATCTTCCTTTTCCTGGGTGTTGTTAGGTCTGCTGAGGAAGGCAGGAGGAGGGAGTGGGAGCCTGAGTCTCCTCAGCTGTGCTGGTGCCCTTTTTTTTTTTTAAATCCTGTCTTAGCAGTGGGATGCTTGTTAGAAAGCAGGAATCAAGAAGGGAGACCTGGGCCAAGCTCTTTGCTAGTGGAGTTGGCTGAACCCTGTGCCCTTGTGCCAGAAGATAATTTGCCTCCCAGTGCAGGAGGGCTGAGCAAGTGCCCCTCACAGAAGGGAAACAATTTGCTCAGTCAGGTTTCCCCTGCCCTTTCCTTTTCACTTGAGGAAAGAGAGCAAACCCCGGTGAAGATGGGATCACTGGCACAAAAGGTGAGTCATGGAGTTATTTTCAAAACTGGAATGACCTTTATGAAACTAGAGCAGGAGGGGAAGGTTGGGGTGGCTGAGCTTTGGATTTATCTTCCGCTGTGGCTCTGACGAGCCCGTGAGCAATTGCCCATCCTACCATAGCTCACAGTCCACTCTGATGCCCGTCAAGGTGAGCCTGTTGGATCAGGAGGGAGCTCAGCTTCCCCAGCTAGAGAAGAGATGGTGTCCCATCCTCCTGTGAAAAGAGTGGAAAAAGAGTGGTCTCGGTCTGCATCTGGGCAGCAGAAAGGCAAGTTCACCTTGTGACACAGAGGTACCCCTAGGGTGAAGCAAAAGGCCGAGGACTTTTTTTGATGGATGTTAATTTTCATTCTGATTTCATGCCGTCTGAACAGTTTTGTCGAATCCTGACTGTTCTCCCCAGCCGCCCATCACCGACTCCCGTGCTTTGACGGCTCTTGTCACAGATAGCATGGTAAAAAGATCTTAGTTATTTTCTCTTTCCTTTTTTTCCCTTTTGAGAGGTCTCATTTACTTTTTTTTGCAGCTGTCCTGACTCCCTTCCCCGTGTCATTACTGGGAAGCAATGTGGCAATTAGAGCTGGCCACCCCCGGGAGGAGGTGTGCTCCGCTGCCTTTGACAGAGTTTGCAGCACTGTCCTTTGTGCCTGTCTCCAAAGCTTGTCTCTTCTCCCCGTGCAAGGGATTTTCATCTTTTGCAGTTCCACGTACAGTAACATCTGTAAAGACGGAAAAATGTCTGGCACCTGGGTTGGTTTCATGAAGCCTTGATTCTTTTAATCTTCCTTGGGTGGTGTATTGCCCCACATCGCCTCTCTTCCTCCTTCTTTCCCCTCAGAGGATGTCTCAGAGGTGATGTAAAGGCATCTATCAGTTAAATATTGATGTGCCAAGCAAGGGCAGAGAAAGCAGCAGGTGTCTCTTCCTTGGAGCATCAGCCCTGATGGTTCTGGTGCCAAGTGGGGGCAGCTCTGAAGGGATGGTGGGACATTCAGATCCAAGTGCTGCTCGCTTTGTCAGTCTCTCTCACACATGTCTTTCTTTCCTTTCCCTTGTCCCCTGCTTGGGCTCTGTGGCTGCCACAGGCCAAGCGGCTGTTGTGGCAGTCGAGCTGGTCACAGACAGCAGGACTTGAACTAATAAGCAATGAAGATTTTGTGGTCTGTCTGACCTTGCTGAAGCCGCTTTCCTTACCATTTCAGAAGACACTAACCTAATGCTGGGACCTGAAGGTTTGCTGTAGGGACCAAAGGATGAGGGGGGTTTAGAAGCCAATGCCTAATCCTGTGGACATCAAGAACACTGTTAATGCTGTTTCTTTGATAACTTGTAGGAGGCATTTTATTTTGGGGTTTGTGTGAGGTGGTACAAAGCAATCCAGTGCAGCTGGAAGCTGGAGGCAAGGCTATTTATTTCAGTGCTTTGAGGAGCTCTCCTCCAGTGGTAGCTGTCTTGCTGCTGCAGTGGCTGCTTTCATTTTGCTTCGGAGCAACTGAATTAAAATGTTCCTTCCATTTTATTTTCTCTGAGGTGAGAAAATTCCTGGAAGTGTGCTGATGAAGTTAAGGAATGTTTTAATCTTTTTTCCCTGAAATGGATTGAGTGCAGCTTCTGCAAAGCCAGGGTTTGGAAGCCTGGGAGCACTGACTCCACCTGAGAGGACTCCTGATGGGCAGGGCTGGGCTGCAGGTGTGGCTGCAGGTACAGCAGGGAGATGCTGGATGCCTTAGTGAGCTGACCTTTATTATCTGAAGGTGCTGTACTCTCTGTACCAGCTGCTAATAAGCTGCTTTCTGTTGGCAGGGCTGATGGCCCATCAGTCTGTTCTGGGAGATGTACCCCTTGCTAGGGGCATTCTCTGCAGAAAGCTTTGTCATGTCTTGACAGCATTTGACATTTCCCATCCAATGCTTAAATCTGCCAATTGCCAATGTTTAACCCTCTCCTCTAAGAGCCTTCCAGCGCTGAGTCCTGTAAACTTTAGTTTTCCCTTCAAAGAATTGTTACCGAAAGCTTCTGTATTTTTGTCACTTGCCAGATGCTGCCAATGAATCTCTGTCTTTGTTGCTTTGGGTGTTCACATGTTGCCTTTAATTAGGACCTGAGCTTTTCTGACCAGGGGCTGATGAACAGCTCTCTGGTGACTGAATCCAGGAGAAGAACAGAGGTATCACTGCATTGCTTCTCGCACCTGAAGGAGCAGTCCTTTAGCCCAGGTGCTTTTGGATGTGTCCTTTGGGAGGGGGATACCAGGCCTCAGAATCCAGCAGTTTATGCCAGTTTGTTAATCATTCTGTTTCTCTCCTGCTTCTTGCCCTTAGTTTGCAGAGACAAATCAGGGCTGCGTGATGCACAGAAGTTCAGGGCAGGGTTACCTCTTCCTCCAGGACAGGATCTGCTGATTCAGCTCAGCGTTTTAAGCAGGCATCACATGCAAGATGGAGCTGAATCAACCCTCCTCCTACAAGAGGTGGTAGCAAGGACAGATGAGCAGTTCATTCACAGTCACTTAAGCACCGAAGGAAATGAGATTTGTGTATCTAAAATTGCCTTCTTAACCAGTGTTTGGCATCTTGGGGATCTCAAGGGTTAAAACACCTCTGGCAACTTGGATCAATATGTGGGGATTTAATAGTGCTCTGGACTAGAACAGGCAAATGAGTTAAACTGCACTTAGCTAATTGCTTGGGTCTGGATTATTCAGCCAGCCCTGTGCTGAAGACATCTGGGGCTTGTCTGCTGTTCATAGTGGAGGCTTCAAGCTCTTTCTCCAAGACATGGTTGGTCTGCCAGTGACTGATTTACCACCCAGGAGGCAGGAGGCACTTGGGAATTAGCCCCTTTTGATGGAGATTGGAGGCAGACCTTTGCTTTCCTGTCCTGGGTTTCAGACAGGGACTTTCACGTGGTCCCACGTTCAGCTCGGGCCTGCTTTTTGTCATAAGGATACAGCTTTGTCTTGCCAAGGCTGAGTGAATTCAGATCTTCTACTGTAGGAGACACCTCCAGCAAGGTACAGGACAGCCTTAAACATTGAGAAAGCTAAAACTTCCAGTAATTATATAATGGGAATGCAGCATGTACAGCTTTTTGTCTTGAGTGCATCCACGCTGCTCTGAGCTTCAGGAACTCAGTGCTTCCAGCATTGCATCTTCCTCCCTGTTCTTCCCCATGTCCTGGGCATATCTTTGTTTCAGGTTTTGGCCCTGCTGTTTCGTGAGCTGTACCTCCCTGGGCTCAGTTATCAAGTGATCGGAGACACTTTGGTTTTTGTGCTGTGTTATTGCAGTGGTTGTGTAAGTCACACACAGACAAGTCCAAAGTGCAGACGTGTGGAGGTGGCAAGTCCCCCTTATTTTGCCCTGACTCCAGAAAGAAATGAACACCTTCAGTCATTTAAATCTGGATGGAAATGAGTGATGGAAAGCAGTTGCATAATTTTAATTTTAAGGGATCAGCGAAAGAATGATCCTTTGCTCTGTTCCCTCAACAAAAATGCTCTGCAGCTTTTTGAAGAGGTGAGCAGCAGCTCTGGCTTTGCTTTGATTTTTGCAGGGAAGGTTTGCTGTATTTAATCTGCTGGGCTGTTACACACAATCTCCCTGAAAGCAAGAAACTTGTAAGTGGCTGAGCTGAGATTTCCAGGTTCCTAATCAGAGGCAAGGCTATCCCAGCTAAATTGTTGCTGGGCTCCTGATTGGATCCTGATAGAAAGGATTATTCATCTAGTGGAAAACAAATAGAGCTGCTGTTTTATTGAGTGTTTGGCGTATATTAGCTGAGCAAATCTTGGCAGTCAGTACATGTTACAGCTCTGCTTTGCTCAGCCCATGAGCTGGGTTCACTTACTGCTGGCCTGACTCTGGAATGTTCCCTGCTTTCTGACTTTTCCTCTATAGTGTGGCTTAGGTGCTTTGGGAACCCTTTTCCTTCCTTCCTTTTTATCAGCCCGTTTACCACATGCTCTGTGAGGTTGTTTGGGACTCAGGCTTCACTATTTCCCGGCTGTTCCCTTTGGCTTTATATCATCAACTGCCTGGATGTTCATCTCTGGTTTAGTTCTTCCATCTTAGCACTCATCTTCTCAGCCAGGTGTGTACCCAGTGCCCACCATCCCCTGGCAGTGCCCCAGGTACAGAGAGGTGGGTGTTTATGCCCTGGCCTTGACAACTGGCCTGCTTGGTGTTGGATTGCAGGAGACCAGGAAGAAGAGGTAGGTGTCTCACTGCATTTGCAGGACCAAAGATAAAGGTTGCTAAAAGAGGTTGCTTTTATTTCAGTGGGATTATTGGCCTGTTACCCATCTTCTGGCACTCGAGTGTGCAGGGCAGATAACCCAGTGCCTCTCTGCTGTACTCTGGCTTTCCTCTCCCCTGCGAGGCCAGCTGGCATTTTGGTCTCAGACAACAGTTCAACAGATGGCTGCTTAAAAGCAAACAATACCCAAAATAAGAGTCTTTTCCTTCTTTTCAAGGAGCCAAGGACTTTGAAGGCGTGTGCTGAGGTTACCTCGCAGAGCAAGGGCTGCAGGGTGGCAGCACACAGTATGTCTTGGAGCTGTGCTGAGCTGACAAATGTGTGCCTGGTAACTTTAGAGGCAGGTGAAGGCTTCTGTGAGAGGTGGGGAATCTCCATGCTGGGACACACCCAACACTGCTGGGTGCATCCCTGCACTATCTGCTTTAACTTGGAAATTGTCTGTTTTGTGCAGAGAGGTTGGACCACAGACATCCAAAGTCTCTTCCACCTAAGCTTTTCCATGGTTTTCTGCCTGATCCTGCTGATGACCTGCACAGTCTGCTTTATGAGGAGTGAAAGGGAGAGAAAAGAGCCTTATAAAACATGTAGAAATGTCTGCTGCAGGCTCTGGCGGGGAGCAGATGCCAGCTGCCTTTTCTCTTCTAGATGAATTTATTTTACTGGAAGGACGACTGCTGTTGCTGTGAATTTGCCAGATGGGCTTGTACACAGACTTGGGGCAAGTGGGAATGTTGAGGGGGAAATTTGGGAAGGCAGGGAGCCCATGCTGGCAGCAGCCCCCGCCCTGCCAAGGGACCAAGCAGGGCTTTGGGAGTTCCTTGTGTTGCTTCTGTCTCCAAGAGCAGCTGTCTCAGGCTTACCTGGATTACGGCCACAGTGAGAGAGGGTTTCTTGTTGGGTGTACATCCCCAGGAGAGGTGGCACTTGATACCTGATCTTTGTTTTCATTTCATGCCAGGTGTTCTAGACCTTGAAATTTTACTGTGGGCTCAAACGAACAGTTAAGTCAAGGAGGACGAACGTGGGATTAGTTCCCAGGGAGACAGGATGTGTGCAAGAGTTGTGCTCTCTCACAGCTTTTGTGGGAGACAAACAAGCTTTGTGGGCCAAGAATAGCAAGACTAATGATGGGCATTTCCAGAGGGTTGTGTGCCTTCAGAGCTCTCTGCAAATGTCAGCCAGTTTGACTGCTGCCCTGCAAATGCTACTTGCTGGGAAGGAGAAATCCTCCTTTCCCAAGTGAATGCTCCTCCCCAGCTGCTTTTCAGCTCAGTTTGCCAGCGAGACTAAAAAAAGGGCTGCCCTTATGTAGGGGAATGAGGATTGCTCGGAGATGCAGCCCAGTGAGCTTGAAAGCTTGGGGGGGCTGGTCTGACCTCCCCAGGGTCCCCTCTCGAGTTGAGGGCATGCAGGGACCAGTGTGTCCAATGAGGCAGGAAAGTTTTCTGAGCCGTGGAGAGGAGCAAGGGATGAAGCTGCCATTACAACCCCAAATGTACTGTCTGAAGGGAGGTTTGCCGTCTGATCTGCTGCCTCTGCTTGGGGAGGGAGGGCTTGCAGAGCAGTGGAGGGGGGAGCTGTGTTCTCTGAGCAGCTGGAACCTTCTCCAGTCAGCCTGCAAAGCTGTTGCTCCTTTTGTTATTTCAGAAGCTGGCTTCCTGACCAGCCCCATTGCTGGGCTAATTCCCAGATCTGCTCCGTAAGGGGATTGATCAACTCCCTTTGCAGCCCAGCTATTCCTTGTGAAGGTTTGATGTAGCTGGCTTGGTTAATCCCAGATGTATCTATAATGAGGTATCATTTGCAAAAGGAGTTCTCAGTGCTGGAGAGACCAGCCAGGGAAGAAAAAAAAAAAAAAAAAAAGTTTGCAAACGGGTTTGGAAACCTCTGTCTTGTAGTCATAGGAAAATCAAACGGAAGCCATCTTTCTATGTTCAGCCCAGCAAGTTGGTGTAAACTTGTCTGGGAGAAATTAGCATCCAGTTCCTAATTAAACAGGTGGCAGCAGCAGCCAGAGAGGGATAAAAGAAGGGATCTGCCTTGAGGCTGTGGTAAAGAGAAACTGTAGATATTTGTGTTTCAGTTAGGAGTTCAGCTGATGGATGCCTCTAGAAGGTCCTGGTGCCTGGGCATAACTTTACTTGCCTGCTCCTGTTTTTTTTTTTTTTTTAGTGATGGAGGATGCTGAGGGCTGAAGGCACCAGCTGAATGCTCAGTGCCATTCCATTTCTCTCTTCAAGGTTTTTAGAGGGATGACTGAGGCAGGAGGCAGGCTCTGTAACCTGGCTGCAGGCATGCTGGGCATCTGAGCCCACAGCAAATGTGGAGGATGGCACCTTGTGTCTTCTGTTGCAGAAAAGCTGATGAACAATAAACCTAAACCTTAATTTTCCTGTGCAGTATCATCTGCATCACAGTTCTGCCACAAGGCTGAGATGCTGTTTCCCCCTGCCTTTCAGGACTGCTGCAGGCACTTGTTTTAAAGCTGTGCTGTAAGGGTATGGACCAGATAAGGTTTGTCAGTAATACGTTTTGTTCCCATCGAGTTAGTTAGGTGAAAGACACCATTTTCTACTAAGAAAACTGATTTTATTTGTTGCTAAAACCACTGGGCTGCTCAGAAATTCAAGAGGCTAGTTAGAGAGAGAGGGTAGATAGATCAGCCTCCCCACAGCATTCCCAGCACTGTGGTGAATGCGAGTTTTTTGCTACCCCTTGTGACTTTGCCTTTTCCCAAGTAAATATGGAAAGTTGAGCCCCTGTGAGTCAGTCCCTTTGCCTAATCTCTGGCAGAGCTGCAATTAGATGAGGGCAAATTTGTGACCTTCAGTGTCATCCTTGGTCCATCTTTAGTGCTGCCTCTGGCTTGGGGAGGGGGATTTTTTTTTTCCCCCCTGTCTTTGGGGAAGAGGAAAATGTTTGGGGATGGTCAAGGAAATGGGGAGGTTTTCTCCACCATGGCCTGGTTGCCCTGGGAGTCCCTGTGCTGCTCTGTGAGGGAAAGTTGGAGGGCTGTCTCTGTGGTGGAGCCCAAGGAGGGATATCCTGGGGACAGGCACAAAGAAAATGCCTGGAAAGGAAGGATGGAGGCTCTGTGTCCCTTCCCTTATGTTCTTGGTTACAGGACCTCCCCTGGGTCTGCTGAGGCTTCCTGGAATGCTTCAATAGCTGAAGTAGAGGCTGTGAGAGAGGAGTGAGGGATTCCCGCAGGGGAATCCAGCTGGGGATCCCAGCTCATCTGCTGGATCTTTGTCCTGGGTTTGCTGGTGCCTGGAGGTGGAGAAATGCTGGAGAGGCTTCAGACACAGTGGCTGTTCCAGCCAGCACACCACTCCTTGCTGTTTGCAGGGACAGGAGGGTTCCTGGACATGGCACAGCCATCATGTGTTGCCTTTCCTGACAAAAGATCTTATTTACCGAGGTTTCATCTACTTCTGCTGTTTATTGCCCACCTGAAATCCTCCTTGTTTCCTGCTGGCCTTGTCCTTGCAAGAGCAGCCAGTTGTGTTCCCACCACAGTGGGGAGAGGGATGGAGACAGGATGGGATCAGTGGTTGGCAGCTGACAGTTTCTTTTTATGTTTCCATCTGTTCCCTGTCTTCCTTTTTAATGAGATCAGGTGCCAGAGTGCACTAGGAAGACTTTTCAGTGTGAGAGGAAGGCACAACTGGGGTACTCAGGTCCTTGCTTTCATCCTTGGCAGAGGGAGGCTGCTCAGATCAAACCTGCACCCTCTTGAGCTGCTCCTGTAATGGGAAAACAAAACTCTGCAGTGAGGCTGACAGCTCAGATCAGGTGGGTCTGTCCTGCAGCTCAGACTTGGAAGTCAGAAATGCTTGTGCTGATGGCTACTGAGAAGCAAACCTGGCTCTTCCTGCCCCCACTGGGGTACCTGGCTTTTAATTTATATATATAGCTATGATGATATATATATATTTATATATATATTTTATATATATTTATTTATTTATATATATATTTTATATATATATATATTTACTGTGGCTACTGTCTGTTTTCTAAAACCCCAGTTGTTTTAAACCGTATCAGTGGCTGGACGAGTTCAGTCTTTCAGGCCCTTGGTGTTTGGTACACAGACCCATCAGCTTTTCTGATCAACCCCTCTGATTTCATGAGTGGCTCCACTCCTGCTTTGTCTTTTGAAGCGTTTTCCTCTCTGCTTTTGAGGCCATATGTTTCTTACAAAGCTGGTCTTTCATGAGTGGGAAGGTTTCCCTGAAAGAGAATCTCAGATGATGTTTGAGGCTGGTTTTGTTGCTGCCTCTTTGATTCATTGTAGTTCCTGGGATGTGTGAAGGGTGGGAAGAGGTTCAAAGGGAGAACCTGAGGAGCTGGTTTAACAGTTCAGCTTGGACAACCTCTGTGTGGAAAATAAAAATCTGCCCCTCTGCTCCCACTGCCAATGTGTGATGTGCTGGGAGTCAGCATGGGGACCTCGATGGGTGAATGCTGTGAAGTCTGACAGTACCTCCAGGGCAGAGAGCAGAGGTTCTTTTAGGGGATGTACTTGGTGCCCTGTTTGAAAATCAAAGCCCTGGCTCAGCTTCCAGTCCAGAATGGCCTCTGCATGACCGTTCTTTAGCATAACTCCCAATCTTTTAAGCAAAAGACTTTGGGATACAAATGCAGTCAAGTATTTGGCTAAGCCAAAGGCAGTCCAGGAGTCCCTTCTTAAGCAACCCAGCAACCGCTTCGGGATTTTGCTTGAGTTCAACCTCTGCAATTGTGGCTGTTGCATGATTGTATCACAGGCCTGTGAAGGCAACTGCCCAGTGCAGGTGAAGCCACTTTCAGCTTTGATTTTTGTTCTTGGTGCCTGCTTTGGTTGGTGAGGTCCTTGCCCAGCAGAGCTGGTGCCCGCAGACTGCCCCGAGCGCTGCGGGGAGCTGCACCAGCTGGCTGGCAGCAGCAAGGAGATCAGCTTGTCCCTTCAGTGCTTCACAAGTGATAAATAAAACAAGCAAGTCCTTTCCCAGCACTGCTCCCAAACAGCCTGGTGCTTTGTAGCTGCTGTGACTGTGCCAGGTGCTGCTGTGGGCTCCAGCTGAAACGCATGTCACAGGCTGGGCTCACTCCTGCCCCGTGTCCCACTTACAACTGTTGTGTTTTCTAATCCTTCTCTTCCTTGCTTCACATCACAGAACCAGCTGTTGGGGTTTGAAGTGTCCTGCAGAGAGGTTCCAGGCCTGCTGGGGCTGGGGGTGACCGACTTGCTGTGAAGACAGGAGCAGAGGACACCAGTCCCACTGAAAATGCAACTTCCAAGTGATGCCAGAAGCTGCAAATGCCACCCGAGCTGTTGTGGTCCAGGTTAAGCATAAGAGCATTTTTCCCTTAGCCTGGAGAGGTTGGAGGGAAGATCTGCTTGTGGCACTTAGGGATGGTCCTTGGAGCTGACCCTGGGAGAATCTTGCCAGCTGCTCAGGTATTGCCATGGCTTTAGCTGCGTGGGATGTCCAGTTGCAGAGAGCTGCCACGTGTTGGGCTTGGGGAGGTTCTGTGCCTGGGGTGGAGGAGAGGAGAGCCTGGTGCTCCCCAGGCTGTGATGCCCCATGGGAGTGGGTGGGATGGAGAACGCCCTGGCAGGACCCTGCTAGCTGAGAAGAGCTGGGTGTGAGGGAGGAGAGACTGACCCCTGCCCTGCCTCTGTGCCTGGGAAAGCCCTGCTGCTGCGGCGTGGTGGTGCTGCTGCATGTTTCTGTCCTCAGATCACGGGGTCTCAGGTGGTATTTAGCTGCCAGAGGAAACACAAGACCAAGACATTTGGGGTTAAGGTAGTGTCAGCCCTGGGAACAACCCCTGAACCATCTCGTAACTGCACAGGTATTGCTGCCCTTGACGTCTGTCCCCCTTCTTGTTGAGGCTGAGGTCCTGTGCCAGTACCTTGCTGAGTCGGGCCTGAACCTCCATCCAAAGCCTGCCCATCCTTCTGAGAGGCACTGTCTCCTGGCAGGCACGCCTTTCCCCACCTCCATGTCAGAGGTTCCCCTTGAACTGTGATTGACTTCTGGAGCTTGTAAATTTTCTTCTGCATTTATACAGAGACAGCTGGCTGGATAAAATGGCTTCATAGAACCAAGGAAAAGGAAAACCTAGGAGGTATTACACCTGTTGGGACCAAGGATTTTGCTTTCTTCTAGAAAGCAGTGGAGGTGAAACAATTTACTCTTTTCTAATGTCAGGGTCTTCAAAATAAGGGAATTTGAAATAGTGTCTTGATGTAGAAAAGGAGTAGAGAAGCAGTTTGGGGTTTGAAAGCGAGATGTGAATTAAGTAAAAAGTGAGGAAACCAAATTGATTCCCAGCATGGGAATAAAAAGGAAGGAAACCAACCCAAAGCTGTGTCTTGAGGTCTGTCTTACCAAAAATAAACAAACAAAAAACCAAAACCAAACCAAAACAAAAAAATCAGTGTTCTCCCTTGCAATGGGGGATTGCACTGCTCAGGGGAAGGCAGGGGAAACATGGTTTAAGAGGAGCCAACTTTATTTCCCTTCTTTCTCAGAAGAAAACAAATACGAACAGTACTTGGACCAAGGAGGAGAGTGGGCTGCATGTTTGGGACTTCATGGTTCCTAATGTTGCAGTGGGGAGAGTGATCTCAGTGCAGTTACTTGGCAGGAAATGTTTTGAGGGTATCTAAAGTGACCGAGTGTTGCAGTCAGTCCTTTCCTGAACTGAGTGCTCCATGGGTTAAAATGGGGGTAGCAAATGCTCCCATCTGCATCCCTTCGATCCTGAAGGCTAGTCTGACTTCCCTCCTCTCCCTGGACCCTCGTTGCAGCCCCTGATTTTCCTTCAGCTCTGTGTGTTCTGCAGGACACTGAAAGTGCCCAGTTACCTCTGTGACTCTGACCTGGTGGGTGCTGCAGTGCCGACAGCAGAGATGTTTCTGAGGTGCCTGTTTCCAGTGGTTCTGGTGCTCAGAACCCAGGGAGTGCCTGTGCTGCGAGGTCTCATGGCAGGGCCTGCAGCAGGGGTTTTGGGGGGTGCTGGCTGATAGTGCTTTTAGCACTGCAGCAAAGGAGAGGTTAATAATGCAACATGCTCCCCTGTTGCCCTTGGCTGTATGCTCATTTGCTTCTGCAGAAGGAGAAGAGCTATGGAAAGAGCATTTCCCAAGGGGTGGGGAAAGGATTTCAGCCCTGTAGAGCAACTCCCTGCACAAACTAAGTTACCTGTGCCTGTAAAGAGAACAGGGCTTGGAATCTGGTTTGGTTCAGACCTGGTAGGATGGAGAAGGGTGGCCTGTCTGAAGCGCTGGGGTGCCTGTCTTGCTTCTGTGCTGGGCTGTGGGCAAGTGTGACCCTCTCTCAGCTTCCCTGGGATGTGCTGGTCTGTGCAGGGGTGTTGGTGGGAGTTTCACTGCACATTTGCTGTGGTCACTGTGTGCTCTCTCTGGGCTGCTGTCACTGCTTTGAGACAAGGCACTGCTTGCCAGGCCTCTCCAGTGCCCCAGAGACGTGAGCAAGTGCAGCAGGTTTCTGCCGTGCCGGGGCAGCAACATGAGGGTCGGGGCTCCCTGCTGGAGCTGTGAGCTCCTGAAGGAGTTTGGTGATCTGGGGCTACTGTGATGCTCTCTGGGTCTCCCCTCCACCGAGCTGGCAGGGGCTGTGCTGGGGCAGAGGGACCACAGGCGGCTCCTGTGTGGGGACTGGGTGGGTGCTGAGCATCCCTTTGTCCTGCTGCTGCCTCCCAGAGCCACCTCTGCCTCCTCCCCTCTCGGCAGCCCTGTTGTTGCCCTGGTGGTGCTGGGCTGGCTGGGGGGCCCTGTTGCTCCTGAAAGACACAGCCTGGCTGGCTGCAGGGATCCAGTGTGTGAGTGTGGCCCCCGGTCCCATGGAGTGGGGGATGCTGGTGACACGTTGGGATGCCAGTGGCTGCATCCCCTCCCCGGCTGAGTTTGGAGGGTGGCTTTCAGTGCCCAGACTCCCTGGCCCTCCAGGAGGGAAGGTTGGGATGGGTTTTAGGGACGCTGGCAGTGTCCCTTGTTCCAGCTTTGGGGTGCAGCTGAAGGTGCATTAACAAATGGTGCATGTCAGCAGAATGGAGCCAGGCAGTGTTCAGAGGTTACTGCTGCTGCCCTAAAGACAGGAGGTGAAGGTGCTTTTATTTATCCAGTGTAGGTCATGGCCAAACCCACTGACCTGGGAGAGGGTGCAGGTCCTGTGCAGACCCTTCTTTTCTGCCTAGCCTGAAGCGAGGAGTCTCTGTAGTAGCTGTGAGCCCACATCACGAAACAAATCTTTCCTTCCCTTTAAAGATGATTCTTTTCATTTCTTTTTCCCCCTCCAGAAACTGTTTATGCATTGCACATTAAATAGTCATTAGCTAAAAGACTTTGTCATCCAGGGAGCTCAGCTCCCCAGCCATGCCTTTTCCTTAGCTCCTGAGCATCCAAGGTGCCAGTCTGTGGATCAGGCTTTTTCTCACTTGCATTCTCCTTGCAGCACTTCTGGGAGATGTGGAAGTGACCTTGTCTGGGCTGACAAGCAGGACCAAGGAATGGCTTGGGCCCCCTCCAACTGCCTGGGAGGGGAGGAAGGCTTGGGCTGGAAAAACAGGTGGTGAGTTCAATAGCAGGAACACAGCTGAGTGTGAGAGCAGGGTGGGTGAGTCTGAGAGAGGGCTGAGGTACCAGCAGCAGGTTGGGCACTGGGTGCTGAAGTGTTTGCAAGCCTTGTGCAGGTTTCATGTTGTTTCTACCATTGCAGTTCCATGAAGATCCCTTCCTACCAGCAGTTCCCTTTGCTGAGCACCCAAGGCTTCTCTGGCAAGTCCTCTGAGCATGAAACCCGGCAGCAGGCAGGAGTCACTCCTGTGCTGAGCAGGTGAGAGGCTCTAAGGTTGGTTCTAAGATGCTGGAGCTGTGGAAGGAGCACAGGGAGGCAGCCCTGTGCCCCTGTGAGGGCATCTCAGGCCAGATGTGACACACTTGGTGCGTCTCACCTTGGCATCTGTCTCCAAACTCTGCTTTCTGAGCCAGGAAGCATCTCCCACCATCCAGCTTCCTTTCTTAAAACACTTTTATCTTGGTGCCTTGAGTGCCCAGGGATGTCATATGTGAGGTTTCTTTGCCCAGGCTCTCCAGTTTCCACTCAGCTTTGTAGCTGGACACCATGTGGGAGGTGTTCTGGAGCGAGTCTCCACAGGCTGGCTAGCTGGAGAGCCAGTTAGCTTTCAGGGCTTGGATCCTCCCTGACTGGATTGTAACTCCCTAAATAATGAATGTTGGTTTTCAAACGGAGGGTTTCTTGTTCCCTGCCGAGCAGATGTGAGGATGGAGTTTGCCTGTGGCCCAGAGTCTCCTGAGAAGCTTTTGTTTATAGCATCTGCTGTGCCAAGAAATGTGTGAAGCTCCCTGGCAGCGGAGATGCTGCTGTCAGTTGGGTGTCCTTGGCTGGCGTGTGTGTAGATGTGTGTGGGATTAATTGGAACAAGCTCATCAGAGGGTATTCACCAGGTGCAGCACCAGAGGACACCCCCAAAGGCACTGTTGGAGCTGCAGCAGCACGGAGGTTTGCCTGCTGTCCTTTGCACTGATACGAGCGGGGTCCTCCCTGGGCGGGCAAAATACAAATTCAGTTCTTGCTTTGTAATTCAGTGCAGAAAGTTCTTCTTTGCTCCTTAAACAAAGACAGGATTGACTTGTCTGCAGTGTCTAAGATTAGTTTACCTGAAGCTCGTGGAGCATTACCAAATGCCACTCTAAGGCACGCTTTCTAATACTGCTGCACTCACAGGAGCCAGCTGTGCCAGGAGAGCTGAGCCTGGTGGGCTGGAGATAAAGAAATGTCCAGGGCTGGGGTACAACTCCTGGCACGTCTTGGGAAACCCAGACCTATCAGACCTGGGTGCCAAGCTGAAGATCACCAAGGACATCCCAGGTTCAGCCTCCTCAGTTCTCCCTTTACAGCTGAGGTAGAAGTTCCCACCGTCACTGCAAGGTGCACAACAACTCCAGAACCCATTTACCTCCCCAGACTTGCCCTTAGACCAGAAATCTAGTCAAAACCTGCTGAGCATCACAGAGCTGTCTGAGGTGGGGAAGATGGAGATCTGCCCCCACAGGACAGGGGGGTGGTGGGCTGGAGCTGTGCTGTGTCACAACTGGTGTTTCATCCTGTCCCCTGCAGGGACATGGGGCTCATTTCTTAGTTCTGCTTCTCTCCCCCAGGGCTGGGAGCCTGATCCTTGTAGTCTTTAAGGAAGTGGAACTGTGGGGCTTTGGAAGAGCATCACTCCAGGGCAGGGTAGGGGAAGCTGCTAGACTGGGATGGGGATGTGGAGGGTGGGAGCCCTCTGGAAATAAGAATTGTGGGCATGATGGACAGGCTTCATTTCAAGTGAAATGAAATTGCAGTTAGAAAATTGGAACAAATAATCCAGTTATTTTTAAGACACAGTAATAAATGACTGAAATCCAGATTAATGTATTATTCCCCTTTGGATTTCTCTCTTGAAATATAGTTATTTCCAGCTTCAAACCCTAACTCATGCTGCAGGATGTCCTGTCCATAGGACAGTGCTGTGCTCTCATGTTTCATGTAAGAACAAAAGGAAACAGCAGCCTCCTGGATTATGTGTACAGTGCTGTAACTGTTCTGAGAATAAAGGAATGAAGTTACTGGGTTGCTTGCAGGACATGGGTAAAACTTGAGGGGAAAGAAATGGTTGTCTTTGAGTAGACAATATCTTGCTGTATAAAGCAAGTCCAAAAGACAAAAAAAAGTTGATGTGGGAAAGAAGGAAGCAGGAGGGAACATGATCTGAGATTTTACTTAAGGTCAGGGTGCAAATGATTTTAGTTTAGAGCTGGTCTCCCAAGTCCAAGAAAATAAGAAGGGGGCAAATCCATCTGTTCCTTGGTCCAGTTCACTAGAAAGGGGAGGGACATTATTTCTAGTCCAAAGTAGTGCTTAGTGAATGTTGTCCATGACTGAGTTCTGCTGGTGCTTGAGACTCATTTTCTGGGGTTGCCTTCTCTTCTTGCCCTTCCTCGCACACCCACTTTGTGTGACAGACAGAGAGAGGTGGTTTCCAGGCTGGTGATCAGAAGAGGAATGGCCCTGTTTACCCACAGCTCCTTGTAGGATAAGGATGCTGATGAAGAATTGCCACTAGGATAAAGTCTGAAGCGGCCCTGCTTTCCCATATGTTGAATCTCTATTTGACCTAATTGCTCATGTTCCTTTAATAGTTTAATGCTTTTATTTCTGCTGTTACAACTTCTAATGCCTATAGGAAGCCTTGAATTCGAATGTTACTCAGTGAAAATTAGGGCCCTCATTCTCCACGGAGAAATGCTCTTGGGCAGTGTGGTAATTTCATGCCTGGAAGGAGTCATATTTGTTGGATAATTTTTGTAACTTAACCAAATTAGCCTTGAGAAGCTACAGTTCTTAATCAGAGTCGAACTCTCTGCTCCATTAGCCAGAAACATCAGCTCCCTGCACAAAGGGTGGACACTTGGTTTGCAAAACAGGAAAGTGCTCTGATTTTGTCAAGGCTCGGGGCAGCAGCATCCCTTGGGCTTGAGGTTGCTCATGCTACTCTGAGCCCTCGGGAGGGACAGGCACAAAGCCACACCAGGTCAGCTGCTCTTGCAAAATGAAGCAGCCAAGTGATGTTCACCTTCCCTCTGTAGCCACCAAAGAAGATTCTTCCGGCAGGAATTAGATTCCTGAGAAGACTCTAAAAGAGTAATAAAGGACAGTTTGGGTATGAATAGGGATTTGGTTACTGATTCCAGTAAATGGGGTTCCAAAAGTCGTGGGGAGGACTTGAGGGGAAGGTGAGAAATGCCAGCAGGCACTGATGTGTCTTTGTCCCCTGTGCTGACTGGAGCTCACTTGACTGGAGATGACCCAGTGCTGAGGCTCTGCTGAGGGGATCTCTCTGTATTCTTCTGTGGAGGGGCCTGTGAGGCCAGACAGAGAGAAAACAAGTGCTAATTAATGAGAGAACTAAACCTTGGACCCACTCCTCTGCACCTCAGCCTCGGCACAACGCTGCTTTGCTGCTTTGCTGCTTTGCCGCTCTCCTCAGACTCACCCAGCGGTGACACCTCCACACGCCGGGGGTCGTGAGCGTTGGGCAAGGATGGAGTTGGGGGGGTTCTGATGACTCCTCCCCACCCTCTGCAAAGGTCACCGGCTCAATCCACTGCAACTAAAGAGGAAACAAATGCCTGAAGAGCAGAAATCCCCGAATATGTCACATCAAATCACGGAGAAGCCGATGGGACAGAGCCACGTGGTTGGGGCATGTGCGTTCTGCTCTATATCATTAATTTACTGATGTTAAATATTTCAGCAAGTAACTTCCAGGACTTCCAGGACTGTCCTAGTGGCTGTGATCACAAATTATTCATCAGTGGCACTTGAACAAGAAAAGCCTTTCTGAACAAGGGCGTTTCTGAGGCTCTTGCTGGTTTTTTTGGCCTTTCAGCTGACCCCCTCTGCCTTCCAGAAGGAGATGTCTCTCACCACCAAGCAGAGGCTGGCCAGCACTTGGGAGGTGAATCTGCCCTGGATTGTCCAGCTTCTAGACAGGAGTGAGACCTTCCATCACAAGGTAGCCTTTTCCTGCCCTTTTCCTTGCTGTTTGATGTGACATTTGAAGAGGGTGAGTGCTTGTGACAGGCTTGCCTTCAGCGTATCAAAATACCTCAGTGTCTAGGTCCTCTTGTCCTTTCAAACTGCTGGTGGTGGAGTTCCTTCTGCTGGGGCAAAGGCAAAACATCTTCTCCTAGTGAGATGCTGGAGTCCTGATCTGTACGAAGCCAACCCAAATAACCTCTGCTGGAGCTGGTGGGGTTTGCTGGAGCGTAGCTAAAGCACAATACTGGGGGAAGGCTGGGGCAGGACACAAGGGCACAAGCTTGCCATTTTCCATTCTCCTGCTGAAACAGCCACCTCTTGCTTTGGTGTGGTCACCATCAAATGTTTGGGGTCATAGGATGGCAGCGCTGGCCTTCGAAGGCTGAGGGCCTGCTGTAGTTACTCCTGATTTATCAGAACCAATTGCATTAATGCTTTGGGTTGGAACAGCGTGTGGGACCCTGACAGGGTGTTGGGTTTCACAGGCTGCCAGATCCGCAGGGGACTCGCCCTGGGCAGAAGGGAGTGGGTGTGCTTTACCTGGTTCAGTGTTTACTTGGAGGTGTGTTTAAAGCTGCTGCTTTTCTTAGAGGACTGCTGAGTATAAAGCCCAGTCCCAACGGGTAGATGGCTGAGGTTGAAACTGTCAGCCAGAGATGGCTAAGGATTGCTCTGGAGAGCACAGGAGGTTGGGAACACCTCAGACAAGTGCACACAAATAACTGTCAGTGTGCTGCAGCCACTCACTTCTGCATGGCTGTGACTTCTGTGGAGATGCAGGAGACCTGCCTGTGTGTTTTGAGTGGCAACAGTGCAGCTGGAGAGGGGAGACAGAGCAGGGAGGAGTTTTCTCAAAGTAATGTCTCTGCTCCGTAAGCATTTGCTGCTGTATCATTCCATATGTGCCTCTGCCATGGTATTAAATAAAACAGCAGTAACAGATTACAAGAAAGTAGCCATTTAAAGCTCATAGAAAAATTAGATACCAACTCTAGTCTTATTCAAGTTGCCCAGCACTGCTGAGGAAAGAGTTGAACCTTGTCACCATCCAGCATTCACCTCATTTGTCTTTTTCCTCACTGCTGGGTTACTTGCTTTTTGCCCTCACCACCTCTGGTACTGTTCTCTTCTTACTGGTGCCTAAGCTCTAGATAAAAAGAGATATTTGGAGTTGTGTGGGACTCAGTGTCTCTGTCTCGGAGTAAAGGTCATCCCAAAATTGTTTCCCGTGGAGTCTGATGTAAATTCTGGGGTTCCACTTGCTCCATGAGTGCTCAGGGCTCTGTCAGTCAGTGCCCTGGAGCTCTGTGACCCCATTAGCACAGGGCTCTGCTCGAGGTAAGTGCTGCCTGGCATTTTGGAGAAGGAAGCCTGGAGAAAAGCTTGCCAAAAGAGCTGCTCAGCTGGAGCCTGGTCTGTGTGGTGCAGCAGGTTTTGATCAGCTCAGAGCAGAGGTGGGTGAGCTGCTGCTCCCCCAGTGTGAGCTGGGCTGTACTCACCGAGAGGCTGCACTTCACTGGGGGCCAGTGCAGGATCCTCATCCACGGACCTTCCTCCCAGCAGCTGAACCTCCCCCTGCTCTCTCTTGCCTCTCCAGCGCTCAGCAGTTGACCCAGACCAGACCTTGTTTCACCCTTTCCCATCAGAGGTGGTATTTCAGAACTACGTCCCACACAAGGTCTGTGAAATGCCGCTGGTTCTGAGGAACAGGGACATGGTGAGTGCTGGGATGTGGAGGTTTAACTGTGCTGGAAGAGGAGAGAGGTGCAATTCCTGAAGTGGGCAGCAGAGCAAGTTACCTGCTGCAGCACATCCAGAATGGAATGTCTCAGCACCTCTGTTTGGCAAGATGATGGACATCTTCCCATGCTGGGGATCCTCCCCTGATTTTGGCTGTGTGTTGGTGGTATCCACCCCAAAGGAGCTTTTCTAGCACCTTTCTTTCCTTTGAAAGCCCTGAATTGATGGGAATGTTGAGGGCTGTCCAGTTCTTACCTGCTCTCGTGCTTTAACTCAAGGGTGCAGCCTGTCCTGTGGCTCCTGGGTTAATCTTGGCTCCTGGCAGGAATCTCTGCCTCTCTCAGCCTGTTCAGCTGCCTCTGTGCAACTCACACTCAAAGCTCAGGGGTTGAGGCTTTTCCACTTTATGCTGGAATTAGTTATAATTAGTGGCACTGGCACTGCAGGAAATGTGTTTTGAAACAGCCTTGGAATCAGACTGATTTAGCAGAAGCAGTGGGAGGCCTTTAGGTGCCACTTCAGGCACCTGCTAAGCTTAATTCAGCTCTGCTCAGGTTTTCCAAAGGCAGCGTGGTGCTCTGCTTTCCCTTTGGAGAACTGCAGCACGTCCAGAGCAACAGGCTCTTGAAGGTCTCAACCCTCACTTGAAAAAATTGTGATTGTTTTGCAGCTTCCCAAGAAAGTTGAGAAGGGAGAAGCTGAAAAATGTCAGCGATTGTGTTCCACTGTAGAAAGGAAAACTGAGACCTTTCGAGTTTCAGTCAGGGGAACGTTTTCTCAGAAGAGGCTTGTGCCAAGAGCAAGCTGGTGGGAAGCGACAGGACGGAGGAAAGGAGCAGGGTTCAACATTTTCTCCCGAAACACTTCCTTACACACAAAGCTTTCTCTGGATACATAACATCAAACGTATGAGAAGTGGGAAAAGGCCAGAAATAGAAGAGTGTACTTAAAGATGTTGTTCTGTAATGAAAAGTAAGATGTATGCACGAGAAAAGGGCAGGCTGGGAAGACGGAGTTGTGCACAGGAGCAGGTGAATTAACACCCTCTCCAAATCCACCTGGTGGAGGGGAAAAAAACAAGTGGGCAAAACAAGCTGTTGGGGCGTATTGCAGGTGGAGGAACAGTGAGAGAAGTCAAATACATCCTGAAATAACAGGTTTTGACAGGGACATGGCTGCAAATGGGAGAGCCTTTGGCAAGGAAGGATGCAGGTGTGGTCCCTCAGTTATTCCTGGAGAGTAGTGCACCATTCCTGGTCTGGCATTTGTCTTGGGAATGTTGGAAAGGTGCAGCATGGGTGCCCTATGCCCAAGGGATGCCACTGGTGGGGTCCACACGGATTCTGGGCACTTTTGCTGTGGGTTTCCTCTTTGCTGATTCAAATGTGCCTCACTTTCTCTTTTCCTACTGCTCTTTTTCTTTTCCACTGAGTCTTTTGGCTTCAGCTGCTCCAGTGTATCCATGAAGCTCTTTGAAATGTTTGTCTTTGCCAAGTACCAGCCAACAGACAAGTAGTGAGTTTGCTCTGCTCGTGTTTCCTCAAGTGGAAAAGGACATTTGCATTAACATTTCTGCCATTTCCAGTAAAAAATAAAGAACTTGTACAGCTGCATCTTGGGATTTGTATGCCCTGTAAAGGGCTTTTTTCCCCAAAGGAATTAATTTTGAAGTTAGTAAGACCTCAACCATTGGGCAGCACTGCTGTAGAGGTAAGACCAGCTCTGAGGAAAACATTTGGCATATTTAAGTGCACAAAGAGATGACAATCCCACGAGAAGTTATTGTGTTCTAATTTTGTTGGCTTTTGGTAATGTCCTGGAGAAAAGCAGCACTGTACTCTGTCTCCAGGGTTCCTCACCAGATTCCTCTAAATCATACTGACTTGGACTGTGTGGGAGCCTGAGGTTGTCTGCTTCACAAAAATCCAGCAAACAGCCAAGTGTATTCCAAATGGAGGCTCTGTAATCGTGCAAATTCAGAAGTTCTTCACCTGTGTGTGGCCAAATTGCTTTTTTCTGTCTTCTGGCTGCTTCTTGCCACCCTCAGAGATGTCCTGGGTGGCTTTTGCTGAAGGTCTTCGCTAGGTGTGTTCATCTTCCGAGGGTCCTGGTGACCAAAATGTTTCTCTGCAGTACAGTGAAATTGGCCCCTGGAACTCGCTGCCCCAGGGCATTGCTGGAAGCAGAAGGTGTTTGGAGAGCCTTGGCCATGGGTTATCAGGCTCGGGTGGGTGGTGCAGAATGAACCTCCATCTTTTTCCGAGCCTCATGTGAGGTTGCTCTTTATCAGTGAAGCTGCCTGTCAGTCAGAATCACCTGTTTTAGACTTCGTGAGATATGATTTGGTGCTCAGGGGTTGATATCTGTGTGCCAGAAAATGCCTGCTTGCTGTTTCTGTGTATCCCAGAGGGCAGGAACTGGCAGCAGGGCGCCTGCAGGGCCTCCTGGGTGTGGGGAGGAATGCCCAGCTTCCCTGCACTGGCAGCTGCCTGGCCACAATCACCAGGCAGCAAGAGCCCCTGGAGAGCCAAGATTGGCTTTTAATAATGGAACCACACTGTGAGTCAGTGCTGGTCATGTTTCTCCAGGCAGAAAACGCCTTTGAAGCCCATAATTGATAGGCACAGCCTGGGGTGTCGTCTGGCTTTCCATCACTTTGGCAAGTTGATTGCTCTCATCTTCTGCATCAGCCTTCCCTGGTAGTGTCTTATGCTTCTTTCTTGCCTCTTTACAGCCCA
Organism: Oxyruncus cristatus; assembly: GCA_013399855.1. Classification (NCBI taxonomy): domain Eukaryota; kingdom Metazoa; phylum Chordata; class Aves; order Passeriformes; family Cotingidae; genus Oxyruncus; species Oxyruncus cristatus. The sequence continues at coordinate 438,512 of VXAY01006707.1, forward strand.
TTTAAATTCTCCATCTCCTTGTTTCGGGAGTTGTCACTTTGTCTTGCTGTGTTCCTCCTCTTGCTCTTTGCTTTCACTCCCAGTAAGGCCACAGTGTCTGGTCTCCTCCTCATGCTGGTCTGCCCACTGTATCCCCACAGCTGGACTGCCCCACTCAAATCCAGCCTGTTAGAAGGGAATTTCTTCCTTCCCCCAGGCTGTTTTGCCTTCAAGTAGCACATTCCCCTCTGGGACAGGGCTGCTGGGCTGTGTGCAGGCAGAAGCAAGCAGGTCTTTGGGCTGGTGGAATTTGCAGATGACTTGGTTCAGGCTTTCTGCCTCCATATTGCTGGTGCCTGACCTGCTTGGCACTTCCTTCCCAGAAGGCATTGCCCTCCTGCCTCTGGACGAGATGCTTTTCCCAGGCAGGTGGGATTCAAGTCCACCCTTGTGTACTATGTGCTGAAAGCGCTTTGGAATTTGGTTAAGGAAGGATGTCACCAGGGCTTGGTCAGGTCTCTTCTTCTGCCCTTTCCACAAGTGGCAAAATCATCATTCCATGTTTTTCCTGCAGGTTCCTCGGCTGGTGAAGGTCACCTTGGAGAACTCACCTTATTTCAGGTTGGTTGGCCCTGGTGGTGTGTGCCATGAGGTACAACTGCCCAGCCTTGTAAAGTCTTCTGCTTTACACATCCCCCTCCGCCCTGAGGAGAACAAGGTGAGTCTGGAGGAACATGATCTCTCAAGCCACTGTTTTTCTTGCACTCTGGTTATAGCCCAGCCCCTGCTGTGAGGTTGGCTCCAGGCTGTGGGCAGGCAGCCCGCAGCAGGTCACACCTCAGCATGTCACTGCAGCCAGCCTTGATGGGCTGTGCTTCCCCTCCGGGCACTTCCTTGAGCATTCACAAGGGAAGATGCACACGGAACAAGAGGGGAATAGCAGGGAGGGGTGTTGATAAGATGTTTAGCCATCTCTATGCTCAGTGGAAGGGGTTTAATAATTATGGAAAACACTAGAGGAACAGATAGATTCAGAGAGCTTTTCTCTTTCCCACCTGGCAACCACTTCCTGCCTCACCCTGGGCTGAACCAAAGATGATGCTTTTTCACACCCTCTGTTCTCCAGGCTCTGCTGTCCCCCTTGCCTGCCTGTGATCTGGCTGCGGGGCCAGGGGAGGGGACGTGCTGTGCTGGTGGCAGGGAGCCAGCCTGGCACAGGCACGCTGAGCTCTAGGTGCTCTTGGCCAGCAGGAGGTGGTTGTGCTGCGGGTGACTCGGACACGTGCCCGACAGATCCCGTGGAGGGCAGGTACAACCTGCAGGCAGACGTGTTGCCCCAGAGCCCGTGGGCAGTGCCTGCTGTGGCTGGGTCCTCGCGTGTGTCCCTGTGGTTGCTCTGTCAGCTGGCTCCTGTTCCCTGCCAAACATGCCGTTTGCTGGGAGTTTGGAACATCAGTGCTGAGGCCCTGGCAAGTCTGATCTCAGTGCTGGGATCTGAAGGGTCGCTGCTGTTATCTGGACGCTTGTTAATACCCAAGGGTTTAGGACGTGGCATGGAAGGGGGGAAACCTTGCTGGGGAGCAAAGAGAGGCAGAGTGACTCTTTCCACCAGCCCCCTGCTACCTCTTGGCACAGTTCTTTGCCTGACCTGTTTGGAGAGGCAAAGTGAGGGGGGAGCTCTGAGCCAGCCAATGTTTCTGCAACAGGCCAGAGCTGCAGAATCTCTTTGGGTGCAGCTCTTTTCTCATCTTTCCTTTGCTGCTTAGAGTTAGTTTAATGCTTTGTCCTACCTTCAAACAGCATGGATATAGAAACCTAAAGAGGAAATGCCCTGTGTTCTCTAGCTCCCCGTTCCTTAGGAGGGACTGAGGAATTATTTAACATCATTAAAATTTAGACTGAAAATTATGCTGGCCTAGGGCAGTTCTCTGTACTACCCAAGTGACACAAGAGCTTAATGTCGCTGAGGTAGGCTTTGGAAAGTACACAGGTGCCTTTAAAACGTGATTTATTGGTACGAATTAGTGTTCATTTTTGGGGTGGACGAGGTAAATTGATGCCCATGGAGGGCAAAATGCAGCTCTTGAAGTTTATAGAGGCAGCAGCAGAGCACCATGTGAACAGCACCACAGATAGAAGGAGGGTGAGATAACCCACGAGAGCACTAATGTCCCAGGCTCTGTCCCTCGCCTTGCCCTTGGGCTGGTGAGGGAGTGGCACAGGGAGCTGTGCCAGCAAGAGCTCCTCTGCACAGCTTCAGCGACACCCCGGCCGGCCGTGCTGAGCGGGGCCTGGGGCTCCTCGCAGGGGTCGTGCAGGGCACCGGGGGGGGTTGTGCTGCTCAGCAAGGAGCAGAATCAGAGTTTTGTACAGATTGAGCATTTTGTCTCGTGCTTGATGGAGCTGCGAGTCAGCGAAGTACCGAAGTGCTGTAGCTCAGCTAGAAGTGCATCGATAGCACGGGCAGGAGGTGCAGAGCACCTTGAAAACCCCTTAGCAAAGAGGCAGGCACTGAGGAATGGCTCTGAAAAGCCACCTGCTTGGTTGGGCTTGCAGCCACTGGCGCACAGACCATCTGTGTTGTAGTTATGGAAGGCCTAGGATGCTACTTCGAACGTCTACACCTCAGCTGCTCCGTGATCCACAGGGTGCAACCCCCTGTGTCAGGGTTGTGGATGTTGCAGTTGGTTTATACAATTCTCTTGCTTCAAATCTGTTTTTCCCTGGGGTAAGTCTGACTTCGGCGAAGACACTCCTGATTCAAGGCAGTGAAATTGTGTCTGAGCCCTAAATAAAAGGGCCATGTGAGTTGTTGGTGGCTGAAATGCCACGTGCCACGTTGCCTTTTCTCGACAAGCGAGCGGTTTCCTACCCTCTTGCAGTCATTTGGGAACGTGCTTCACAGTTGGACTGCCAGAAAGTAAATGAATAGCTGACGTGTCTCTTTGTTTATTGGCACTCGCATTATGAATATGAAATGCTAATGTTTCTGCTGGGCAACGTTTCCAATTAGTTCCTCTTGCTGCTTCTGATTTACACGTTCCTGTTTTGTGGCTCCGGTTGCCCAGTGTGGGTCTTCTCATGCCAGCCCGTGTTCCCGGGTGTCCTTGCTTTGTGGTCTGACAGCCTCTGCCTAATTGGAAACCATTACAGAACTGACTGGCAAACACCCAAAAGACAGGAATATTTACATTTGAGTGTCCTTCAGGCTTATTAATAGATTATCTGAAAGGAGGAAGGAAGCAGGAAGCATATAAAATTGTCACACAGCTTATTCTGTTCTGTCCTCTTGTTCTTTTCGCTGTAGCAAGACAATATTTTCAAGGCAATACAAGTTCAGTCTGTAAGGTTTGCAAAATTTTTTCCTGATGTTCAGTGGAGAACGAATTACTGCTCACTGATTAATAGGAAGGATGACAGGACAATGAGTTACTGCATTACTGAAATGAACTCCTTTAAAATTCCGTTCCAGCCCTGTCAGATGTTTTGTGGCACACGGAAGTTACTCCGAACAGACTTTTAAGATGCCTCTTGTGGGGAGGGAAGGGACAGAGGATGAAGGAGAATTGCCCTGCACAGAATGAACCTGGAGCACAGTGAGTGATTTCAAAGACTCCTGTGGACTGGCAGCTGAGGGGGCAGGAGCAGGGATACCCCTTCTCCTGGGGAGCGCTCCTCATTCCTCCAGTCTCTCCTCTCTTTTAATGGCCATTATTTTCCAGCCCTTGTGATATCATGGTTTCAGCAGGGAGCTTTCCCTGCTTGACTTACCATGTTACCTCATGCTACAAGGATCTTTTCATTACAAGTTTTCTGCTGCAGGGAATTCAGTGAAGGATTTAGGATTGGTTATGCAGGATAACTGACATCTGAGTCTGGTGTACTGGGCAGGCATTAAGGTTGATGTCACTGTGACAGCAATTAATTCTGGCCTGAGTCTGCAAAAGGCCTGAAAGCAGTGCTGGGTTAACGGGTGATGATCCTGAAGGTCTTATCCAACTGAAACAACTCCATGATTCTGTGAAATAACACTTGAGGCAGGCAGTTGGTTTGGTTTCAGTGGATACTAATTCAAATGCCAGGGGTGATGTTTGGAAGGCCAGAGCTTGTAACTCACTGCCTATCAAAGGGGAATAAGAACAGAGGAACCATCCTACAATCATCTGTATTTTCCTTGAAACTGAGAAATTGTTTGAAGGCAAAAGTTGTATTTTCACAAAAATTTATAGCCTCAAGCTGCATCTAAATCACCTTTAAAGCAGAGAAGTGATGCACCCTCTTGCTCACTCAGGCGTGCTTATTTAGAAACCTGGTTTTAAACAGTCTGCTCAGGGCTTTCAGTTGCCACGTAAGGCAAGATTTTAAACTATTTTTAGCTGTACCCCTGGGTTTTGTAGCGGAGTTATTGCCCTCATAACACAGGGCAGTGTTGCAGAGGAGAACTTGCAACCCTCTTCTCCCAAGAGAGGGCAGTTCAGCTTTCTAAAGCCAAGGGGCCATGGCTTCACAGCAGCATGGACAGCCAGCTTCTGCCTAGCACACCTCCCTCTCCTTGGGTTCCCCCTGTTTGGCCTGACACTGCATTCACTGTGGTGCAGGGTCCTGCTTTGGGGGGTCAGAGTGTGGCTGAAGGGTCAGCACACTGTGAAGTGCTTTGGGTCAAGCCTTGCCCAGGCTCCCGGAGTGTCCCTGGAAAAGGGGCTCAGCACACAACGTGCAGGGGTGTGAATGGCGAGGGGCAGCGCTCTCTCTCGAGGTCAAAGAGAGGTCCCTGTGAGGCCAAATCCTCGTTGCCCTCACCTTGCCTTCAGAGGCAGAGAGGAGCCCCTTTCCCCGAGCTCTGCAGGCAGTCCCAGTGCACCCGCTGACAGTGGAGCTGGGCACAGCTGCCTGGGCGGGCTTTTGGAGGGGTTTATTCCTTGGGCTCTTATTTACATTCCTCTTGATTCCCTCACTCCTTAGCAATGGCAATGACTTGAACATTTCCTTTTACTTCCCTGAAATACCTCCAGCTGTTGAAGTTTCTTTTCTCTTTATCCCCCTGCCGATCTGAACTCCTTGCATCCTCCTCTGTCTACCTGGCATCTGGAAGGGAGAGATAAGTGAATATAGCATGCCAAGGCTTAATAAGACACACAGCTTTCAATTGGATTTACAATGCCTTTGTTACAGTCGTGTGGCCAAAATAACTACAACAAAAAAAAAAGAGGTAAATAGCATCCTTCATTTGCTAATGCATTTCTGGGGATCTGAGCAGTCTGGGACGTGAAGTGCCCAGATAATAGGTGCTTTAAATTCCCATGGGCTACCCGTAGCTTTTATTTTAGAGGGCTTAGGCTGCAAGATTGAGTGCAAAATTGCTAATTCAAAAAGACTTGCTGAAGATGAAAAGCTCTCCTGAAATGTGATCTTCCATTCCGTAGGTCATTTGCCGCAGTTCCCTTCCTGGTATTTTACCTTTCAAACAGGAGAAGCAAAAGCCCTTCTGCAATTTCCAGTGTGAATATTTGAGATGTCTAGAAAAAAAAAAGGTCCTTCTTTACTCTTTCATCTCAATGAATGTGACAGCAGCTGTTGGGGTGACCTTAGGCCCCAGCTGAGCAGGTAAATTGGCAGGCACTGGGTGTTAGCTGGTGGGTTAAAGCAGTAGCTGTGTGTCTGTGCCTTGTCCAGCAGCCTTAGGACCCTTCCAGGCTTGGAGAGGACGGGTATGGAAGCAGGAGGTCCCAGCCATGGAAGACTCTGAATCCGTTGTGGTTAAGGGAGTTTGCTGCTGTGTGCAATTCTTAAATCAAAGCATCTGCTTGCTGCTTCAACCACGATAAAAATATCAAACGAGTTAAAAGCACCGAGGAAAGATCAGGCCAGCAAGTAAGTGATAAGAGGCAGAGCTTTTATCAACTCGTTGATGCAGGAGCTGCTGGAGGCAATGGCTCCTGGCCCTGCTGCAGCAGCCTCACCTCTGATTCCAGCAGGGGCCAGGCGATAATTCCAGCTCAGCCATGCCCTGCTGTACACCTGGAGATTGAGCTGCTCGTCCCTACAGTAAAATGGCTTTGGTGGTTTGATTCTCCTTCCTGCTGCTAAATGCCAGAGAGCTGGAGGGGAGGCTGTCTGGCTCTTTCCTGATCAAGCCAATGACTGGGAATAGCAGGGTTTAGTTTGCTCTGGTAGGATGGGATGTCTGAGGGTTTTCCCTTTTGCAGACCCTGATCCCATCCTGTCCAGGTAGGCACCCAGTCACTTCTAGAGACCTTGGAAGAGAAGGATGATTAAGACATCAACCTTGCTGCAGAAAGGGAGCAAAATTACCTTTGCTCTCACCCCTCAGGCCAGGGTGAGATGTAAAGGGAGGTTGAGATTTATGACAGGAAGGACTCTCTCTAAGTCTCTGGCAGAGCTCCAATAGGCTGCTGAGGGCAGGGCTGGAGTTCTTAGTGATTTAAGAACTTGTCAGATATCTGGCAAGAATAGTTTTGGGGTTAGGGGTGAGTCAGTTCTGTGTGGAGAGATGGATCAGATGGGTTTTTAAGGGTGTGTGTCCCCAGCCTTGTCCCTGTGATATTGTGGGAAGGGGGGATGGATACACACGTCCCCCACATTCACCTGGCATTGAAGCAGCTGCTGTGTCCACCTTGGTAAGTATTTCACCAGAGATGGGCTGGTGATTGTGCATGTGGCAAAGTGCTTTTGAAAATGTACCTGAGCATCCCCGGCCAAGCTCCACCAGCGTTGCTGCACTGCTGGGACTGGTGTTACTGCTGTGGCACAGCTGGGCTCTCAGTGGTGCCTTTAACAGTCAGCAGTGGTGGTCAAAGCAGGTTCTGCTATTGCTGCAACCCACTACCTGAAATTACTCTACTTTGGTGCTTCAGAATCAAAGTTTCAGATCATTTCATCCCATTCTACCTTGTGCTGTGAAAGCAGGTGAATCAATAGGGTGATTTCTTCTTTGCAAGTTAGCAGCCCTGTCCAAGTCATCCTACTGGAATGAAAGGTCACTGAGGTACAAAGTACTATTAATTATTGAATGCTGCTGTCAGGGGCTTAAAAAAACAGCAGTTTTTCTGCTGCCGTGGGGATGGGACTGAATGTCCTGTGCTGAGACTGTTTCTTTTGCTGCAGGATTATTTCCACCAGCTCCTCTGCATCACCAACAGGGGAAAGTTCATCATGCTGATCCAGGCTATTGTCTTGGACTTCCCTGCCCAGCTGGACTTCTCTGTCTGTCTGCTCAACTACAGCACCCAGAAGACTCCACTGGTTTGCAGCCTTGGTAACTTGGTAACCCTGTTACCCAACTGGCACTCAGAGGCAAAGTAGCTCATCTTTCTTTGTGCAAAACACTTGTAGTGCCTTAAGCAGGATGAGCTTTCTCACGGTTTTCCTGGGGACTGCTGGAATGTGTCAGTGGCTGGCTTGCACCCTCCTGAGCACAAGCACCTTCTGAAATGGTTACTTATCCCTGTCAACCAAATAGACCCATTCTCTGGGAGGCCACAAGCATGTGGCATTCCAGTGGTCCCCTTTTCAGATGCCCAAAGTGAGCTGGGTTGTGAACAGCCTGTGCTGTTCCTGTTGGTCAAAGCTGATCTGATTTCTCTTGTCAGCTGATGGCATCAGTCATCTCTTCTGTTTTATGATGAACCTTTGAAAGTCAGTTGAAAATTTCAAACAGATTATTTAAATCTTTCAATCAAAGCAGCACTTTATTCTAATCAAGTCACCCCTACATTTATTCAGATTTCTTTTAAAATACTCCGAAGTTCCTGTGTTTCTGTCCTTTTTTTTTTATTATTTAATTTACTTTGTTTTGTGTTAAATGTTCATCAGAATGTCATCATGAGCTTTCTTAAAGGTTGAGCTCCTCTAATGCCTGTTGATCTACCCATCTGCCCAGAGGTACATGCACGGGTGTATAGGACACATGAGAAATTTGGGTTATATGCAAAAAGCAATTGGGCTGATTTAGAAGATAAAATCACAGAATAACTTTTGTTGGGAGGGACCTCTGGAGATTATCTATGTTTGCTGAGCAAACACACTGCTCAAAGCAAGACCAGTGTCTGGGGCTTGCAAGGTGCCTTTGAGAGATCTGGACCTGTGAAAGTTTAGATGTCACACAAGAAAGCAAACATATAAAAGGACATAGTTAAAAAGCAGAAGAAAACAAACTATTAAAGAACCCTCCAAACCTTATCTTTTCTGCCTGTCGGGAGCAGTAGTGATTCATTGGAAGGGTAGATCTCACAGGATGGGAATTATCTTAGGGAACAGCTCGCAATTAATGGATAAAAGGCCAAAGTTTAGGCTGCCAACTCCATCTCTTGGCGCTGGTTTTCATTTGGCTATTACAGTGTGTCAGGGATGTCTCCTTCGCAGCTCTTCTTATCTGTGGGCCCAGGGAACAGCTTAGTGATGTTGGCTGAAATTCAGAGCAGTTAAGTTTAACCATGGAGTTCGTGTCTTTGGGCCTTGCAGAGCCAGGCCTACAGGAGGGATAAGGAGCTCCTGCTCCCGCAGTGACGGAGGTGGCTGGTGGGTACAGCCTGGGGTGGGGATGTAGGAGATGCAGGGGCTGATCTGCACTCAGTCTCTTAGTCCTGAGAACTGAGTCCTGAACTTGGCTGGATCCTCTTCTTCTGATACTTTGAAGGTACCTTCTTTCTGAGGCAACTCCTAAAGTCACCTTCAGAAGTGTCATTCCCATCCAGCCATCCGTGGGCAGGAGTACGTAGACAAGGGGCAGGAGCAGGAGGGGAACGGGATGGAAGGTGGTGCTGAAGTGTTGCCAGGCATTCCCTGTTTCTCTGTTCTGGAAAAATTTCTGGCAGAAGAATAGGCAAGAAAACTCTGTGCCTTTCCTACCCCAGGCAATGATCCCCCCCGAGCCCCAGCAGAGCCCTGCAGCAGTCCTGGCATCCCCACCAGGGCAGAGGCAGGAGCATGGAGACTAATCCAGCTCTAGGGCTGCTGGGGCCTTGTCTTTCCTCCTCCTCGTCTCTCTCCAGCATCTCAGGCCCTGCACACAAACATTGCTGGCCCAAGGCTTCTCCATTAGCCACTAGTGATCCCACTGGTGGTAATGGGCACAGGTCAGGCCCCTAATTGCAGCAATAGCTCCTTAATGAGCAGGAACTGCAGCAATTTCATCGGCTGTCACCACTGACAGGAACAAAGTTCAGCTTGCTCACAGCTCCAGTTGTTCTCATTATTTTTGTGTGTGTTGCATTCCCTAATCATCATCAAACTCCCCAGAACATGTTTTTAAGGTGACAAATTGACCAACAGCAAAGAACTAAGACCAAGAACTTTTGTTTTCTCAGTGGGGCTGTAAAAGAGCACAAAGCCCAGCAGCCTTTGGGCAAAAGCTGTTTGAGCTGAGCTATCCCTAAGCATTAGAGCACTGAGTTTGTGTCTGCCAGCCAGGAGCTGTTCACCTGGCGACAAATCCTAATTGCTCCTGCTAAATCCAAGTGCACCAACACATTCTCATAAATACTTCCAACACATTGCACCGAGTTTGTCTGGTGGGCCAAGCAAACAGTTACCAGCCTGGATGACAACCCAGAGTCCCAGGTTGCATCATTGGTGAATACACAGAAATGCACTGTTCAGCTCCCTTGATGTGCTCCTATTAATGGCATTTCATTTAGCTTGGGTTGAATCCTTCAGGCTGTAAATGGGATCTGCCTTTCAGGTCTTGTTTTCATGTCACTGTATTGTTCTAATCTGAATTTGAGCTCATTTAGAGTTTTGATTGCTCCTTTTCTTGGAGCAGCTTTCATTGAAATGCTGATAAAATGTGCCTCTTCTTAAGCTAGAACGGGATGTTTTTGAGGTAAAAAACCCTAAACAACCGCACTGCAAATTAAACAATAATTATTCTTTGGTCTCCAAGACTTTTACTCTCCTTGTCTGATTCCTAGGCTGTAATCTCCCAGGACAGGTATTGTGTTAACATTTGCATCTTTTAAGGTAAGGTTTATAGGCAGCAGGAAAAGAAAGGTTCCTGAGGCAGTGAGTGTCAAGTTGTGCATGCAAATAGCTCTTAACCCTCTCTGTGCTCTTCACAAACCATGCTCTGATGGGATTGCTGCTAGTCGGACCCTTGAGCCTCCTTGCAGAGAACTGGATGCAGAGTATGGGGGAGATGAAGTCATTTTGTCGCACAGAAACTTCTGAGGGCTGGATCTCCTCAGCAGTGAGTCAGTAGCAGTTTCTCATCCTGTGTGTTCTGCTTTCTGCTGACTGTGGTTGCTTTGCTCCTTCCTTGCACAGGAGAGCTGAAGTGAACTAGACTGCAAAAGGAATATCGTCCCCAAACCTCCCCCAAGAGTCCTGATCTCTCCCTGTGTTGCAGCCCCTTCTTTGTCATTCCGACCATGGGAACTCTTGGCATTGGTGACACCCTGCAAGTGACAGTGGAGTTCCACCCTCTGCAGACCGGGGATCATTGTGCATCCCTGGTAGTGCACTATGGCACAGGTGAGTGCTGGGCACTGCACGGTGCACTCTCTGCATCCTCCAAAGCAGAGCCCTTTCTAAGCAGAACAATGTTAAACTTGCTCTGCAAACTACTTCTGGAACCGTTTCTTTCAAAGCCTCCGTGTGTCTCAGTGCTTAGAAGTGGGCAGAGAAGGGGCCAAGGCTGAGTCTGTCCCTGTTCTGTATATGCTGTGCACATCCCTGGGGGGGACCCTGGTGTCATCAGTGTTCTCCATCCAGCACCCCCCATGACAGTCCTCTTCCATCATTCCTCACTGTTCCAGCCACCTCAATTCCCTCTCCAGCTGTACCCTCCCTGTCCCAGCTTTACCACAAAGAAAAGCAAAAACTAGCTGGTGTTTAGGGTGTTGATAAAGTGGATCCCCTCAAACAGGGATGAGATTTTGGGCATCCTGTTTTGCTGGGAGTTGCTGAGTGGAGGAAGGAGGAACCTTGGTTCTCCATTACAGTGTGGATATGCAGGGGTCAAGTTTTCCTAGACAGTGCTGTAGCATCTCTACCAGACTCTCTCCAGTGCCCACTGTCTCTTGCACACCTCTGCCCCACACAGCTTTTCTCCACTGCCTTGCCACAGACCCTTTATCTGTGTTGCCCTCTATGCCTCCACCTCCCACACTTCACAACGTCAGGACTAAAGCAGCCAGGACTTGAGGGCTCTTGTGAGTTGGCAGGAAGTGCTGGCATGGAGCACAGGCAAAGGGGCTCCCCAGCATCCTCTGCTCCCCATTGCTGCCTGCCAGGTGAAGGGCAAAACGTGATCAGCCTCATGTTACACAGCACGAGGCTGCAGCACCGAGAGAGAAGCCCTGGGAGCTGATGTGGAGCTCTTTAGTCACCTGTGGGACAGCAGCGAGTTTGCTGGGATGTATTAGAGCTGTTGGGGCTTGGTGAAGATGATGAGTAACTACAGAACTGGGTGTGCTGGACTGGCAGCAGGGGAAACAGCCTGTGTGCCTTGGCTGTGCTGGGAAGCTGTAGTAGAGGCACTGCAGGTGGGCCAAAGGGAATTGCCAGCTGTGTTAGTGACTGCTCAGCTGCTCAGAGCAGCACAGGGCTGCCAGCTGCATGTAAACGTGTCATGATGCTGAACCTCTTTCTCTGGGTAAAACTGATGCTGGGTTTGGCTGACTCAGCTTCCGGAAGTATTTGAGACCATGCAAGGGCTTGGCTGTGTGTTAGTGGTCACTGTGCACATGCAGGGAACTCCTAAATCCCAGCCCCGGTGGATTATTGCTGGTTGAGGCTGAACAAGGAACTGTAGCTCGGGTGTGCCAGAACCTCTCAACATCTCAGCTACCCACAAGGGTAAAGCATCTGAGAAAACCACTGCCTTGCTCTGGCACTCATCTGTGCCTTTGCCTAGACTTTGCAGAAAACAACCACTTTTGCATAGCTCTGTTCTCTCTCCTTAAGAACCCCCTTTCTACCAAGGGTTGTCAACTGTCTGGCAAGGCTGGCACTTCCATCAGTGGCTTTCAGGAGCTTGTTTGAAAAATGAAATGAAAATCCTATTGATTTAGTCTTTAGATCAAGCCTTCTCCTTTCTTTCTTTTTTTTCTTTTTCCTTTGTAAATCCCCCGATGGCTGTGGATAGGCAGCAGGGTTTAACTCAGGTTTAGCTCTTGTTGTGTTGCATTTTACATTCCTGAGATCACTCAAACAAGTTCCTGAGTGCTTTCCATTTATATTGACTTCAGCCAGAATGGAGGACGCTCAATACTTGCCTGGGCAACTCAGGGCTGCGCTGGGTATTTATCTGAGTCATCCCAGTGCTGTGCAGGATACCAGAGTGGGAGCTCCAAAACTGTTTTCAGGTTGAAATCAGCCTCGTGCGAGTGTTTGCAGGGGCTCTGCTGCTGCTGTGAGCAGTGATAAGTTACTACTGGGCTGAATTCGTGTCGGCACACCCTGAGCTCCTGATGGCCACTGCTGTGTGCCACTGCCATGCCAGCCTGGACTTGTCCATCTTCATGCAGCTCTCCATTCCTTCAACCCCAGACGGACTGGTAGGAGCTTCCTGCAGGTGCTCAGAGGTGGGGGAACTTCCTGCTTCCCAAGCAGCAGCAACTTTTGACTCCAGAGCTTCACTGTGGTGCACCAAGGGATGTAATTTTTTCTGTCTGTCTTTGGTGCTGGCAGAGGGCTAGAAACTTATTTTATTGTGTGAGTTTTAAAAGAAGATCTTGTTTACTGTGTTACCTTAAGGTGTAAGCCAGACTGATGCTGCAGTTATTACAAGAGGCTGCTCTAGCTTTGGCTTGGGCTATGAGGCATTTAAACACTTTGCAAAGGGATTTTTCTTTCTGCTGGTCGCAGGTGGCTGAGGCTCCTTCTGCTTCTCCTTTCCTTGTGAGAATTCCCAGCAGTATGGCTGGTTCCTGTTGAACTTTCCTGTCCTTCTACTCTCACTTCCAAGTGAGTCGAGGGAGGCAAATATTGTAGGCAAAAAGGAGTAAATAGAAGTTTGTGCAATTATATGTTGATTTTTTGTGTCTTAATAGTAGCAGCGCTGCCACAGGTGCAAGATTGGTACCTAATGCTTTATCCAGCTGATTGGTTATAGGCTTTTATAGTTCCAATTAATTAGATTGATGGGTGAGTCTAATTGGTCTCCAAAGTGTTCATTTCTGTCAAAACAGCTAATAGGTAACAACTGCTTCCTGCCTCTGTCCCCGTTGTCTAGAACTGCTTGTAATAATGATTTTTATACTATTTTAGATAAGGTCATTCTGCTGCTTGCAAACAGATTATGGCCTTTGCCCCCTCACCAGGGCCCTGTGTTTCAAGACAGATGGTCTGTCATTCTGAGGGTAGATGAAGGGGAATAAAGTTTGTGCTTTGTTTGCTCAGGTGTTTCTTTTTTTTGCTCAGCTTTATGGGTCCACAACTCCATAACACCCCTCCGGACAAAATCCCCGCTAGAGCAACCTGTGGAGTTGACTGCACAGACTGGGAGCGGGGGGGTGGACCAGAAGGGTTGTTTGGAAGTTAAAACTCTTCTTTGGGCTGTTTTGTTCATCCCCAGCTACTCACAGAAACAGACGTCCTGTGAGCCCACACAGCCCATTTTTAGCACATGAAGGATTTCTGGAAGAATGTGGTTTCCATCTCTTTGCAGGTCATCCTTGACCGCGGCTTGTCTACTCCATCATCCGTGGAGATCACTAATATGTTCTTAAGTGTCATTACCTTTGGATGTGTTTCAGGGCAGAACCGCCCATTCATTACCTTCTTTTCCTTGTGGATCAATCAGCATCTCCTGAGAAGCAGCAGAGCAGCTTGAAGGGTGATTGATTTATTAAGTGGTATATCGAGTCTGTCTTTGCCAGACCATTAGAATGTAAGTTCCTGCAGTGTTTTCCCCATGGACCAAAAGCAATGTTTCAGCCAGGCAGGTACCCCAGTGTATCATTACTGCAGCAGCAATAAAGATTAAAAATGGCCCGTGGCACCCCGGCCCTGAGGCAGAGCTGCCTTTCATCATCCGACGGTCTCCGAGTCCTTTCCAGCCCGCTCCGCGAGGCTCCTGCACGCCGGGCAGAGCAAAGCCCCCGTGCTGGCTCCCAGATATTCCCGTGCCAGAGTCTTTCATCCTGTAGCAAGGCAAACAGATCTTCCTAAGCACAGAGCAGAGGAGATAATGTATTTGGATGCACAACAAGGAGTATGACTGAAAATTATCTGACTTGTAGCGTGCCAGAGAGCTGAGTGAAGAGCCACAACCAACCACTGCTGGCTGTCCGTGGCTTTCCATCTCCCGGTTCATCCCCAACTGTTGTCTTGTGATTCCTTGCAGTGCCTCTGCCTGGGCTCAGTGGGTGCTTTGCTGACCACTGACAGCAATAACTGCAGCAGTGGTGATGATGAGGATGCTCTGAGGTTTGTTGTAGCCTGGGAATGATTCAGCCGTGCTCATAAAATTGATGAGAGCAAGGCTGAGCAAATGTAATTGGACTTGCTTTCCATAATAGCCAAAAATTCCAAACTTGACTGTCATGCTCTCCTAAAAGATTTAAAATCCAAATTCAGCAAAGAGGGACTGACAGGGATAGAGGAAGAATATGTCTCAGTGAAGACAAAATGCAGCAGGGGCTGTTTCATTTCTATTCAGTCTAATCAGTCTGGCTACCAGTTTCCCGATATTTAGAGCAGTAATTGATGAAGGAAAGTACTAGCTGTACTAACTGAATCCTAGGAAAGCATTCTTCATAAACCCTGACATTTGTTTTGAAATCTTGTTCGAGGGTTTGCTCATCTCAGTCATTGAGATATACGTTCAGGCTAAACAACGTTTGTCTTTCTATTTAAGAGCAATTTGTGCAGCTCTGAGCAGTATTCCCTCTTGCACCAGGCTGATCATGTAGTATTAGAAGAATTCAGAGAAATGTTTTAGCTCTTCTGTAAATTCCCTCTCATTCTTTTTACAGCCCCCACAGAGGATCTCACCCAGTGCTTGATTTCTTACTTCCAGGCAGCCAAAAGTGATCATGATGTGCTGGGATACCTGTGTCCATGTCATGCAGCTGGATGCTGGGATAAAACACAGTGGTGTTTCTGCTGTGTCACAGCATTATTCAAGAGGGCACAACCCAAACACATCTGCTCTACTGCTTTATAGAAAGTCTGGCTTTGAATTTTAAGTCCAGGCGTCGCTTTGCTCTGGTTGTAGACAGAGCTGCGTCCTGCCATCTGTAGGAAATATATCCAAAGGATAGAAGGATGAGAGAATTGACAGCCTGTAATAAGATTGTGTTGTGTAAATAATGATAGGGCAGATCCATCTAGATTCAGTCAGTGTGCTTTCATGGCAGCAGAGCATCCCAAACTGCACACCGTGGACATTACGCTGTCAAGTGAAATGCCTCGTGCTGCATCGCTGGTACAGTACAGAGATTTATTTTTTAAACATATGTATTAAACAACCAAGAGCCTTAAATGCAATGTCACATTTCATTTGGCACCCAAGACGTGAAGTCTGCAGCTGCCCTCAGCCAACCCCGACAGCTCCACTCTCTGTGTCGGCTCGTCTGCCTGGCAGAAGGATCTGCAGCTTCCTCCCGGCTCCCTGGCACCCGTGCCCGCTCTTCTGCACCAGCAGTTTGCGGGGGTATATGTTCAGCACGTGCCAACTACTTCCCTCTGTGGTACGAGGTGCTCTGGCAAAGCCTCCAACTTCCAGCAGAGCCCTCAGCACCAGCAGCAGCCGTGTCGGGGTGGCTGCAGCCCCGGCTCCTCTCCGGGGGTGTAGCAGCCGGGGGTGTTTAGCAAAGCGTGGGAGGCAGGCAGAGAATCTGCTTCCTCCCTCCCAGGCTCTGGAGTCGGCGTTTCCCTGTGCTGGAGGCTTTATTCTCATCTTTGTTTAATAGCTTCTGATGGTTTTATCTTCCAAGCGTTGGTCCGGTTGCTCCCTGGATTGATGGCTGTGAGCCTCTACAGCCTCCCCTGGCAGTGTGTTCTAAAGGATGGGATATTCCCTGGAAAAGTACTATCACTTTTGTGTTATTTCTGACTAATAATGTTTTCAGCCCCTCAGGTTCCTGTTGGATGACAAATCATGACAAATTTTTCCATATTCCCGTTTCCCATGCCATTCATGCTTTTGCAAACCTCTCCCATCTATCTCCCATTCCATTTCCAGGTTGAGGAATCCCATTCAGTTTTTGTATAGAAGCTGCTCCATACTTTTACTCTTTCTTTCTGCTCTTCTTTAATTAATTTCAGATGCTTCAGCTTGGTTTGTGAGATCAGAACGATCCCAAAGATTTCAAGACTGATGTGGCCATGGGAGTTGATGATAATTGTCATGGTGTGCTTTTTGTAGTGGTTTGTCCTAGTGAATGTTGTAGAGCACTGGGTCGTGTTTCTTTGCCTGTGTCCCCTCCTGCCATGGGCCATCACTTCTCTTGTTCCTCTGGATCTCTCTTTTCTGCCCACATGCCCCCAGGCATCCTTGCTCGTCACTAACAAGGGATCAGGAGACACAGGAGCTCCTGGAATGCCTGTAGGACACCTTGGGCAAGCCATGACTGAACGGGGCTCCTCAGAGTCACCTGAATGACTTTGATGCAGAATTCCTGTGACCTGAGTGGGTCACCCGCCCACATCTGACTATCTCACTGTCAATACTGTCACCTTGGGGACAGATCTCCACAAACACACCAGAAATAAGGTGCTTGAGGTGGTGTCCAGGACCCCCCCACGCTGTACACACACAGCAGTTGGGATGTGATAAATGTCCTGATCCCTGGGACTGCTCATACAGCCAAAAGCTGTGACCTTTTCTTCTGTTACCTGTGGTGTGCTCTGCTCCTTGTGCTTCCAACAGCGAGTGAGCTGAGCAAAGACTCCCCTTGGCTTTGTCCCAGGTGAAGATACCCACACAAGCCTTCGTGGATCAGCTGTGAATGCCCACATCAGGCTGGAGAGGAATTCCGTGGCAGTTGAGAAGACTTACATCACACTGTCAAACCAGAGCAGCGTGAGGATCCACAACCACAGCAGTGTCACAGCCCGCTTCCAGTGGAAGGCGTTTGCTGCTCAGGAAGAGGAGGAGCAGCTGAAGCAGAGGTGGGTTTGAGAGATGCATTTCAGGGAGACACTGCCCAAGGGTAAAGCTAACATACGGCCTCAGGGAGGTGCTGGTGCTTTTGAATGGTTTAGGACAATTAAACCATCCCTGGCATCAGGGTAGGTGTCTCTGGGCTTCAGGGTAATGGAGCTCAGCACTTTCCATTCCAGCTCCATCCATACTCCAGCTGAGGATGATGTTTTAGGGAGGAAGGGTTGATTGCAATGACTGAATTTCCTCAGAGAGCACATTCATGCTCGTGGAGCCACAAACCACTGAGGTCCAGAGATCCCTGGGCTACAGAGGGTCCAGGAGGCTGAGGAGGGTGTCAGCACCCGATACCTGGGACTGCACTGAGCAGTAGCACTTAACATAGCTCAGGTAGCACAGCTCTTCTTGTAGGCACCGCAGTTCCTTCTGCTCCAGCTCTGAGGAGATGGCAGGTTCCTTTCCAGTGCTGTGCAGGGTAGGGGGCTTCGTTGGCCCAGGGAGTTGAGGCCATCCTGCTGCAGGGTGTTGAATTCCCCTGCGTTGTCCCAGTCTCCAGCACAATGAGGTGTTTCCACCCTTCCTTAGAGCCTGGGCAGTTTGGAGGAGCATTCTGCAGGGAAGGTAGGGCACCACAGGCCTTGGAAGTGCATTTGGGCTTCAGCAACCTGTGTCTTCACGGTGGTGGGAGATGGGGCTGGTTCTTCAAAGGGTGTCTTCGGGCAGCTTTGAAATTCCCATTTCAGGCAGTAAAGAAGCACAGCCCAGGGGGATGGATTGAAAATGACACTGGAAAGCTTGGGTGATTCAGGGAGTCCTTGTGTGACTTTTCAGACTTGGATGGATGTGGGTATATAGGAGTTAGTCTGAACCCAGAGCTGATCAGGAAACTGCCTCAAACTGCAGCACTTTTTAAGGGCTTCTGAGCAAATAAAGTTCAACGTAATTAGGTCAGAAATGCCTTGCAGGCCAAAACTAGTTTTCCACTGTTCTGTATTTAATTACACAGTGTCTGACTTCCATGCAAGCTCAGTGTGTTAAAAGAAAATCTCATGACCTTCTCTGGGTACTTCTCTGGACCATTCCTTTCCCATTTCTTCCCACCTGCCGGTCTCAGCCTGGACCCTGAGTGATCCTCTTTCCCCTCAGAAGCAACCAGGTTTCCCCACAGTTAAGTTTTTTTCCAATTACATTTGCTTTCATGTCAGTTTGTGTCCTAGACTTTGACCAGGACGTTTCCTTACTTGCAATCTTAGGGATGGTCGTAGCCCCAAGGCCACTGTCCTGCTGTCAGAGAAGCTTTTGAGGTCTCAGAGCAGAGAGGACTTTTTCATGAGAGGGGGCAGTGCAGGACCCTGCTCTGGGATGGGACTCAAAGCCCTGGATCATGAGCAGGCCTATCCAGGAGTTTGCTCTGTCTCCCTCCTGCAGGACTTTCTGGGATGCCATGGTGGAATGACTGTCTGTTGACGGAGGCTGAGTGGAGGGTTGCCCATCCCAGTGGCTGGAAGCCTCCCCGTGCCCAGCACTGTAGGTCAGCCATGGAGAAACATTTCCGATTGCTCTCCACAGGGAACCAGCCAAAGTGAGTATTTTTGGTGCTGGTGACAGCGTTTGCCCGAGGCTCTGTCTGTGTGCAGCTGGTGATGTCCACGGCTGTATCTCCTTTCTAACTGTGTTGGAAGCTGGGTGAGGATCTCTGTCCTGCTTATTCTACGCTGCCTCAATTTGCTCCATATGGAGATTCCACTTGTCCCCCTGGTTGTCACCTGCTGGTTCTTCTTGGCAGGGGACTGGAGCGTGAAGGGGGGACAGTGACCTGCCAGCTAGAAAGCAACTACTCTGTAGCAGTGCTCCCTCCTCATCTTTTGGGCTTATCTCTTGTGATCTTTAAACACTAGAATGATTTCTGCTGCAGCTACCAAGTAAAGGAGAGCTCTGGGATGCTCTGGTGGAGGGCAGTGTGGGGAACAGGGCAGCTGGAGTTTGCTTATCCCTGCAGGTCCAAGAGGGAAGAAGCAAAGAGTGATCCTGGTAACCTGCAGCTGAAACACAGATTTTTCCTCCCTTCCCAGGGAGGCCCCTCAAGGTCAAGGTGTTCCTTGATCTTGATCTTTGTCCAACTCCCCCGAGCAGCTCTGTGGTAGGAAAAGCCAGCTGAGGTGGCTGGTGGATTCTCCCTCAGTTGTGGCAGTGGCTCTGAGCCAGGAGGCTCTCTAGAGGGTTTTGCTGGCTTTCAAAACCTCTCCTGAGCTCATAAGTGTGGAGCAAAACTGCCTGCTGTGCCAACAACCAACAAGGGATCCTCTGATCCGTCTGGAACTCCGTGGCTCGGGGTCAGCCCCTTGCTGAGGAGCTGCTGCTGCTCCTCCCCGAGTGCTTTGCTGCTGCACTTCCACTTATCTCTGCAAAGATGTGGCCTGTTAAACGATCTGCTGGGTTTGTCTGTCCCCGTGGCTGCAGGCTCTGCCACAGGCTGTGTGAGCAGGAAAATGCCCAGGCGGATAATTTCCTGGAGTGGAGCAGAGCGGACACCACTCGTGGAGAACGCTTTTCCCTTCTCTCCCACCTCTTCCAGAGCGAGAGGGCAAAGGTGCAAGGGGATCCCATGCTGTTCTTTGACGTTTTCACTATTAAACCGGTGGTAAGTGATATCTGAGACAGCTGACAGCTGAGAACCTCCCTTCCTCTTCCTTCTCCTCCTCCTCCCTTGCATGAGGTCACTTGGCAGATCCCCACCTCAGCCGGTTGATGTGCTGAGAGGGAAGACACTGAGTTTCTGGTGAGGCTGGGAGAGCTGGTTGCACAAAGCATTCCTGCCCTGCAGGCTCCTGGCAGGGGGCAGGGACCTGCCTAAAGCTGAGCTCTGCTGCAAGGGCTCGATGTCGAGGGCACCCGATGCGGGTCCTTGCAGTGTCCAGAGGGATCAGTTATCGAAGGTAAGGAAGCACCTTACACGTGGAGACTGGGGAGTAACAGAGGGCGTTGGAGCACTGTCAGTTCACACACTGACCTGAAGCATTCAATGGTTCTCTGTGGAAAGGAGGCCGAATTCAGCCCAAGGTTAATTGTGGAAACGCCAGTCCCCTCCTGTAACCTGGACTTACAGCTTCGCTGTTTAAGTGGGCCGATAGCTGCCTGTATTTTCAGGTGTTGCTGTCTTTAGAAGCTCCAGCAGGTCACTGTAGTCTCTATAGGGTTAACTCACTGGTGAAAATCCCAACGAAAAGAGGAGGCAGGGATTTTTGGAATCACCATGTGACCATGAACGTTTTGAGCATCCATCCAAGCCTGTGGGAAACAAACTGTTATGCAACTCTGACTTGCCGAGCACATCTCGAATTGTGTTTTATTTTTGCAAATACACATGATGGGTCAGCAGAAGCAGCTGTGCTAGAAGCCCAGGTGGCTACCAAAGGAGAAAGTCCTTGCTTTTTGCTGCATCCTCCCCACCTCAGCTTAGCTGTAAGTCACACTGCAGGCACGTGGGAGCTGACTCCTTGGAAATGGAAACCAGAGGAAAGGGAGGACAAGGATTTGTTACCATTGCACTGCCCTTGGTGAGTCATCAGTGCCCTGTCATTGCCTGGTCACGACTCCCCAGTGTCATGAGTTAACTCTGAGCCGATGGAGGGGGGTCTTCAAGACGGCAGAGTTATGGATCTGCTGCTGCTGTTGGTCCTGGGGTTGGGCCAGGAGGTCACGGCGTTGTTTGTTCCTGCAGATCTGCTCCTCAGCTGGGGACACTGGTGCCCATCCAAAGGAGAGGTTACTGCCGAGCACTTCAGTGTTTGGCAGAAGGCTCCATGTCCAGTGGGAGCTCTGGTCCATCCCACACCTCGTAGTGGGTTCAGTTATTTATGGAAAGAGGCAGATGTTAGCTTTGGCACTGCCTTTCTCCTGAGTGCCCTGGCCTAACAAGCTGCACTTTGGGTGTCATTTCAGTGCTTCTGTTGCCAGCTCTGCCTTTGTTTTTCTGTCTGCTCCGAGCAGTGATTTCCTTTCCATGGATTGCCTTCCCCCTCTGCCAAACTAAAGAGGCCGTTGGGCCAAACATTGGTGGTAGCCAGCTTTTCAAGACCAGCTTTTTCTTATCCAACCTGGTGGAGATCCAGCAGATTCTCATCCTTTAGGGTCTGAGGGCAGGGAAACAGGATCCACGTGTGTTTGTGGTTGCAGAGAGGTGCCTTCCATAGCTGTGAGTCACGGTGAGCTGACCCCTGCTGTATCGTGTTGCTGGATGCTGTAGCGAAGCCAGGGCACAACAGCTGGAGGTTTTGTGCTGTCTCATCGTACATCCACTGTCTGGATTTCATGCCACCTGCCTGTGGCAGCCTGGCAGGGGCTGGCACTGTGCCAGAAGTGGTGCACTGTCATGTTCACAGCTTTTATTTCTGTCCTGCTTAGCACCTGTGGTAGTTTTCTGTGCTCTGACTCAGTGCCCATCCCACAGAGAAGGTGTTAGCCCCGGCAGGCCACCGGCTCCTGAGCTGTCCCGAGGCTTGTCCACATGTAGGAGGAGCCTGCAAGGGTGGGTAATGAGGCATATCCTTTGGACCAGCAGTTCTTTTTCCCCTGTAGGGTAGCAGGAATGCAAGGAACCTCTTCAAAAGCCTATTTTAATTTCCCAGGAGAAATATCTCACAACATTTTCTACTTTTATAGTCTAACACACCACAGTAATAAAGGGAGGAATGGCAAAAGTTTCCCAGAATAGTTAGTTATGCCTTTAAAGAGTTGTTTTAGCCACAGAATAGTAGACTAAAGTGTAACTGATGATTTCTTCCTGCCATCCACCTTTGAAGTCAAACCCCTGGCTTACAGTGCCCCTGACAGTACAGGGAAGCTCTCTGTGGATGCACTGCCAAGTTTCCATCCAAACACATTGAATCCTGCAGAGGGGTGATTTCATCTCAGGGGTTCAAGAGACCTGAGTCTTTTAACTGGTTTTCTTGGGAGCAAGGCTGTGAGTGCAGGGCTCCAGCATTCACCACTGCAGCCAGGATTGTTGCTGTGAGTCACATTAGGGGCTCAGGCATGCAGGGTATTGGTGTGTCTGGCTTCCAGAGCTTAGTGGGGGAACAGGTAAGTTTGCCACCCGAGTCCTTTCACCCACAGCTCGGCTGACAGCAACCAGAGCAGGGCAGCTGATGTGGGCACAGCTCATACAAAGACAGGGCTGTCACAGGCACCAAGCATGGGCTGTTTCTGATCTCCCACTCCTGTCCTTGCCTTCTGGCCCTGCACCACGTTCCCAGGTCTCCCTATCCCTGTCTCTGGGATGTATTGCTGTCACCGTGCTCCAGACCAGTGGGGTTGGATCACTGTGTTGGTTATATTTCTGTCGCAGATGTGCTGGGCTTGGCGTTCATCAAATCCCAAAGTCAGCTAAACTCGCTCAGCTGGAACAGAGCACTGTTGTTAGCAGATGCATATTCATCAGGCACACGGTTCTTTTTAATTTTCTTCCTTTCCTGCTTAGCTTCATTTCTGCTTATGAATTGTATTACACTTGCTTCCATTTGCAGGAGATGTATTGCCTCTGTCAGCCTCTGAGTAACAGCCAAACTGCCCCAAAGTGTCCACAGGGCCAATAGATCTGATGGCAGCAATAAAACAGACCAGTGAGTACCATCAGCTTGCAGTCCTGCAGGAGCCAGCAGCCAAACAGCACTTTGTGAGATAGTTGACCTGAAAAAACTGGAAGTGCTGCTTTAGGCTCCAAGAAGTTTGTTTTCTGGCCTCAGTGGAAGGAAGGATGCTCTCTGAGTTTCCCAGGAGTGATCTGGCTCTGAGACCCTGTTCTTGTTCTCTTGAACTCGGTTTCAGAGCAGCCAGTGTTGTGCTAAAATCTGAAAAAGTGTGGGGGAAAATCTGAAAAAGTGTGTGGGAAAATCTGAAAAAACAGAGTCAGATTTTACGCCAAGGTTCCCAAGTCTTGCAAGAAATAGCACAGTCCCAGAAAACTGGGACTCAGTTTATGGTGGGCCCGCAAACTCTGAGCTGCCTGTCCCTGGTAATCTGGCTGTGCACAGCCCTCATAACCCTGATGACAGAACTACAGTAAAATGTGGCATCAGTTTGCGTCCTCAGCGTTGCTGCTTCTGTCCTGTTTCATTCAAATCCCTTCTCCCTGGTTTTCTGTCTGACACACGAGTCTCTGAAGAGCAAATGGAGACTTTCCTTTGGAGTGATGTGGGTGGCCATTCTGAAATTGCAGCTCATTTCACTCCCACTTGTTGCTGAACTCCCCTCCCTTTAACTCCCAGTCATGTGGTTTGGTTTCAAGGGTCAGGATTTGCTCCCCCCACCCCTGCTTTATGCTCCTCTAGAAGATGAAAACCTCGAGCATCATCACTGCTCTTGACATTTCGTTGATGGCCTTGCCCAGCATCCCAGCAGGGATTGTTTGTGTGGCTGATGGTGCTGCTAAGCCTGGCAAGGCACGATTTGCTGTGCGGGAACCAAAGGAGGGCAAGGGCTGGCTGCAGCTCTCCGGGCAGAGCCACAGCAGCTGGAGGACCAAACGGTGCCACTGGGCAGCTCAGCCCACGTGGCACCTTTAAGGAGAAGTGCAGAACCCCGGGCAGCTGAGGTGTGTGCTCAGTTCCAGCTGTCGGGCTTGAAGCAAAGGCAAGCAGCTGCCTGGTGCATCCCCCCCTCCCCGGGGAGGCTCTGCCCAGGGTGAGAGCACTGAATTCAGGTTGGTAAACACACAGTGGGCAGCTGGGTGATGAGCCCTGGTGGGTTATTAGGCTCTAATTAGCCAAGCCAGGGAAATGGATGATGCGAGTGTTTCCTCTCAGTGCTCTGCTTGGGCAAACTCCGGGTGTCAGAGCAGAGCTATGTTCTTCTGAGCACCCCAGATGCTTTTATTCCTGCAAATCCCAGGTTAATCTCTGGGTGCTGGTGAGTCCATGCAGCATCCTGATGGGACCCAGGGGGTCTGATGTCTCACATGCTGTCTGTGGGTTGCCAGCTGGTGTCCCTCAAGTGTGTTGTCATACAGCAAGGCTTCATCTTCATCCAGTTGCTTGCTGGGTAGAAACATCCAATTTGGCAAGTGTGTTTGCTCTAGTGTGTTTGCATCTGAATGAATTAATTCTTTCAGACTTTCCTTTTCTTCTTATTGGTTTGGGGGCATTTGAAACAGGTTTTTTTTCTCCCTGTTGTCCCCTCTATTCTGTTGACTCCAAGCAGGCTGTGCAGGAGGGAATTGTTTGCAGCCCAGTACCTTACCATGTCACAGCTCTTTAATTTCTGGGGCGAGGGGTGTCCTTTGAGTTTTAAGTGCCAAGTCAATGGGCAATATTATACTTATTTAATATTTATGCTGCAGAAGAGCTGGAGGCTGCAGTCAGTTCAAGACTCTTCTGGACAGACTAGTGAGGATATGCAGCCACAGGCAGAATCAAAACCTTACTTTGTTGACAGAAAAAAATAACTCTGGTCTTTTTGTCTCCTTCTGTAAGCTAAATTTTTCATTCCTTGTGGAGTGTTATGACACTTGTCAGAGGTGAAAGTGGTGCCTTTGTTTAAACCAGTTACAAGACGTGAGATCCTTTAGTGAGATGCTCCAAAACTGCATGACAAGGCTCCCTGGTACTGAGCATCAGTGCCAGGACTCTTTGGGAGAGAAGCAGAGAGAGAAGACCCTGAGGAAGCAGCAGACAGTTGTAGACACACTGGTAGCCTGGCCCAGGCTTAAATCCCTGGGCAAGAGCATGATGAGAAGAACTTGCTAGCTGAGGTTGTCGTGGAGCTGGAAGCGAATCCCATCTCTTCTTGTGGGAGCCTGTGTTCAGGGAAACAGGAATGTATGCACCTTGCAGAGAGGGATGGCTCTGGCTCACTGATTCCAGAACAATCCAAGCAGTGTAGGGATAAGCTTTCATGCCATGACTTTGCCAGCATTTCCTCAAAGGCCAAAGAGCTACAGAGCAGAACAGCTTTAGTGAGTGAGCATTAAACCCCTCTGGACCACTGACCCCCAGGATGGGTCCTTTTTGTGTGGATCCATCATCAGGTGGTAGGAGCTGAGTTAGAAATTGTCTCCCTGATCCTGGATCACCTCCCAGTGCCCAGACAGCACCAGACTGGAGGTGGCTGAGCCCTGCTGAGCCCAGGGTGTCTGCAGAAGGGACACCCCTGGCCAGCAGCCACTTCTCTCCCCGTGTGGGATTTGTCACCTTGTGGCTCTCAGTCCACGGTGCCTGTGGGTGGTGTTGCACTGGGCTCTCTGTGCTCAGCAGGGAGAGCATCCTCCCTGGAAATCAGTCTGAGCGGCCTGATGGACAAGCTTTATGCTCGTCCTGTCTTCCAGAAGTGCTGTCAGGTCCTTTTCTGGCACAGTTGTCATTGACCCATCCCAGTGGCACCACCACAGAGGGGGTGGCTTTGCTGTGCTCACGCAGGGCGGGGAACACGCGAGGCACGGCGCGGGTCAGGTTACCGTGTCCTTCCTCTCTGTCTCGGCATGGTGCTGCTTAAGGTGTTTTTCAGGAGTGAGGGATGGCTGTCAGGTTTCCATCCAGGGAACATCCTGGTTTTGCCCATCTGAGAGGAAGAGGGTAAGGCCTGTGTCCTCCAGCGGTCAGGCTCCCGTTCCAGAGGGTGCTGCAATCCCTGACCCCGCAGCTCTGTTGCCTTCCTTCCCTCTCCAAGTGGTGGATACAAATGTCAAGAAACAGCTTTTTATTTAGACAGTAATTGTGCAGGGTTTACTCGGCAAATGCCATCTACAATAATTACTCAGGGCCTGTGCTAACAAACTGTCTTCCTGCCCACCAGCTGCAGTTGTTAGAGCTGTGGAAGGAAAGGATGGATTTAAAAAGTCGCTCCCTAGGGATTCCTCACTCAGGGCTGTGCTCCTGGCTCTGGGATTTCGGCTCTGGTGTTGGGGGTGTCCAGCACTTTGCTGCAGGGATCTCCAGGGGCTGTGCCAGGAGAGCTTTTTCACGACAGAGAAATAGGAAAACTACTTGCATGCAAGGCTTGGGCTGGTCTGGGAGTTAGAGGAACCAGAGCTGGGCAGTTGATGTGTGTTGAGAAAGAGGAGCCTGCTCCTGAACAACCCTGGTGGGCTTAACTCTTCCACTGGCCCCTTGGAAGAGGACCTCAGGGAGGTCATTTAAATGATGCACTTCTCCCCTTCGTTCCTTACAGACCAGAGCTGGACCACTGGATTGGCAGGGTGGGAATTGTCCCAGAGTGACAATTGTCCCTGGGTGCAAAAAGAACTGAAGGAAGAAAACAGCCATCTTTGGGAAGTCACTTGATTTTGCTTCTTGATCTCTGCAGAAGTGTGACTGCTTTCCTCAGGCATTTGCATGCCAGTCCCAAATCCCTTGGGATGAGGATTTGTGGACAGTGTGTGCCCCTTGCTGGGGATATCTGGAAGGTTTTTCGCAGTGCAGGACTGTGAACTGTGCAGCTGGATCTCCTGCCCCACTGGACAGGGGCTTTCCCAGCCTCCACCTGTGCTGCAGGAGCCTCCACATATTGCCTGGCAGATGCTTCTGGATCAGGTGATTTACAGAACTGCCCAGCTCTGGGCAACTGGCAAAGCCAGTGGAGAAGTGGTTGGAAATTTGCTCTAAGCAAATACTGAAGCTCAAAATGAACTTTCTTAGTTACTCAAAAACCTCCTTTACCTCATGTGAAACTGTGGATCTCTGTTTGCTGATGTGCTCAGATGATAATCACACTCAACACCAGTCACCAAACACTGGGACATTCTGTGAACTCGGTGCTGAGTGACAGAAAGCAGCAGAAGTCGAGGACCTGGGCAACAAAGTCCTGTGCCCAGGTCCCTGGATCCTTTTGATGGGGTCTGAAAGGTGTGTCTGTTGTTCCTGAAACCCTCACCCCTGCTTTTTGCAACGTCCCTTGGAGATAAGCTGGGAGGCTTCCTGCAAAACATCCCCTTGGCACATGAAAGCAACACTGGGTCACAAAGCTGAGTGTTCTGAGGCTTTTGTTCAGCCCCAGCTCAAGGCACCTTTGTGCTCAGGCTGTTCAAAAGCAGCTGGAACAAACTGGCTGCGTTTGAGCTCGAGTCCATTGCAAACAGTTTTCAGTCAAGTGCCTCCTGCCTGTTCCTGGGAGTCAGAGGAAAGCTGTCCAGCCTCCTGGCTCAGCACCGGCCCTCACAAAGGGCTTGGGAGTGCCTTCTCCTGCTGACCAGCCCCTCACCACCCTTCAGCCTTGGTGCATCTCTGGCTCTAGAAAGAAAAAAACACTTCTGGGAAGGAAGCAAAGCAATTTTCTACCTGTTTGCCTCCACTCCAATGGTGATAAGTCTGCAAAAAAGTAGAGAGAGCAACTGAAAAGGGTAGAAAATGAGGCACTACATCATTCCAGACACTTTCAAAAGCTTGGCCGTGGCAGGGAAGGACTCACTGGGTTGTTTTCTTACCAAAAGCTTGTGCTCTCTACGCATTTTTGATGTTGATGCCTTATTGTTTTATATCCATTTATTCTTTTCATTTGATGAAGAAAGGTGAATGATGTAGATGACGCTGTTAGTGCTGTGCTGAGCAGCTAGACTGCAGGTAAACCTCCACTGCAGGGGGGATCCCCAAGTGCAATTCGTGATGAAATGAATTCCAGTTCAGTGTCCCTGAAGCCCCCAAGCCTGTGACCTTGACTATCAGGTGAGGAGGGCTCTGGGAGGGAGGTGGGCAGGTCTGTAGCTGTCTCTGGGTAATCAGCAGAGAACAAAGGTGCTGCCTGAGGTCTGAGTCTTGGCTCTGATCCTGGCATCCCCTTAGTGTGGGGATGCCTTCTGCCCTGTGCAGGTACCCAGGGGCTGCAGTGGCTCCTTCCTGCAGGGATGTCTCTCCCCCTTAGGCCGTGGCAGGCAGTGGGATGGCATCAGCTTTGAGCAGTAGCTGGTCTGGGATGTCCCACCTGAACACCCAGCAAGGCCCCAGGGCTTTGGAGATGGGCCAGCCCGGG
Organism: Oxyruncus cristatus; assembly: GCA_013399855.1. Classification (NCBI taxonomy): domain Eukaryota; kingdom Metazoa; phylum Chordata; class Aves; order Passeriformes; family Cotingidae; genus Oxyruncus; species Oxyruncus cristatus. The sequence goes on from VXAY01006707.1 coordinate 466,515, forward strand.
TGATTCTGCACCAGAAGCCGTGTTTTTAAAATCTTCTGTTAATAATCCCTCCCAAATGGGCAGCAGCAGCCTCACATCATCTCTCATGCCCGTGTGTGGGGACAGGCTGTGCTCCCAGCTCTTGTGCAGGGAGTGCTCTGGTGCCTCCTTTCCACAGCCAGGAAAGGGCTGATGCAGGAGAGGGGGAGCTCTGCAGCAGGGACTGTCACAAGGGCTTGGGCATCACCCCATGGGCTGGTGCTGCTGCAAAAGATAATCCTCATCAAGCAGAGGGGAGAAGAGGGGAAAAAATGGTAATGATGGCAGAGGCAAAGCTCACTTCTCCAGACCACGGCAGCATGAGGGCTTGTCCCAGCTAGTCTGAACCATGGGCTGGTGGGATAATGTGGCTGCAGGCAGGAAAGCTGATGCTGGGTTCTGGAGCTCAGGAGCTGGCTGTGGCTGGGCTGATGCTGTTGGGAGCCATTGGATCAAGGCAGTACAGAAATGAAAGGAATGTGCAGTCGATTTTACCAATAAGATAAGGGAAATGGATAAAAAAGAACAAGCAGGTTATTACTTTGCAAGGGAACAGTAGTAAGTAGGTCTGACCTCGGTAGAGAAACAGTTATGCAGGTTTTGTGTTTGGAAGAAAAGCACTGCCTTTTTTTTTTTTTTTTTTTTTTTTGAAATGAAGAGGGAACATTTCACAATCAAATAATTTATTCTACTCTGTCCCTCCCCCAAACTGGTCACGGGATGTTGTTGCATAAGCAGCTTTCTCCTTGAGCAAGGGCAGGTTTCGCTTGACGAGATGTGTAGAGCAGAGCCAGTGGCAGCCCTGTGAATAAAATAGAAGGCACAGTTCACTGTGGTCCTTGATTCTTAACTAAAAGGCAGAGTGGGCATTGATTGGCATCAACCATGAAAGAAATCTGTGAGTTTTGTGCAGCTTCAAGTGCTGATATCAGTGATATTAGTGACTTTTGGGCTTCGGAGCCTGGCTGCTGAATTTAAGAATGGGTGTGTGGTGGATTCAGGGCACCCATGTTCGGTTTTTTAAGCTGTTGCTCTTGGCTGTGTCAGCTGGTGCTCTGGTGACAAGCTGGTCCTTTCCTCTAAGATTCATTTGTCCTCTGTGTAGAACTGTTACTGCTCTTCTCAGTGGCTGGCTGGGGCTCCCCTGGACTCACGCCTCAAAATCCTGCCTGTAATGGTTGCGTGGGTCAAGATGTCCTGAGAAAAGACTCTCCATGGAAGCACCAGTTCCCGCGAAGAAATAGCCAAGCAGGGAACCCGTGGCTGGGAAGGCTGGTTACAGTGAGCCCACTTTTGTGGGGACACCTCTGTGTCCATCACCTTACAGATGGGGAAACTGAGGCACAGAGCCACCTCTGGATGCATGTACAGGGTCCTTCCTGGGCCATGTCCTGCCTGCTGGGGTGTCCTAAGCCCCATCAGCAGCTGTTGGCTGCTGCCCACTGCTTTGGCTGCCTCCTGTGCACACGGATGCTCTGCTGATGCCCTCCACTTCGGTGACATCCCCTTTGGTGAGTGTGCCCAGGGTTTGGACCACAGTGTGAGAGGTCTGTGTGTTGTCAAAATGAAGCACTTGAACACGAGAACATCCATCACTTGTGTTCCTTCACAGCAGCCTCTTCAGGGTGTTGGCTCCGGGGCTGCTGGTGGCTCAGGCAGCATTTTCCCATCATGAGGTCAAGTAGGACCAAAGGAATAGAAGGTCAGCATTTTCTGGTGTTCTTCATAGTCTGGTCTGCTACAATCTCCCAGACCTTGACAGCAGAATAACTGTGAAAGTCCTTGTCCCAGGAGGGCCCAGGGGATGGGACTACAAGGGAAGGGAGCTAAGCCATGTACCAGGCTGTAGCTGCTCTGGGCACATGCAAGGACACCATTTACCCTTCTGACCTTTAGTGTGGGGTGTTAATTAGTGCTGTGAGGGCACCTCATCATCCCCAACCAGGTCAGATAGCCCAGCAAAGCTGTACCTCAGAAACCTTTGTCTTCAGAGCCACAGGCTTCTTCTTCCCCACCAAACGTGCAGCTCTGCCGTGGCTCAGCATCCAGAGCGTCGCCATTGAAATGCAGATTCCAGTTCTCCATCTCAGGCTCACAAAAGGCTTTCTACTGAGATGATCTACAGTTTAAGTGTGAAATCAATTGTGGATTGATTGAAGGGCCATTATCGTTCTGCAACCAGGATGCCTCTGTGTTTTCATGCTGTTTGTGGACTTTTTAGGAAAACTCATTACGTTTCCTGACCTGCTTCCTCCCCTCCCTGCATCACCACCAAGCCACTTCTTAATTTCCTTTTCAATAAATGAAACAACAAGAAAGGCACCAGGTAGGAATATGGTTCTGTAATATGAGATTCGTCTTGCTCAATCTGATTTCATTCCTAAGGCCTCTTCAGCTGAAGGCAGCTGTTGTATCTTTGCTTCTTTTAACTCTGCTGCTGACTGTTGTCTGCATCTGGTGACCTCGGTCTCATTTGGGCTTGTGACATCTGTGTTTGTCCTTTTTGTGCCCCTCCTGCCTCCCTGCTGGGGTCAGTGCAGGAGCTGGGCAGTGGTCACTGCTGATGGGCACAGAGCTCTTGGCTGTGCCTGCAGTTGGTTTTTCCTCCCCATCTGTGTTCAAAGGACACTTGGTAAGCAGGCCCTGGGAGATGTCTCCTCCCCGCAGAGCTGGCCAGCCAAGGCAGGTGTGCACTGCAGAGCAGGTTGTGGGCTGGTGTCCTGGCTCTGCTGGACATCCCCACCAGGTGTGGCTGTATCCCTGGCTTTCTCTTATGAAAATCAAGTCTCAGAGCTAAAGTGTGTAAACCCTTGTGAGCAGCGGTCACAGCCAGTGTGCAGCAGGGGATGGTGTCCCTGTTTGTTGGGTAAGCTGCATTGGGGTGCTTTGCATCATGTTCCAGTTCCCAGTTCCATCCTCCCTTTGTTTTACTGTAGCTTCTCCTCGATGATAACTCACTGCTTTCATATCTTGAAAACAGTGGGAGTGTAGGCAGAGTTAACAGGGAGTTTTACAGCCTGAATTTTCAGAGTTAATGGTCAGCTTGGGCACACACTCATCACTGAGAAACAACTGGTGCTGCTTTGGGGCAGGTGAGAGAGCTCCTCCTCCCCGTTAGAGAAACCTGTGGTGTTCAGCAGGGCTAAGGGTGGGCATTTCCAAGCAGCAATCTTGGATCAGCATCAAAGGGAACTAAGTGACCACTGATTCCTGGCTGAGCTGCTCAACGAGCTGTAGTTCGGGTAACAAAGAGCCAAACTCCAAGCTCAGTTTTATCCTACCAGGACATTCACAGCAGGAATCACGAGGTGACTGGTGCCTACCTGGACACTTGTGCCATTTTCCAGGCTTTCCTCGCACCCTGTGCTGTCGCCTGACCAACACCTCCCTGATGCCCATGGCCTTCACCCTGCGCATCCCTGGGGACGGCTCTGGAGAGCCCAGCCTCACCAGCTCCGATCAGGTATCCAGCAACGCTCGCCCACCCTGGAGGAAGGGAGCTCAGGGTCTCGTGGAGCCAATGGAATTCACCATAACGCCCTGCAGAGGGACCATCTGCTCCCAGGCATTCCAGGATATCCAGGTATGGGAAGCGTCCGGCCATGGACACTTCAGCAGCTGGGGCTGAAGCTTCGCTGGTGTGTGGGAGGGCTTTGGCCCTGCCAGCCTTGAGTGTTGTGTGAGTAAGAGACCTGCACTGGCGTGAGGCCTCTGTTAGCTGGGTTACTCGGGATGTTCCTGAGGGAGCACAGTTTTGTTTCCAAAGTCATGACCTGAAATCATGCCCCATAGGGTCAGGTACAGAAGCCACTCTGTGTTTTTGCGAGGAATGTCTCTGATGGAAAGCAGCAGAGGAAGGATGAGGACAGAAGGTGGCTGTCGGAGGGAGAGATGTCATTGTGTAAATCACTTTTCTTCCCTCTCTCATTTCTCCTCTCCTGGGGAGCAGAATGAGTTGTATTCCCTGCAGGGATCTCCAGGGGGGACAGAAAACACTCTGCAGCCATGAACTTCCCAGCATCTGCTGGGCCACACTGTGCCCTCAGCTTCCTGCTGTAAAGCTGACACCCTCTGGAACTGGGCACATGCTGTTCACTCTGTCCAAGTCAAGAGATTTCCTCTGGGTTTATGTCATTGTAGTCAGGTGAAAAATTGGTCCCTTGATTTGAATAAAGTGGTGAGTAGAGCATTAGTCTGATGCTGCTGAAGGGGGGATCTATGAGAGGCTTGAACTCAGGCTTGGGAGGAGATTTGTTCTTCTCCATGATGAGTGGGTGGAACTTCTGGAGCTGGTTAAAGCCAGCCCTGACACTGTGGACTTGTATCTGCGGATAAAGCATCAAGAGTGTGAAAGTTCAGGCTCAGCCTCCTGGGTCAAGGAAGAGGGGAGTGAGTTTTCCCCTTGCTGCTTTTCCAGCTCTTTGGGGGATAAATGTAACCTCAAAGTGGGGGGTTGCCAGGGCAGCTTTTTCTGACTCCACAAGGAAATTCTGCCTTGCAGCTCTGCAGAGATAAAGCCACCTCAGATGAGTGGTCCTGGCGTGTCAGTGATGGGTTTTCTTGCTCATACCAGCCCTGACCTGCAGAGCTGTGTCAGTACAGCTGTCCCAGTGTAAGGTCTCCCCTCCCTCAGGCAGCTTCCAGCTCTCTTTCCCCATCCATAGAGGGAGGTCCATGAGAAGCCAGGGCACAACAGTGCTTGGGAAGGCTGGGCCATGCCCACAGGACACACACTGCAGTTTTCTTTCTGCTTACTGCTCTCCTGCCCATGCTGTAGCAGAGATGACTTTTCCAAAGCAGAGGGCACTGGGACACCTCCCTGCAGCTGATGATCAATGGGAAAAAAGGGCTTCAGTCCTTCAGGGGCTGTTGAGAAGTACTGAGAGCCTCCTGGGAAAGAAGACTTTAGTGTTGGGATTTTGTCCAGCTGGTTTTGCAGAGTTATCCTTTGGGCTCTCAGCAATATCGTCCAGCTGTGTGGCTGCTGTGGTGGGATTGGAGCAGTCCTGGCTTCCTCTGGCCTTGAGCCTTTGTGCCACCCAGCTCTGTTGTCAGGAAGACAGGAAAGTAGCTGCCCTTGGCATGGACTCCAAAGAGAGACTAGAGGGAGAATAACCTTCTCCTGAGGATGAACATCCCTTGGGTTGAGCAAAACTGGGTTAATTAAATGAATCTGTTAAAGGAGGGTAAAATACAGGTTGTATAAGCTCTTGGAGAGTTGCTGTTGCCAGACACTGTAGCTCAAATTTAGGGAAATTAAACCTTTTTGCGTTTTACCCTCCTCTCTTTAGTCCTTCCATTTCCTGCACCCCTCAGCAGACCAGGCTGCGTGGTTTCCATCCTCAGTTTGTGCTTGGTTTGTCTTACAGGCTGGCACATGCTCACGCTGGAGGACTGAACCCAGTAAGGGAGTGATCCCCCCCGAGACCGAGGTGTCTGTGATTGTCACAGCAAACCTCGATGACACGGGGAAGTTTGAGGACAAGCTGAAGCTGTTCATTGAGAACAGCCACGTGAACATCACCATAGTCTGGGTTGTGGGCATTGGCACCACAGTGGTCACCAACAAACTGTTCACTCCAGAGCTCAAGTTGGGACCCCACTCCAGGTAGGATCTCTCTCAGCTCCTGTTTCTCCCATGGGCTCAGCAAGGAGCAGTTTTGCTCTAATCCTTCAGGCTAAATCTTTTTCAATGCCAGCTCTGATTCCTTTAGAAACGCATGATGGCAAGTTGAGAGTTTTTAGATAAAGCCACCAAAATAGAATCCAGTTGCTAAATTGTCACTGAATTGTCTTTCGTTCTAATACATTTATTTCCTCACTTTATCAAGTAACAATTTGGAGGAAAACAGCAGGTCCCAGCAGCCTCTGGCTGGAAAATGCTACATTACCAGTATAAACATATTTCTCTCTGCAATAATGTTGCTTGCTTTTCCGTTCCCGATGGAGTATCATCTCGCAACAGCGCAAAACCTTGGCAGTGGCTTCCTGGCAGCTCCTCGGCTAAATGAATGGTGCAGTTTGATTTCCCCTCTGCCTGGGAGTCCGGGAGGAGCAGCAGAATTTCTCTGCCCTGTGATACCCCCCCGATTGTCCTTCCTACTAAAGGGCTGTGCTTTATTAGACATAGTGGCTCTTTCCTCCTTTGCTCTGCTGCCCCCTTGTCTCCTCCACAGCAGAAGCCTGAGGCACAGAGGAGCAAAGGTGGCTGCAGGACCAGCTCCAAAAGGGACAGGAAAGGTCCGCTCAGGGAGGTTGGGTGGGATACGCTGGGAGTGTGAATTCACAGAGCTGAGCTTGCAGGAGGGGCTTCATTCATCCTAATGGCTGTGTCTGAAACCAGGCACGTTCTTGTAAACAGGAGAAAAAGAAGCCTTTTCAAAGTGCTGTTTGCCTTGTGCTCTTGGGACGGGAAGAACAGTCTTCTTGATGTGCCTGTTCTTTGCCCTGGCTGCGAAGAGGGTCCACAGTGCACCCAATACCCAAATTTTTGGGGTAGAAAGAGCAGGTTAATCCTACCTTAGGCGTTTAGAGGTTAAATATGCACCCACCAGCCATGCACACAAGCAGGGACTTTGCAGGGAGGTGGGTGCTGGTCCTGTACTCTGTGCAGCCACAAACTGGCTACAAAACAGAGGGGACAATGCCAGTGTGGCTGGTGTTGTCATCCTCTGCCCCCTTCCCATCGGTGCCTGCAGGCCTGGTTTGGGGTTGTTGCCAGTGCTGTCAGCTCAGAGCTACCACCCGGTGAGCTGGGATGGGACCCGGGGAACAGCTCCAGTGAGTTGGGTGTTCCCAGAGCCACCAATTCTGCATCCACCCGGGGCTTCTCCGAGCTTTCATCTGTTGCTGTCCCCAACAGAAACCGTTTCATACTAAGCTTGTACACATTTGTTAAGAGCCTGTTTCAAAGCAAGCTTTTTCCATACCATCCCTCCTGTGTTTGTACGGAGCTGCTGGCAGCAGACCTGTGCTTTGCCAGCCACATAATCTGTGCCTTTCAAAAAACCAATAACTTTTCCAGGAACAATTTGTTTCCTGGCCATGCTCAGATTTATTGAGAATAAAATAATGGCTCCAGACTAGCCTGCAGTTAGTGTTTCTTTACATGAAGGAATCAATTTCCATTGAACATTCATTTTGTTTTCTGTCTAGCTGGAGTTATTCATCTCTTCTGGTCACTCTGCTCCCTCAGTAGCTAGACCTGGTCTTGCTGCCATCTTCATACTGGGGAAACTTCTGTTGATCCCGTGTTCCCACAGGGCATTTCTCTTCCTAAAACAACAAACACAGCTACTCTGTACAGGCAAAAGATGATCTGTTGGGAGCAATGAGGGTTGGATGCTCTCTAAGAGCTGGGGGGTTGAGGTGGATAACATGGGTGCCAGGGCAGGAGCCCCACCAGCAGGGCAAGTGGTGCCCAGATCATGAGATGAGTCCCTGGACCCTGCAGCTCCCCAGTAGCATCCTCAGAGGATGCTGCCACCTGAGGCAGCACCTCGCCAGGAAAAAGTGGAACAGCAGCAAATCTGTTCCTCCGTCTGCTTGCAGCTGGGACTGGCCAGCTCGGTGTCTGGTACAGTGAGACCCCGGAAAAACCCTCAGTGTTAAGCAGCAAAGGCTGGTGATGGTCTGAGATGAGGCAGCAACTGAGAAGATCCTTTCCATGAAGCTTTTCCTGGCTGTGCACACACAGAGCAGCTGCTGGGTGGTGATGAATTTAGGGGCAGCCAAGGCCTGGCTGTGGCTGAAGCTTTGAGCTCAGGTGGCCTTTTTGGTGGAGGTTTTAGTGCTGAGTGTGCACTCAGGGAACTCCATCAGGGTGCTGCTGATGCCATCTCTGCTTCTCTTCCAGCCTCACTCCCTGCTCTTACCGGTTCAAAATGACAAACAAAGGGCGACACACCCACCAGCTGTTCTGGACCACCGAAGGTTTCAGCATCTCTCAGCAGCGCCGTGCCCTCGGTGCCGCCAAGGGCAAAGACACCTCCCAGATCCCCAAACCTGCCAGCCCCGTGTTTAAGCTGCAGCCGCCGCAGCTGGAGCTGGTGCCGGGCCAGACCAAGGACGTGGTGCTGGAAGGCTTCTCCAGCACTCCCCAGGTGAGGTCCCACCAAGGGCTGAGCCTTTCCCATCAGACCCCCTCCACTGGGGCTTCTCCTGCAGCCCCTTGACATTTGCCTGGGAAAAGGAGCAAGTGCCTTCAAGAAACTGTTCTAAGGCCACAAGTTTCCATGGCAGCACCAGTGGCTTTCCTTGCTGGCCCCCATCAGTTGCTAAGGCTTTTCTGTGTTTCCATAGCTACCACAACCCAGTGCTGATCCCAAAATACAGGCTGAAGGAAATATTGGTCCTTCAGGGCAAACAGGAGGTTACCAGTGTCGTGCGCTGAGGCAGAAAGGAAGGGCAGAGGAAAAAAGTTCCACTTAGACTGAGAGCCCAGGCAGAAAGTGCCACGTGCTTTATCCAGGGAAAGCAGGGAGTAAAACAAAAGCCCTGTGAAGGGAGGGAGTGTCTGGGAGCAGCATCACTTGTCCTCTGCAGACAAACGTGGGCAGAGGGCTGGTCTAGCCCTGAGTCCTGGAGGAGGAAAACCAACACTGTGTCAGCTCTAATGATCAGTGTGATGTTCATCCACGTGGGAAACTGTTCCCAGAGATCATTATAATTGACAGCTTGACTTTTGTCAATATTTCCATAACTGCTCCCCAGTCTCTCAGCCAGCCCTGCAGTCCCAAGGGCAGCCAGGTCTTGCAGCACTCTTGGAAAGCAGCTCAGAGGGGGCGTTTTTAGCAGGACCTTGGGGTGTTCTCCTCCCTGGACCTTTCCTTCCAGGGGAAATACAACTCTGCAGAGAAGCTGCCACCTAACCCTGGTGTGCATTCCCTGGCTCCAGGACCACTGGGCACAGATGTGGATGTGAAATGTATCTGCATGAAACTCCTGCTGAGACTGGTGTTCTGAAAAGTGTTTTAATGGGTTGCCTCAGTGGTAGCTTGAGAAAGACTTGCTCAGTCACCAGCATTAGGACTGTCCATCTTCAGTTCTGAGCCCAAGGTTTTGCTGAAGAGGGAAAAGGGTTCTAGAAAGGAAACAGAGTGACCAGAGAACTGGTGAGGATGTCTTGCCTGGAAATCCAAAAGGGCATCTGTGAGCTCAGTGTGGCTGCCTGGCTCCTGCAGTCAGAGCCAAGACCCTGGAAGTGTGTTTCCACCTTCCTTGGGTCTGAAGAGCTTCATAGTCTCTTCATCTTGCAGCCCATGAAACGGGGGATAGGGGAGGAACTTCATGTCTGCATTGGATTTAACCCGGCTTACAGGAAGGATTTGCACAGCCGGGTGGCAGAGAAGGCTCTGAGCATGCGGTTCATGGAGCACCCCCACGAGGAGCAGGTCACCGTGCGGGGAGAAGTCCACTTCCCAAACCTCCGTATCCAGAGCGAGGCCCTGGACTTTGGCTGCGTCCTGAATGGCACTGAACAAGTGCACTGTGTGGCCATGACCAACTGCAGCCCCATTCCTGTCCACTACCGCTGGTCGTTCCAGACAGACAGCCGGGGGAACGCCGTGAGGTCGGTGCTCCTCTGCCCTCTGCTTGAGGCTCTTCTTCCCGGGGTCCTGTGCAAGTCCTTTGCAAGGACTGTTTGCCTGGGATCTTACAAAGTCATTTGGAGATTTCCCTGCGGAAATAACAACAACCAGCCGTGGTCAGGCTGGAAGCTCAGGGAATGGGTGTTTTCCACCAGTTTTATGCTGATGTAGCCCCCACACTAGTTTTCCCTGGAAAAGGAAGTTGCTTTCTCAGACCTCTGTGGCCTGAGGCAAAGACCACCTTGGTGAAGGGAGTTTTCTGCTGTTAAACCACACACCACCTTCACAAAACAGCTCTTTGGTGTTTGGCAGTGACCAGCAGGTTCTGCTGGGGCTCTGGGGATGGCTGTAGCTGTGGGTGGGAGCACTTGTCTGAACATCCCTGGGAAGCAGGGCCATCCAGGGCTGGGCTGTGCTTTCCAAGCCCAAATGCAACCTGCAGTCACACTGGGGCACATCTGTAAACACATTTCTGGCAGTTCCTCCTGCTGTGACCTGTGCAGAGTGCAGAGGTCTGGTCTGGGCAGTTTTTATTGGAGAAGCAAATGTTTTTTCCATAATGCCCCAGGAAACTGAGCCCAGTTAACCACTAGGCATTGAAGTGCTGCAGCTGCAAAGAATAGAGCTCATCCAGAAACACCTTTGTTTGGGGAACTGGGACCTGGCTCAGAGGAGACAACCTCTTGGGAGTTGGAAACTAGCTGTGGTTCTGAGGAGGGCTTGGGGAAGAAGCCCTGGGCACTGAGGCAGCCCATTCCCAGCTGGGTCTTACCAAGTACCAACAAGCTTTTCGTGTGGCCCTTCTTGATGCACGGCACCATCACGAGCAGACGCTGGAACACGGAAGAAAGTCTGCAAAAGCAGATGGTGGGAGGTGGAGAAAGAACGAGGGGCAGGGCTGTAAGCTCTGCTTCAAGGCCCCTGTCATCTTCTGGCAAATTAGATTAGGGTTTAATTACAAGCTAAAGGGGAAATCTAATTTTGATGCTAGAACAATGCATATATTTTATAGTAACAGAGAAACAAGCACATTCCAGTGAAGCCCATGAGGAATTAATTTCCTCTGAGGCCACTTGTTGGCTGCTTGCCTGTTTCTCTTTACTCCTATTTTTTTAGAACCAATTTAGGGTTTTGGAAATGGGAATGCTGAATCAGTTTCCAGCTCTTAATCGCCCTATCTCCCACTAAATAGGCTTTGCTGGACCTGAGCCTGCAGGCACTTGCTCTTCCAGCTGATGCTGAGTCACCCAACTCTGCTGTGTTGGTGGCAGCTGAGGGTCCCAAGCATCTGGCAGGAGAGCAGCCTCTGCTCCAAAGGGTTTAGCATGGCCCCTTTGCTGGCTCTTTAGCCCTGTTCTGCTCTGCATGTTAATTAATCAGTAATGTATTCTCTCCGGGTCCCTCAACAGCCACCATGTGATTCACTGTGGCAGAGCTGGAAATGAAGATGGTCTCCAAGCTATTAACACCTCAAATTGCTCATTAGGAGCCCGGCAGAAGGGCAGCATGTCAGATATTATTTCTGGTCCACATTAAGCACTGTTGGTGTTCTAAATGTTCAGATCAAACTAACTCAGTCTGACATTGAGGGAATCAAACATCAAGTCTCAGGAAGGTGAGATCAGTAGAATTTAACCATCCATACATCTAACTTTGCTGGAGCCAATCAGCAGAGACTCCCAGCATCCATTTATTTTGGCCAGGAGAGAAAAATGTTGTTTTGCTGCCTGGACAAGACTGTGTGCTTAGATCCTTTTTTTTCCCTTCTATTTGTTCAACCCATTCTTTCCTCTCAGTCTCTGGTCAGAGCTGCTGCTTTGAGCAGAACAATGGTATAAGCATCATGGTCCAGCTGTGGCTGGGGGGTTGGATGTGCCCAACTCGTGCCAACCCTGTCCCTTCTCCGACTGCTGAGCCATGAGTCTCTCATGGTTACTCTTTGTCTACACCTACAGGGTTAGAGACAGTCTGAGAAGAGGCTCCCCTCACCCCTTGGACCTTTGACAGCTCAAGGTTGAGTCCAGCCTTTGCACCAAGAGGTTTTTCTGTGGTGTTGGAACAGTCCTCCAGAATCGCCCCGCAGGAGATACTGCATGTGGAGTCCAGTTCAAACATTTCATCCTATGTCACCTTTGAGGCTTCTTCTTGAAGGACTGGTTTGTCCCCTTTCTAAGGGTAGTGACCAGCTCCTCAGCTTTCTTCGTGTTTCCCCTCAGAAGGAAGACATTCAATCGAAAGCACACTACAAGGATTCTCTCAGAAGCTGCCAAAGGCTCATCCCCAAATGTAGCTGTTCTCCAGGGTTTTCATCCTTTATGAAGCCTTGTCGTTTGCACTGAACGTTGCTGTTCCTGCATCACCTCTTTGGCCCCCTCATGTGGGACATGTTCCCTCCCTGGGACAGAGCTGACAGGCACCGAGTGGTCCGTGTGCCAGGGTGGATCAGCAGGGAGCCCTGCACCTTCATGGCACGCATCAAACCCCCTCCGTGTATTATCTGACGTCTCCGGAGAGTGGGAACTTCTGGGCTACAAATCCAGAGTAATGAATTGCCAGTAGATTCTTCGGGGAAAGGATTTGTTGAGCTAAAGGTGTGGAATATGACTCTTTCCATTCCATCCAGGGTTTTCTCTGCCAATTTGCTGGAGCCAGGAACGAGCCAGGAGCCTTTCTCCTCCCAAGTAGGTCTTCCTACAGTATCAGTATTATCTTCTGCCTCTGCCCTCTCTCCTTCCATGTTCCCTGGCAGGGACCCTGCGAGCCAGATCCCAGCCTTGGTGCTGACCAAAGAAACCCCAATTCTGTGTTAGAGTTGATGGGTTTTTGCTTTGCTGTTTTTATAACAAGGAAGAAATGGAAAATGCAGACAGTGAAAAAGAGTGCAAGACAGAAATGAGACAGCAATGCTCTGTCAGCCACCGGCAGGGAGAGGCAGGAACACTGGGAACATCCATCAGAAATGTGCACATGCCCCTGGGGCTGGGGACACTCTCGGATGAGTGACAGTCATGCACACCCCTTTCTTGCCCCCTGGCGCTTTCAGCTCTATGGGGCAGTAGGTTTTGGGCTCTGGTGACCCCACAGGTGCTATTTCCCTGTTGAAATCCTGTGGGTGACTTAGAAAAGGCGGGCTGAGTCGTGATGGAAAGTTGCTGAGTGAAGTTGGCAGCAGCAGAGCAGTGGTTTGCTGGGTGTAACAGAGAAGTGGCTCCTGGAGCAAGTGCTGGGTGCTGGGCAGGAATCACCTCTGGGGTGGCCGTGCAGCTGCTGCAAACAGAGGAGAGTCTCTGTACTCCTGGGCAGAGACACTGGGGAGCTGAAGCAAGGAAGACTTGGAAAATTGCTACTTGTTCCATTCAGACAGAATGAAAAGTAAGCAAGGTGCTCGCCAAGGAGGGGGTTCTCAGTGAGTGTGTGTTGTTAGCAAGTCTGTAGTAGAGACACAAAGCCAGACACGAGGTGTGGGACAGTGAAGCTTTGCCAGGACAAAGGTAGGTGCTGATGATTTCCTACTTGCAATGTGTCTGTGAGCTTCTCTCTCCTCTACCTTCAGCTTGGTGTCACTGTGCACCTTCCCTCTCTGTGCCTCTTCCATCACAGTGCTGCTCTTTTCCCAGCTGGCAAGTCAGCCAGCCTGCCCAGGGCTGGGCATGGCACCTTCTGGTTGAGCTCATGGGAGCACCACGGCATCATTGAGGCAGGTTCTTCTGCCTCTGGGCTTCTGCCTGCTGTGAGACACCTGGAGGACACTGACCTGGGACACTGCAATGGAGGGTGGAGTCCAGAACAGCTGCATGGGAGTCATTTAACTGTTACACTTGGGCTTGGGGAGCCTCAGCCTCCTCCTTTGCACGAGGGTGACAGACCCCGAGAGCTGGACTGGGAAGCAGCCCCAGGGTGTTGGAGGGGCAGACTGAGGGCAGGGGAGGTGAAGGAGAAAGCCTTGCCTGAGAGAAAAGCACTGCACATCCCAAGGTGCTGTCAGGTGGCTGCCCATCTCCCTGGCTTTGTGCCGTGCCATCAGGACCAACCCTGGGAGATGTCCATGTGTCACCCTCGCCCTGAGCAGGCTGGGGGGGTTGGGTGGGGATTGCCTTCTGCTTTTAGAGCCAGCCAGCAAATGCTGGCTGGAAGGTGACTTCTTTTAGCTCTGCCAGCACTGTTCAGCTGCAAACCTGGGGCACAGCCAGCTCCTGCCTTTGCTTTCTGCACATCTTCATTAGCCAAGGCTCACAGTGGGAGCCCAAGGCACACTGGCACTGTGAAGGGTGTCCCTCTCCCTATCCATGCTGTTCCACGGTGCTGCCTGGGTGGCTCGTGCTTGAATCCCCTCTGGGCAGGAGGCACAGGAGGTTCAAGGCCCCTCTCTGCAGAGCTTTACTGTTTGTGAGACAGAAGGTTGATGTTTCTTTTTGGTTTGTTGGTGGGAACAGCCCTCACTCCATGTGGCAGAGATGAGTAAGGTGACATAATCTTCCAGACTCATTTCTCTTTAATTTCTCCATCTGTTTCTCACCCTTCACTCCACTGCTGCTTCCTGCAAGATGTGCATCAAACAGCTTTCCCCAAGGGAAAATCCATCTGAAACCCCTGGCATTGCTCTGCCCAAGAGTGCCAATTTTAGTATGGCTGTGCTCTTTCCTGGTGCATCCCTGTCTTCACAGGGCGGGTGAGAAATCTTTAAACTCTTAGGAGAAAGGGCTCAAGCCCCTATTGCTAAATTTGAACCCAGGTGCCAAATCTTCATATGTTTTTGGCTGTAAGTCTGCACAGGGTTTTTTGTGCTGATTCCTTCTAGCCCAAGGGGCTTCCTAGTGCAGAGGGGATGGGGAGCCCAACCTAAAACTAAATCACATCACTAAGAGCATTGTCCAGACACTCCTTGAACTCTGACGGATCACCATGGATTGTCTTTGCCAACTCAGAGAAGAAGTAGCAGTTGGGTTAAGGTGAGGACTTTGGGATGTCAGGGATGTGTCACCATCCATCTGTATCTCTTGGCTGGGACAGGGAGGCAGCCAGGGGCAGAGAGAGGGGGAACCTTTAGCTCTATACAGCACAGCAGCTTGGAGAGGACTTCAGCTCCCAGGAAGATTGAAAGGGGCTTGGCAAAAAGCAGGGAAGCCCAAAGAGATGCCCACCCCACAGTTAGTAGTGTGGGATGCTGTGAGAAAGGTTGATTTACTCCCCACTGTGTGCTTCATGTAGCAGAGAGAAGCCAGAATTCCCGGGAGCTCAGGGACCCCAGGGGTCCCGGTGGGCCCAGCTGCCATGCCTTGCATTTTCGAGATCACCTGACTCAATTAGAGCCGCCTTTCCAGTGGCTCTGCACCCAGGAGAGTCGGCTTTCTCCTCTGCAGGAAGCCTTTCCAGCTGTGAGCTTGCTTTGCGTGTTCCCTCTTCTGTGGTAACTGTCACCTCCCTCCTGTCTCCCGGCCTCCATCACCCCTCCCTTGTCCCCAGCAGTCCCTGGCGTCGCCTGGACCCAGCCAATCCTGTCTGGTCATCCCTCTTTCCATCTCCAGGAGCTCTGTGGGGCTCTGACTGTGAGCAAGTCCTAGGAGTACGCCCGCCTTGCTCTCGGTAAAGCAGGGGGGAGTTACGTTGTGCTCTGTGAGTGACCTTTAAAGTAACTCAGCAGTGATGTTAACTTGGCTTTTACACTGGGTAAAAGCCCCCCCCCAGCCTGATTTCTGCCAGGGTGAGGGTCCCTGCTCCTTCTGAGCAAGGGATGGACGGACACTCAGCAGGGTGGAGTTTCAGCGGCTGTCTGATTAATTTGGGGATTCGGTCCTAGGAAGTATATTAAACTGGAGCCTTTTTTTTTTTTTGTTTTTCATTTTGTGTTCATTACCGTTTCTGCTTTACCTTCTCCTTCCGTTCCCCGTGGTGACCCGCTGCAGGATCCCACCCGAAGGGTGCGCTGGGCTGTGGCTGCGCTGCCCGCCCAGGGTGCGGAGCATCAGCGTGGGCTGGTGGAGACACCTTCCGGGGTTCAGCAGAAGTGGTCGAGGCAAGCAGGGATGTTTTCTTTCAGGTGAGGACTTCAGGACATGCTCCATCATTTCGCCTCCCTCCGTTTCCTCGCTCTGCTCCTGGCCCCGTGGTGGGACAGCGATGCCGGCAGGCAGAGAGGCCGCCAGCCTTGCTGAGAGCTTGTCCTCAGGGTTCAGCTTTTGAGCCATCTCCTGCAGCCTCTGCCCTGAGATGAGGACAGACTGAGAATCTCTCTCTTTCCATGGCTAGAAGACTTCTGCTTTCCTGTCTGATGCAACCAGGGGCAGCCTGCTGCTCTCAGCTGTTTATGCTCAACCAGATACACTGCTCACCCTCGCAGCCATACTCTTTGTATTTCCAAGCTCTTAGCGCTTGTCCCCATGAAAACATCTTAAAATGGTGAATGTCCAGATCCTGGCCACACAGATGGCTGGAGCACATCTCTCCTCCTTTGCTCTTCATTACGGGAGTCAATAGTCTTCTGTTTGCAGAGCTGATTTTTGAAGTAGCTGGTAAGATTGTCGTTGGTGCTGATTGCTTTAAATAGCACCTCCAAATTACAGCTGTCAGGCTTGTTTAATTTTGAACAAAGACTACAAATTGGATTTATTGTTCGAGATACTGATTTGTTCAGAGGGACCTTTGGCTGGAGTCTGATGGAGAAGCATTTTTCTGTCTGATAGAGACTCAGGAGCTCACTTGATGCTTTTAAGTCCCCTGACTGCTGTGCAAAGCATAAGGAAGGGGAAGACTTAATGGGTAATGTTCTATCATCTGTAAAATCAGTGCAAGCCAGAGTAACTCCAGTAAAGTCAGTGGAGACTAATTCCAGGGCCACAACTTGACAAGAGAGGGAAGTACCACTACCTAAGGATGGTCTGCACAAGGACCTGCTGTGCCTTCCTGCAGTGCTGGTTGTGGCTGCTCCTGGTCCAGCTTAGGTTGGACCAAAGTGGCTGAGGAGCTTTAGTGCCTACACCTTGTAAAACTGGATGAGCTGCATCATGCAGAAATACTCTGGGAGAGGCATGAGCCATGTTGGATGGAGCTTGATGGGCCTCAGACCCTCCTCTGGCTCTTCTTGCTGAAAGTGATGACATGATTGAGGCCTGTGTGTCTCAGCAGGAGCTGAGGACTCTCAGTGCACCCAAAAAGCAGGTCTTGCAAACACCCTTGAGCTGTCCACGCCTTGCTCCAAAGTCCCCTATCAATCTGCATCTGATTGCCTGGAGGAGAAATTCAAGGGCATCATAGGGTTCTGTAAACCCGTTTAGGTGCCTCGTGGCATCTGACGAGTGCCCCTGCGTGTGGTCCCTGGGGCCTGGCCAAGGATGCTGCACACGTGGGTGCTGTGCTCTAGGGAAGCAGCCTTCAGCACTGCTGAGTGTCCAGAAGTTGGCCTCTGTTCTTTTTCAACTCAGGATGTGCCATGAAACTCTTGCATTTAATGCAGAGGGGTGGTGGCTTCGGGCACACGTCCTGGGTGCTGGCAGGGGCTGCAGGGACCTCAGGCACTGCCATTACTGCTGTGGGGTGACTGGCGGCTCTCACATGGCCTGAGCTGGCAAGGTCATGCCATCCCACGTGACTCTTCACATGTGCTTTGCAGAAGCAGTGTGATTTCTCGCTCCTCTATTTTGGGAGGCGGGTGTGGGAAGTGGTGTGAAGCTGTGTCCCGAGCAGGCTCAGAAACCAACACACAGGCTGAGACTTTTTTTTTGGTAACATCTCAGATGCCGGGAGCATTAGGTGGCACAAGGTTGTCCTGGCCCTTGCAGGGAAGACTCCACTCTCCCTGGTGTCAGTCTGCCCATGCTTCCATTAAATCCCTGTGCTAATTCCTGGATGCATTTTGACTCATGAGGAGTGGCTGCGTAGGGTGAGAAGGACCCAGAGGGATTGACACCTTGCTGTCAGTCCCTCCAGCTCCAGACTGACTTGCTTCTCTCAGGAGGCTCCTAGTCTCAGGTCCACAGTGCTGGTGGAAGCACTTCCACAACCCTTTGGCCCCTCTGCTTTGGGATGGGTCCTCTCTGCAAGCGGAGGAGCTGCTCTCTGCTTCTTGCCTTCCTCTGCCTTCCAGCCTTGGCCTGCAAGTGCTGAAGGATGCTTAGGAATCCCAGTGATGATGATCCCAGTGCTCAACAGAGAAAGAACTGTGCAGCACCTGGACTGATGCCGAACATCTTGTTACCTCCCCCTTCCCCTTTTTTGAGACACCGACTTCAGTGCCAGAATGATTTCCTTCCCAGAGCTCAGCTTTCAGTGGGCACCTTGGATTCCTTGCCCCCCTTCTTGTGACACTTGCTGTTATTCATTTTGACTTTTCCCTGCTGGAACAAGTCCCTTGTGGGCTCTGTGCTGCTCAGCAGCAGGGCTTGTTCATCACAACATCTCCTGGTCCTGGCTCCCAGAAGGCTTCCACTTGAAGAGTGAAAAATGTTGTTGTCTGGGCACCATGGTCCCAGAAAGTTGCCTCGAATCAGTCACTAAAACTAAAGGTGGTGGAATAGATAATTTTGGATCTCTTGGGATCTCTTGGGGGTTATGATGAGCAGAGCCTCTCATCCAGAAACGAAACTCATCCTTAGATAATAAGCTGCAAAGCTAAAGACAGTTATTCTTTGGGGAGCAAGTCATGAAAGGGACTGAATGCCCAGCTGGGAATAGAGCATCCAGGTTGTGTTTGACTGTGCAGGGAATACTTGCAGCTCAGCACGCTGACAGGCAGGCACAGCTCCAGCGTGTCCCTCGTGTGGCTTTAGAAAGACAAGCAGAGTTACCCTGAGCACCTGCTACGACTTAAAACAGGGAGTGTGACCTGAGTCACCTGGGAGTGTTGGAAAATGTTAACCTCCCTGACACTGTCAGAGAAACATTCTGGATAAATACCTGGGAGAGCTGCAGAGTTTCTGGCACTGGCCCTCAGGGGGATGAGGAAGGGTCGGCACTTCCACGAGGGTGCTGTGGTGACTCTGCTGGTTCATTGCTGGCTGGATCTGCCCCTTCATGTCTCAGTCTCACCTTTTTGCATGGTTTCTCTGTCTTTTCCTTTCTGCTGTGCTTTTTGCCTCCTCACAAGTTGTTCAACTCTGTCCTCTGCAAGCAGTTGCAGCTGCCTGCACCACCTGCCCCAGCATCATCCCTGGGCTGCTCCGAGCATGGACCTGCTCCAGCCTGTTTTTGGAGCAGCTGGATCAGACTGTTTCTGAGCTCACCACACCAGCACCCACCTGGGGGCTGCATCCTGACAAGGAGCAGCTCGTGCAGGTGTCCCTCCCTCCCTCCCTCCCACTGCAGGTCCCTGATCATAGTTATGTTATTTTCCAGGGTCAGCTCTTCACCACCTAAATTCGAAGGAGGAGAGAGGCCTCCAGGTGCCACGGGTGAGAAGCTGCCCCCAGAAGGGGGTGAAGGGCTGTGGCATCCTCGACCAACCCTGAGGGTAGCCAAAGCGAGCTCCCATCTGCCTGCCATGGACGGGGGAAGTAATCAGGATGTCTCCTTGTGTCCCTCAGCCACAAAGAGTAGGATTGGGTGAGTTCTTAACCCGTTTACAAGAGTTCTGCTGGTTAATGAGAAAGTAATGGTGAATGGAATGTTGAGGGCCCTGTAACCAACTTTGTAAGGAGTCAAGCTGACTTAATAAATACCTGTATCCTCTTAAGCCAAGCCTGCACATTAGGTGGAATCATTCCTCCGTGCATGCAGTGCTGCCATAAAGTAATACCTGCTTCTCAATACTACACAGGTGTTAAGGAGTTTATTCCCAATTTTCAGGGACAGGACCAGGTCTAATATCATTGTCTCTTTTATATTTGCTGCTTCCCAGCAACAAAACCACAAGCTTGCATTGCTTTGAGCAGTCTCCCGGGATCTGACAGCCCTTGGGCCTCTTGGGGCATATGGGTGCATTGAATCTCTGGTTAGTTTAAAAAGAAATCTGAATTTTAAGGGCTCAGATGGGGCACTTTAACTGCACTTTTTTACTGCCATTCTTTACACATGTTCCTTTTTCTAGGGGTGCTGAAGCACACCTGCCTCTTTCTCCAAATTTTTATGTTTATTCAAAGCTGAATCCAACTTGCTCCTCATGGCCAGTAGGCAGAACTGCTGCCCACTTTAACAAGGAAAAAGCACTCTGAAGTGGCTCATTAATGAGCATTAGATGACTGACTGTGAGCAAGGCTTTGAGAACATGGGAGGAAGGGGAGAATTCCCCGAATTCTCCCGGCTGTGTCAGAGTGGCTGCTGTGTCACACCATCACGGGGACAGAGACGGCAAAGACGCAGATAATGCCAGGCAAGGTCACCTGCAAATTCACTTCTCGTTTCTCCCGATGTGCACTTGTCTTTCCGGGAAATCCCTTCCCGCGTGGAGAAGACTCTGGATTGCATCCCGGCGTTTAACAGCGAGCCCGTGGGCTGCAAACGAGCGGGTTCAGCAGCTTGCCCGGGGCCGTGCCTGCCGCTGGGAGCCGGCCCGAGCCTCTGCCGTTCCCCCGCCCCACGGCCGTGTGTTCGGGGCTCCCGGGGCCCGGGCTCACCCCCGGCCGGGACGAGGCTCATCCCAGCGCCCAAGTCCCGCCGGCGCTTTGCCCGGAGCCAGGATGATCCCGGCAACATTCCGGGGTCACGGCGCTCCCGTGTGGCCGCGCTCCGCCACTACAGCGCCGGCCGCCGGCGTTCCCCCCGCCGGCGTTCCCACCGCCGGCATTCCCACCGCCCTGTGCTCCCCCGCCCCTTGGATTCGGGACAGCCTCGCCCGCCCTGTTCTGCCCCTCCCGACAGAGCCGAGCTGCTGAGCCCCCAGGGCACGCGGTGGGATGTGTGGGAACAGCGTGGGCTCTGCACAGCCCCCTCCTGTGCTGGGGCTGCCGTGGGATCCTAAACCCCATCCCAAACCCCCTTCCTGCCCTTCCCGAGGCACTCTGTAGAGTAAGTGAGGAGGTTTACAGAATGAGAATGGTTTTTAACCTCCCCTTAGTCAAACTGTGGTTACAGCTGCTCTGCTGAGATGGACCATGGCTGCTTCTAGAGAAACGCCAGTTTTTGTGCTCAGTGTTAAGGGAGGTTTTTGAGATCCTCCAGAGCATTGTGATGTGTGAACACCAATGGCTGTTGGGAGTGTGAGAAAACCTGTGAGATTCCTGTGAACTCCTCAGGCTGACAAGGAAAATCCTGTCGTCTGTTTCAGTGACCAGTTGGGTATTTCTCTAAGCAACTGGATCAAGTCGGTAAAGGATGCCCAGCATGCTTGAGGGCAGTACCTGCCACTGTGCTCCTCGGACAACAAACCCAAAAGGGAACGAACTGCCTTAGAACAGAAGGGAGGCCATGGGTTATCACCCAGCAGAAGGATGAAATACAAGCAGTGTTACTGAGCCTCCTCTTCTCCAGCTCCCTCAGCCTCTCCTCACAGCACTTGTGCTCCAGTCCCTTCCCCAGCCTCGCTGCTCTTCTTTGGATGTGCTCCAGCCCCTCCATGTCCTTCCTGAAATGAGGGGCCCAGAGCTGGACGCAGCACTCAAGACGTGACCTGACCACTGCTGAGTACAGGGCAAGAATCCCTTCCCTGGTCCTGCTGCCTCCCTGTTCCTGATCCAGGCCAGGATCCATTGGCCTTCCGGACACCTGGACGCACTCCGGCTCCCGTTCGCTTCCCGGAATCCCCTCCGCCCTTTCCCTCGAGCCCCTCCGCGGCGGGGGCGGGGCCGCGCCTGAGGGGCGGGGCCGNGCGCCGCTGGCGCCCGGCGTGGTGCGGGCGCTCACCGACAAGCTCTACGAGAAGAGGAAGGTGGCGGCCCTGGAGATCGAGAAG
>VXAY01006707.1:488140-549026 GCA_013399855.1 Oxyruncus cristatus
GTCCGGCTGTGCACCGGGCAGGGGGCGGCGGGAGGGACCGACCCGGCTGTGCCCGGTGGGAGCCGGGGGCTGCAGCGGTGGGGGTCACCCCGGCGGGACCTGGGAGGCCCAGAGTAGGGGGAAGGGGTGACCCCAGTGGGAGCTGGGGGCTTCGGGGGTGAGGGTCACCCTGAGGGGGCCGTGGGGGCGTATGGTGCCGAGGGAAAGGGGTGACCCCAGTGGGACCTGGGGGCTTCGGGGCTGGGGCTCACGTTGGGGGGACCGTGGGGGTGTGTGGTGCCGGGGGAAGGGGTGACCCCAGTGGGAGCTGGGGGCTTGGGGCCGAGTGTCACCAGGGGTGATCTGTGAGTGGGACCCTGCAGGCCTGGCAGCCCCAGGAAGGGGCTCGGGTGACACGGTGACCCTGTCGGGGACAGTGCCCTGGGCAGAGGGCACAGGGGCTCTCCCCCAGAGCTGCTCCCTGTCTCCGAGCCCCGTCCCACCAGGCACTGAAGTTTATCCCCGAGTGTGTTGACTCCCGGGTTCCGGTGAGGACCCGCCGGCTCCGGGTGCGTGTCCCTGGGCAGGGTCATGCCCACGAGCCCTCGCAGAAGGCCTGGTCTGACGGTGGGTCCCCAGTTTGTTGCACAGCTCTGTGTGAGGTGAAAGCGTGAGTGGCATCACCGTAGGAATTCACTGGAGATGTGGTGCTTGCTCTGCTGCCACATGGCCAACTCCACACTCTGCCCTGGTTGGGGCTGGGGGACACGGGGGTCTTGCTGGGCAGCAGCAGGAGCCACGGTGGGGACAGCAGAGCCCACCTGTGCTCATTGCCCGGGGGCCATCTCATGTCAGCCCGGGGTCATCACCTCGTGGTGCCATCCCACCTGTTCCTGGAGGGCTCACCCCAACCACTGCCACACTGGTTCTTGGCTAGAGAGGTGGGAAGTGCTGCTGTCACCCCTGGCCAGCGGGGGTTGCCTTTGGTTCTTCCTGCACGGCTGCTGTTGCAGCAGAGCTCGGGCCTGCCTTTCTGAGCATCCCAGGCAAAGGTCTGCTGGCACCTGCTCTGCCACTCTGGTGTTGCCTGTACATATTTCCTGCATGTCCCAGTACAGGGCTGGGAGCGATGATCCAAGCTGGAGGGTGAGTTTTGGGTGGGAGATGCATTTATGGTGGGCCTGCAAGGGGATGGAGCTGCTCTGCTGAGGGTTCAGTGGAAATGTGGTGCAGGACCTGCCTGCCCCGAATGCGGAGGGTCCTCTGTAGAACGGGGTGCGAGGGCAGCCGAGAAAGATGGCTCTGGGGTGGGGTGAATGTTTGGTGCAAACACAGCCCAGTGAGCCCCTTCTGCTGTGCTGCGTGTTTACCTTTCCCTCATTTGCTCTCTTTGTTATAGGAATAATTTGTTGTGGGTGAGTTGCCGGGTGAGATGCTGTTGCAGTGTCCTCATAACTCTGCGGTACTTCAGTGACTGCCCCTTGGCTGCACTGTGAGAGGGGTGATGCTCCTTGTCCTATCCAAGTAGCTCTGCTCTGACTTACTCTGTTCCAGGATTGGGGATTTGTGCTTGGCTTATACCAACCAAAGTCTGCTCTGGGGTCAGCCAGTTCAGCTAATTGAGCTGGAAACACGATTCAGGAAGGGTATGAGGAGGAAGAAGGCAAGGGCCAACCTTTTCTGCCGGTCTCACAGGTTTAGATCGTCCAAAACCCATCACAGAATGGCCCCAGCAGCATCTCTCTCGTGTCTGTGGCACTTAGCCAGGAGGGACTTGCTGCCTCTCAACTCAGGAGCCTTGTTGTCCTCTGGTTGGTGATGCAGGAGCAGCAGCTCCCTGGTGCTTTGAGGCTCTCTGATGCTGCACTTTGCTTTCCACAGCTTTTTGCCTCGTTAATTAAATCTTGAACCCTTTAAGGAAGTCTGTAAACTTAAGCAAATGAAATGTAGGCAGTACATTCCATCCATGAAATGTAGGCAGTAAAGCGATCACTGCAATGGTTTTGTCTTGCTTGAGCTCCGTGTGTTCCTCTTTCAGGAGCAGGACTGGAGATGGAGCCATTTTCCCTAAATCAACAGTTTGGGAGAGTCAGGCTGTAACTGTTGGAGAACTTGGCTTCCAAGTAGGAAGAGCCGGCGGGGAGAGCCTGCCTGGTGCCCCCAGGGAGAAGGGAACAGCTGCTAACATCAGAGCAGAGCTGGTGTTCATAATTCTGGGAGGGAAAGTTCATAAACATTTTCTGGAATGATTTTCCTGGATTATGAAGTGCGTGACTGGCCGGTGGCCCCTGTTCGGGAGAGGACAGTGTGAAATCCATATAGTACCAAAGAAACCTCATACGGAGTTAGGGAGTGAAAGCTTTTGCACCTTTATGGACAATAAAGGTGGAGGTTAATGATTTAGGCGGAATTTTTGAGGGGCCTGCGTCTTGTGTTGTGGGTAGAAGTCCAAGAAAAAAGGAGGAAAAACAGCACTGCATTGGCCGGGAATCGAACCCGGGCCTCCCGCGTGGCAGGCGAGAATTCTACCACTGAACCACCAATGCTACAGCTGCCTGCACAGCTGCCTGCACAGCTGCCTGCACAGCTGCCTGCACAGCTGCCTGCGCCTCCCTGCCTGGCCAGCGGCTCTGCCACGGGCAACCAGGGCCAAAGGGCTGGACGGACGAGCTGGGACCTGGAAGCAGTTCCGTAGGCTGGAGCTCCTTCATTTGAGCACGGCTGATGCATTAATTATCTCTGGGTAACGAGCTGCAGGTTCCTGGGGCGGAGCAGGTATTGCGGATGGAAACCGTGTTGGCTTTTTATTAAGGCTTGAGCTGTTGAAGAGTATATTTAAATATACTGTTAATATAAAGTTAAATATATGAGATATCAGCTGAAGCAGTGTGTGGGTGGCTGGGAAAGGTCCAAAATCTTGGCACTGTGTGTGGGTCTGGTGGGCAGCAATTCCCTGCCAAGCTACCAGCACTCCTGGTGGGTGCTTAGGTCCTCTGGGCTGCTGTCCTGTGCCCTGCTGGGGTTAAATGACCCCATAACCTGCCCTGTTGGAGGGGGTGTTTGAAGACCTGGTGACTTCTTCTCTGCAAGCAAACGGCTGCGCTGGGGTGGTCCTTGAGAGCCCATCCTGGGCTTAGAGCTCGTGAGTGGGGTAGAAGGCTGCAGACTGGAGCAGCAGGAGGGCAGTGAGCTGCTGTTGGATGTGAGCAGGGCGGAGGGGAGAGCTCTGGTTTCACTTGTGGATCCTGTCAGCATTCCCCATTTCATTACCGCTTTCTCTGGTGTTTGTTGTGGCTGAAAGTCCCTGTTTCTGGCACCCATGGGGAACCAAACCCCTCAGCGGGTTTGTATCGGGCAGAACCTAAACCCCGCCCGTGTGCCCTGCTCTCCTCTCCCCAGGCTGGTGCGAGAGTTTGTGGCTCAGAACAACACGTCTCAAATCAAGCACGTCATCCAGATCCTGTCACAGGAGTTCGCGCTCTCCCAGCACCCCCACAGCCGGAAAGGGGGACTCATTGGCCTGGCAGCCTGCTCCATCGCCCTGGGCAAGGTAGGTGTGGTGGGTGCTGGGGCTGTGCTGGTTGTGGTGTGAGAACAGCAGTTCATCCTGGGTCAGTGTGATGAGGAGACTCGGGCTGGTGGCCCTGCAGCTCCCTGGCTCCCTCCCTGCCTTGCAGCATTCAGCTGGGTTGTGTTTGAGCTTTCCCAGCACACCCAGCTTCATCCTTTGGGCCCTGCAGCACTTTCTGGCCTGGGTTATATCTTGGCAGCTCCCCCCTAGCCGTGGTTAAGGTTCATCTGTCTATCCTCAGTCCCCAGCAGCTGGACTAGCCTCAGCAGGTTGGGTGCTGATTTGCATTAGCAGAGCTGACAGGAGTTGCAGCCCTTCCATCTCCCACACGCAGCTCAGGCAGCCCTGGCAGCGTAGCAGGGTCTTTGGGCAGGAGGGCTAAGGTATGGGCAGTCCCGGGGCAGTCCCGTCTCTTCCCTGTGGTCCGTGGCTAACGAGTCTCCCTGTGTCCCCAGGACTCCGGGCTGTACCTGAAGGAGCTGATTGAGCCAGTGCTGACGTGTTTCAATGACGCTGACAGTCGACTGCGGTACTACGCCTGCGAGGCTCTCTACAACATTGTCAAGGTAGCCAGAGGCTCCGTCCTCCCGCACTTCAATGTGCTCTTTGATGGCCTCAGCAAGGTAAGAAGCTTCCTCTTAACCCCCATGTGCTTTGCTTTCCCACACTTGAGTTCTGAGGCTTCTTCCCTAGTCCTCAACCTCTCCAAGTCAAACAAACCAGGTTGTCCAAGGTCGTCTTTCCAAGTAAACTGGTTTACTTTGACCCAGACAGGCCTCAAGGACAAAATGAGCAGTTTCCACACAGTTTCACTGATACTGTGGGTGTGGAGTTCTCTGTAAGATATTCTGCTCTCTGCTAATCCTCACCTCCAGGATGTATTCTCTGCTCCTTGTTGAATGGTGTTGGAAAATAAGGCTGAGAAAGCTGCTGCAGATGAGGTGGCTCTACAGCACCACAGCTTTGTGGAGTCTGTAGGGTCAAAACCATGTCTATGCCTTTGCAGATTTTCACTGGTAACTTGTATTTCTCTGCTTCTCAAGAGTGTGACTGCTGGCCCATGAAAACCTGCATAGCAGGGGGAGGTGGAGTGTGCTTGATATTCCCCTTAGGAAGTCTCTCAGGAGAATTTGGTGGAGCCTAATGAGAAATTGGAGATAAAGGATCATCTCTCTCTGTCCGTCCCTGTAATGCCAGAGGAGAGCAACAGTCCTGTGAACGTTCCAGGAGCTGCGCTGCAGAGCAGGGAGCAGAGCTGGGACCCACTGCTGCAATGGCTCTTGTTTCTGTCGTTCACAGCTGGCTGCTGATCCTGACCCAAATGTCAAAAGTGGTTCCGAGCTCCTCGATCGGCTCCTCAAGGTAGTTCTGCTCTCCAGCTGAGAGTCCTTGGTGTAGGCTGGAGGCATGTCCTGTCTGGGGACGTGTCAGTCCCTGAGGCTGCAGGTGCTAGAACCATCCCAGCCCAGTCCTGTGGCTGCTGGTGAAACATTTCTTTGTCTCACTGACCCTCGACTGAGGGTCTGGTGGCCTTCTCAGGCAGCTGTGTGGAGGGGCTGGTGGGTTATTGCAGGGCCACATGTGCATTCAACTGCTGGGAACTGGGGGAAGCAACGTTTTAGTCTGACCACATTTTCACCCTTGTCCCAGGCAGCAGAAGGGCTGTTCTCTGCTATTCCTTGCCTGGGCGAGTCACTTTGTGAGCAGAGCTGCTCTGCTGCTGCTTTGGGGTGCAGGGCTTGGTTCCTGTTCCTTTTCTGTCTGTTGATGAGCTTTTACTGTCACAGACCTCCCAGTTCCTTTTGTGCTGCTGTTCAGAGACGAGCAGCTCCCTCCTGGGTCCTGCCCTCACTCCTCATTATCACACCAGTTAAACCAGTCTCCTGCTGCAAACCTTCCTGCTGGGAGATCAGCTCCACTGCACTGGGGTGAGAGACTCGACCATGCAGCAAAATCCACTGACCTTTAAAGGCAACTCAGGGACTTTCCCACCCTGATGCGTGTGGCTGCATCAAAAGTGCTTGCTCATGTGTGCAGCACACCACTGAGGCGTGGAGTGGAGATGCTCCCATCCTCCTCCTGTTCAGCCAGGCTGCCACACAGCAGGCAGGAGCGTCCCTCTCTGGGTCTTGCTCAGCATTAGTCCCTGCCCAAGGCGGGGAATTCCTGCCTGGTTGCCTGAATGAACTGCGTGGTTCCTTCTCCCCAGGTCTCATGACCTGCAGACTCATGCATCGACTGGTTGTCATCTTTTTCCTGTCATGTGCCTTAAAAAGACAGGGTGGGGTGTCTGCATGGACATGAGTTGGCAGCCCTACCTCCTAACACCCTCTGCTTGGGCTCTGCAGGACATCGTGACAGAGAGCAACCAGTTTGACCTGGTGGGCTTCATCCCCCTGCTGCGTGAGAGGATTTACTCCAACAACCAGTATGCCCGCCAGTTCATCATATCCTGGGTAGGTGCACGGGGTGCCACGTGTTCCTGCCAGTCTGAACTCCTGAATATTGTGTCTCATCAGCTTCCTGTGTCTGGGCAAGCTGCAGATATCCACGGCCGTGTGTGAGCTCAGGCACCTGGATTTATTTGGGCAGGTTTTTAAGGCAGCTGAGTTTTTAACCTTCTCTAAAAGGGCAGTTCCCTGTCACCTTGCTGGTGCAGTCACAGGGCCATCCCACTGTGCTTCTGCCAACCTGTTCAGGATATTGCACACCAAGTTAGAAAGTACAGTCAAAGTGTTGCTTGTATAAGTAGACACACTGTGGTCTAGAGGTTACAGTCTCCCAAGGGACAGTGCCAGGCTGCTTTTCATTGTCCAGCAGTGATGGAGGGATGTTACTCTCTGGGAGGCAAGGGATCTCCCCTTGCTTTCTCCTTTCTGTGCAGGGCAGAAGCTCTTGGTGCCTGGCTGGAGTCTGGGGAGATGCATGTCCCTGGACTCTCAGCCATACCATTGCTATCCCAGGTCTACCTGCATGTGTCTTGGCAGTCATTCCTGATCCCTGCTTTGTTTTACAGAGCTGTGATTGGAAATGTAGCAGTGCTGCAGGCTGATCACTCATTTCCTGTGCCAGCTCAGCTGCTTCCTGAGATGGGCAGCTCCACACTGTCCTCTTTTTCTTCCCCCCATTCCACACAGCTCAGCTCTGAATTCCTCAGTGTCCTGCCAGATTTGTGCTGGTGATGTTAATCACCTTCTCCAAAACTCACCTCTTCTTTCTTTCTCCTCCCTGAGCTAGATCCTGGTCTTGGAGTCTGTGCCTGACATCAACCTCTTGGATTACCTGCCAGAAATCCTGGACGGGCTCTTCCAGATCCTGGGAGACAACAGCAAGGAGATACGGAAAATGTGAGTGTGAAGGCAGGGGGGGCGAGGGCCGTGTCACGTTTGCTGTCCAGCCATCACCCTCTTCCTTGGTTTGCAACTCTCCTGTATAACTGCAGCGAAACCCCGCGTGCGCGGTGGGAGGCGGCTCGGCCCGGGTGGGGGATCAAAGTGTCCCTGACAAGGGCCTCTCCCAACTTGTTGTGGCTGGGGAGGACACCGTGCTCTGTGCCTGGGGGACAGACTGTTTTGGCTAGGTCGAAGCGCTGACTTCACAGCCAGCGTGCTGCTGGAATGGGCTATGAGCTCTCCGAAGGAGCAGCACGTGAGCCTCTCTCAGCAAGGCAGAGCTCCAGCCCAGCGTCTCCTGGGTGGAGAACAGGAGCAAGCATTGGGAGCTTGCTCCATGTATATGCTGCTGATTCCAAGACAGAAGCGTTTTGAAGTGCAGGATTGGCTGTGTGTTCTCAGAGGGGTCAGGGGATCCCGGTGTTTGTCCTGGGAGAGAGTGGCTGGACCTGTTTTGTAGGGCATAAGTAAGTGGCGAGACCAGCCTGGGCCTACCCTCCTGCGTAGCCCTTCTGGATCCTCTCTGTATCTTTGTTTCCCAGCATCCACATGTTGAGGAACCAGCACTGAAAACTTCTTACATTGCCTGCCCAACTGCTCCCCTCTGTGCTCCCCATCCCGGGCACCTCCATATCCACAGAGCCTGAGTGGCTGTGGGGGAGTTTGGGAAGGTGTAAGGGGCTCTGGGCAGTCACTGCCTCTGTCCTCACAGCTGTTGTGGGGCAGGATGAGCTTCTCAGCCTCATCCCTTCCCAGCCCTGTCCCTGTGTGGAGGCACTTCTGCCTCCATCCAAGGCGACCGGGCACTGACCAGCTGCTCTGCCTCTCTGCAGGTGTGAGGTGGCTCTTGGGGAGTTCCTCAAGGAGATCAAGAAGAATCCCTCCAGTGTCAAGTTTGCAGAAATGGCCAATATCCTGGTGATCCACTGCCAGGCCGCGGGTGAGTGCGCAGGACAGCACGGTGGCACCCACCTCCTGGTTTGTGGTGCCAACTTAGGTTTGGGCCAGGAGTTTTCCAGGAGGCTGTTCACCAGCTCACCCACTTACCTTTTTTTTTGTCACTGTGCATGCAAATCCTGCTGGCAGGGGGCAACAGGCAGCTCTCCCACAGCTGGCACTACTGCTTTGGTACTGCTGATCCCCCAGACACAACACAGGTCTGGCATCCTCCCAAAGCGGAGGGGCCTGAAAGAAAAACATCTGGCTGTGCATGTCATCTGTGGATATGCAGCACTTGTGGAAGGATCTCCTTAAGGGCTTACTGTAACCTCTGGTGGCACAGGGTGCGTAGGCTGGACAGTGTGGGCTTTGTGCCTGTGCTGCAGTGTAGCTCCTGTGGGTCTGCTGTGGTAGGCAGTGGGGCAGAGGGTTACAGCTGCAGCTGGATGTGTTTCCTGAGAAGGGTCTTGTCACCAGTTTGTGCTCATTGAGCTTAAACTACTCTTTAAGCATTGCTGAGTGGGAGTGGGTTTCTTGGGAGATAGAAGAATAGACTGGGATTGCTTGCTCTTCATTAAGCTGACACTGTTTAAGCCTAAAACCTGGCCTTGCATGAGCAGAGTGCCCCAGAACTCGGGGAGGTTGTTAAAACCCCAGCTCTAGGAACATGCTTGACCCAGATACACAACTGCAGTGGCTGTGACAGTGGAAGTATCCTTATGCATTGGGGATCTTGACAGAATACTTGTAAATGAGGAAACCTTCATTATAAGTTGAAGGGAGTTAACTCTGAAACTTAAAGATTGTTTTTAATCTCAGCCTCACTTCAGATTCAGATCTTAGCTGATCTCCTCTGGGACTAAACTTTCCCAGGCCAGGGTCTCGCTGGGTTGATGACACTGGATGGAGCAGAGGTAGCTCCGTGCTGGCGGGTGGTCAGTGGCTTATGGAGTTTGCTCAGGTGCCAGTGCTGTCCTTTCCCTCACCTTTGCTTGTCCGCTGTCTTCCAGATGACCTGATCCAGCTTACAGCCATGTGCTGGATGAGGGAGTTCATCCAGCTGGCTGGCAGGGTGATGCTGCCCTACTCCTCAGGGATCCTGACTGCGGTCCTGCCGTGTCTCTCCTACGATGATCGCAAGAAGAGTATCCTTGTAGCTCGGAGCTGCTCCCATTGCTCCTACAGCAACCCACAGGGAAGCACCTGCTTCCTGCCCCTGGGGTGCACGTCCAGCTGCATGGCTGGAGAGGGCCAGGAGAAGTCCTCCCACCAAGTACTAACACCCACACTGGCCGTTTGGACGTGAGGGGTGTTGCAGTAGCTGGATTGGGGCAGCCCTGGTGGGGCTGCGGTGGCTTCTCCGTGGTTGGCACCTACCCATGTGTGGGACTGCGTGTTCCTTACACTGCCTTCACTCAGACATCAAGGAGGTGGCAAATGTGTGCAACCAGAGCCTGATGAAGCTGGTCATCCCAGAGGATGATGAAATGGATGAGGCCAAGCAGTCGATGAACCTACCGGCAGAGCCCACCTCGGAGGAGTCCCTCTCCAAGCCAGAGGCAGCATCCAGCGGTGAGTCCCCATTGATCTGGACCATTAGAGGTGTGAGGAAGGTCAAAGGAGGGTTCTCAAGAGAAGTTCCTGAGTTGGTTTGGTGTCTTGAAGCAGCTCAGGACATGTGGGATCTCTGCTTTCTTTGGAGATCTGTTTCATAGATCCCTGCTGAGAGAGACCCGTTTGGTGCAGTCTGCTTAAGAGGGTCATTGGTCTGGCTTGGAGCCCCAGTGGTGCTGCAGTACTGTGTTCCCTGGTGAGCATCCCCATCCCCTCACCACCCTCCACTTCAACTTCGTCATTAAGTTGACCTGAAAAAGATCATTTATAGTTTGAGAGCAGCTATTGTCACCCAGAGGAGAGCTCAGAGAGCTGTGTTTGTCCTGGGGGTGCATCAACACGTGCATGAAGGATGTTGATGGTGGGGAAGGGTAAAGAAAGGGAAGGAGGAGAATTTTGGATTCTTTCCAAATTCATGGTGCTCTCCAGACCATCATGTGGATATCTTCCTGGTCCTAAAATTTCCAGAACTCAAAAGGCAAACATTTGTAAGCAGAATGGAAGAGCTGCAAGAGAGGATTCAATTGGGAAGAAACTAAGCAGTCCCAGTGAACCAATGCCTGGAAGCAGCAGTGGCTTCATCCCTTGGGATGTCCTGGCATGACTAAGTGCCGCTTCTGGCACAGTGCGGCTTCGTTGTGCAGGCGTGTGAAGTATGTGCAACATTTAAATCCCGTGAGCTCAGCTGTGCTGCTTTGGGGCTGCACCTTCAGCCCGGTGCTCCTCTGTGACACACCCGCCAGCGGAAAACCCTGCTGTGAGAGGGAGCAGGGGTTGGAATTGAGGTGGGAGGGTTTCAGTGTCCTCTCCGGGGCAGGGAGGCAGGAGCCGTGCGGGTGGCAGCGGGCACGGCCCGGCAGGCGCGGGCCGGCGCGGGCAGCACCCGGGGCAGCATTGGTGGTTCAGTGGTAGAATTCTCGCCTGCCACGCGGGAGGCCCGGGTTCGATTCCCGGCCAATGCAACACTTGTTTTTCCTCCTTTTTTCTTTGATTTCCATCCGTAACGTGGACCCGGGCTCCTCCAAATCCCAGCCTAAGGGAGCACCTTAATACTCAGTAAAGGCGCAAAAGCTTTCACTGCCAAACTCCATACAGGGTCTCCTTTTGGAGGGGGTAAAGCAAAAAAATGTCCTGCCATAGCAAGGCAGCAAAAACTTTTCTTTTTTTATTCCTCGTTTGTTCCAAGAATACCTCCTTGTATTAAAGTCTGTCGCAGAAGAGCTTTAACACATCAACAGAAAACTTAATTGCTTTAACCTCGACCCCTCTGGGGTTAGGTTGCACCTTGAAGCAGGCAGGATCAGAAAAAGCTGTGATGCTTTTCCGTCAGAAAACCCTCAGCTCTGCTCCCCGGGAGTGCTGATGTGGCAGTGCCGCTGTCTGTGTGAGTAGAGGCTGTTGGCACAAGGGGGCACAAAGAGTCAAGTTCATCCTGCCGTGCCTTGTCACTGTGCTTGTAAGACCCAGTTTTTAGCATGGAGCAGAGGCTGGAAAGCTGTTTGGGTCTCTTGGCTTCCACATGGAGTCAGGCTACAGCCATGTGGAGATGTCCTGGGTTGGATTCCACCTTTCCTCTGCGTGTGATATCTCAAGGTGTTGAAATTGGGACTGTTGAAGGCAGCTCTGCAGTTCTGGGCTGCTTTCAGAATGGTTGAAACCATTAGAAGGGTGTGTCTGGGTCTCTGTTACAGAGGAGGAAGCCCAGTTTGGGGCAGAGGTCTGAAGCTGTTCCATCTGCATTTTGCTGGGTAGGTGCAGTCCTGTACCAGCTTCTCTGGCAGCAGAGAAGAGCTTGACAAGGAGTGTAAAATGCTCAGTGCAGGCAGAAGTGATTCTTTGGGTCCCCAGACCCTCAGACAGTGACTTGTGATGTCTTTGCAGAAGGTCATGCAGCTCTCCAGCCTCCCAGTCCTGCTGTCCAACTTCCCTGCCATCCCACTGACTGTGTCTCCTCTTTTCCTGCCCCCAGGCTCTTTGGATGCATCTGGTGACTCCAGCAACAGCAGTGTCTTCACAGTGACCAGGTAGGGTCTGTTTGCTGCTTCAGAGGGGCTTGAGAAGTAGGGAAGGCTTCTCAGGATACAGTTGAGGACTGACAGATGCAGACAGAGCTGTGAGGAGGGGTGGGCTGAGCTGGGAAGCAGGTGGGGTCTCCTGGGTCCCAGTAGGGTGGATGACTGGGGATGCTCTAGGGGTTGAGTGCTTCTCTTTGATGTTTTTTGCACCAAAATGTCTTGACTTTGTGGTAAACTGAGGTGGTTTTTGTCCTGAAGAGACCTTGTGAGGCCCCCCAGTGCGGCAGCGAGTGTCTGTGCACTGAGTCTGCACCTCAGCTGTCCTCAAGCCTCCATGGTTGTGCACTCCACCTAAAACATAGGGTGAAGTTGGAGAGAAGGTGTACAGTTGTCTTGTTTATGGCTCTTCTAGCTTGCCCAATACAGAAGGCATTTAATTGCCTTCTGCCTTTGCAAAGGATTGGTGGGAGAGGAACTGTGTGCTCGTCTTCTGGAGGCACAGAGGCCTCACAGGAACGTGGCACACGAACAATCTGGGGCTGGCAGGAGAGCCTGAGGGGCACTGACCCTGCTCCATGCTGCAGCCTTGGCAGCCCACTACGGGGCTGTGGGGCTGCACCTGGGGCCGCAGAGGTGAGTGGTCCTGCACCCCTGGCAGCCTTGTGTGGCATTAGTCAGCCCTGCACCAGTTCTGTGCCCAGCACATTCTCTCAGTGTCTCATCTAAACCATGTCTCCTGCAAATACCTTTCCTCCCATCCAGCTGTCTGAACGTGGGGACAAATCCATCTGCTCTAATAGCATCTTTTCTTTCCTCCTGCTGCTGCAGTTCCTTTACTCAGAGGTTGTGATTTCCAACACTTTTATTGTGCTGATGCTTATTTTTATTTGTTGTTGTGATCCCCAAAATAGGATGTGTTGCTTTAGCTGCATCCTACCAGCGTGATGCCCATCGTGACACATCCCAGAGCAATGCAAGCATCAGCTTTTCAGGTTGTTGGTGTGTGCTCTGCGTTCCTTTTTTTGCATTTCTGTACAGCCCAGCTACTCCCTGGTCTTAATGATGCCCTTAATTTTTTCTCTCTTGGAAGTACAGGTCATTTAATTTGCACCTAGTTGTTGGTTTATGGCTGTTGAATGATTTTCCTGGCCTTTTTGTCATTGATGGGTCCTAATCCTGCTCAGCCCTTCAAGTTTAGTAGGTGCAGAAGTGGATGTGCCTAGGGCTGAAATGGAGAAGGGGATGGGGAAGAAAAAGAAGAGGCAGTAAGTCAGGAGGACAAGTGATAGCTGTGGCTGTGTGCTGAAGAGCTTGCACATGGGGGAGAGAGGGAGTGAAAACTGAAGGGGGACAGAAACAGGGGGAGCTGGGCTGTGTTGTCCCAACGTCACAGAGAGACAGAAGGAGAAGGCTGCCCAAACTGAAGTAGTCTGCCAGCAACTCCAGCACCAGGGAAAACCATCTGGGACAGCAAGAAGGACCTTCCAAATCTCTAAGAGACCTGGCTTTGCAGAGAGACTTCTTCTTGAGCCCTCCTAAGCCCTTTTAAACAGGAAACTCCAGGTTTTGCCGTGAGGTTTACCTGCTCTGAAGCCAGTTTCCCCACCCTGTGTGACCTCTCTGCTTGATCCAGCGACGGGACCTGAAACATTTTTTCCGTGGCGTCCATCGTGGGGGACTGGCATGGGTTTGATGGGGGCTGTACGTGGCTGGTGGGAACCCTGGACGTCTGCCTGGTGCTCTGTGCGTTGCTCAGACTGTCTGGCTTGGCCCTGGAGCCAGGGGAAGGCAAGAGCTGGCACCCGTAGCCGTTTGCAGTCGTGGTTCACGCCGGGGAGCGGCAGCTGCCTGCGCGCCGAGTGCCCACTGGGTGTCAAGGCAGGACCGCGGGAAGCCCTTGCGTCGCCGTGGAGAGCTGGAAAGCCTGCAAACGGAGGAAGTTGCAGCTGCCTTTTAAGATGAAGTCACTCTCTGCTTCTGTTTTTGTTCATTTCCCCCCCCTGCTTCCCCCGGTCTCCCCCGGCGAGCCAGTGATGGAGCATGGCCCGGCGCCAAGCATCCAACTCTCACCGGCTCTCACGCCCCCTTCTCCTGCCCTCCCTGCAGCCCGCTGCAGAGGGACAGCGCGGCAGCAGCAGGGACAGGAGCACCTCGGGCACTGGGGGCGGAGGAGCTCATGACCTGGCGTCTGCAGAGGCACATCTTCCATGAAGATGCCATCCAAGAAGATGGTGAGGGCTGAGTGCTCGATACATGGACGCTGGGCACGTTCCTGTGGCCACGAGCTGACACACTCACACGCTCCCCCCCACCGCTCCTAAAACGTGATCCAAAATGCTTCCCAAGTATTTGCCAGCTTCACTTGGAGGGAGTGTCCTGGTGGCATCTACTAGGAAATGGGAACTGTGTCTGTGCCAGGACAGGAACTGGCTCCTGGGAGAGCCTGGCTGCACGGGGCTGGAGGGCTTTTGGGGTTCCCCATCCAGATGAGGGTCCCCGCTTCTGGCTTCTGCAAAAACTGTCATTGAAAGTGGACCAGAACCATGTTTCAGAGGCACTGGAGCCTTCCTGTGGCCTGGCTGACCATGCTGCTGCTGTGATCACTGGTGTGAGACCGGATCAGGAAGGGGAGGTGGAAGTGTGGCTGCTGGAGCAGAGCCCAGGCTTCCTTCCGTCAGTCTGAGCTGCTGCAGGAGAAGATGCAGATGTCTGTCCTGTGTCAATGGACCAGAACAGCTGGAAAGTGCTTTTTAGGCTCTTGAAACTGCATCGGTGTTTCAATACAAGACGTGGACTGTTTGAGACAACTTCCTGATGGTGCTCCTGGGCAGATGGTCAGGCACAGCTGGAAGCAGTCAGGGCTGGGCAGTGTGGGTGATGGGACCGGGGTGATGGGACCACAGTCCCTCACCAAACTAGGTAAGGGACACGGAATCTCCCAAAGAGCCTTTGTGGTCCTTCCTGATGGAAGGAAGGCGTCATGTTTTGGGTGGTGTCCAGCAGCACATGGACACATTAAGCTGTGTGTTGATCTGCAGAAAGGGCAAGCTGCTGCCACGTGGCTGAACTGCCCAAGCCTGTGCTTAAACCAGGCTTTTAAATGTGGTGGTTAGGGCTTTCTACAAAGCTAAAATTGCTGGTGCTTGTCTCATGCTGGAAGTTGCTGTACCCCCATTCCCAGCACCTGACACACCTTTAGGGTGCAGCTGGGGTTCTCTGGAGGTGGGGAATGCTTGGGTGGACGGTAGGGATGGTGCTGGGTGCCACACAGCACCCAGAGATGGTTGGTTGAAGGCAGCATAATGGCTTGCCTTGAGCTCAGGCACCAAACCTGCTTTAGAGTCCCATTTTCCAGCAGCTTGTCTTGTGTAGCTTTAAGGTTCAGGGTGTCCTTTTGGGATGGCTCCTCCCAGCCCTCCTTTCCCTTCTGGAGCGAGGAGATGGCTTCCCTTTGCTGCTCCCACTGCATGCTTGGGCGAGTGAGCTGGGGGGGACCTCGGGCACACTGTCCCAGCCCTTGTCAGGGTGATCTACAGCTCATTGGACTGGATGCCTCTGCCTAGATCTCTTAGCCTCATCTCTTCCCTGGGAGATCTTGGAAACTGCAGTGAGCAGAAGGAAGCCAAGAGCGCTGAAATGAGAGCGATGGAGGACAAGGAAGCGACAGCTTGTGGGACCGAGAGCAGAGAGGAGCTATTTCCCTCCTGGCCGCTGGCTCGAGCCCGTTGAGCAGCACAGCTGCCAGCCCGTATGGGAGCTGCCCTTGTGACTTGGACCACAATGAAAGAACCTGGATATTTCCACCCTTGGCAGGGCCGCTTTGCTGGGCTCGCCTAAAGGCTAGAGCCTGGCCTGGGCCTTAACCTTGTCTGAAAACGGGGTCAGGAAAGCAGCTGGGCCAGGCAGGAAGCCAGGAGGGAGATGACAGCTCAGGCATTGGCAGAGGAAAGGTGACCGCTGAGGAGAAGGTTGGCAAAAGCCCTTGAAGAAAAGGGGAGAAATGAGAAAATGAGTTGATAAGGGACATGGGGTGAAAAACATTGCTGTGGGTTGAATGCAGTGGTAGAGTAAGCTCTGTTCCTGTGCTGGAGGGTGCTTTCTGAGATGGGGGTATGTGCTGGGAGGGTGGGTCCTCTGCCCCACCGCTGAGCACGAGCAAAGGGTGCCAGTATCCAGAGGAGAGAGCCCGGCACAGCCCCCGTCATTGCTCAGTTTGCCCTAAAAACATGTTCTGGCTGTCACAGGCAAACCATGGAGGCGGTGCCAGGGCCACGTTCATCCTCCAGAGGAGAATCTGGGGTAGTGGGTTAGATGGAAGTGATTGCATCTGACATCTGCCCTGCCGCAGATGCCGGCGCTGGGAGCCGGCGTGGCAGGCCCAGAGGATCACGTTAACGCAGGGCCATTCCTGTTGCTCCCACTCCGTGCTTCCTAGGGATTAAGGAGAGCCAAGGCAAGCTGGGAGCCCGCTTTGGAGCTGCAGCAGCAGCTGTAACCCCTGGAAAGGCGGCAGCCCGTGGTAATCCAGGACTGCTCCGTCTCAGAGGCGGAGGAGTGTGGTTGGTGGGAGATTTTTATCCCAATTTCCGATGTTCATTGGACCTTTCAGGGTGGTGCCCTGGTTTTGTGCTGAGTAAACGAGCTGCTGCTCTGCCAGCAACCCCCCTAAAAGGTTTATCTCGGCAGATGTGGGCAGAGGAGAGCCGGAAAGGAGCTTTTCCCAGCTGTCATCCCTCCTGGTGGAGCTGAGCCCAGCAGAGCTGCAGGGCAGGGATACACGGCATGGCTGGGGGCTGGCTGGCTCTGTCAGCCTGGTGCTCCCAGCTGCCTCCTGGGGTCCACTCAGGTGGGTTTTGGCTTGAGCCACCCGGGCTCTGCCCGGGTACTGCATCGCAGGCAGGCAATCCATGCTCACAAAAACCATGGAGAAGGGGTTTTCATGAGCAGTTTTGGCACAAAGTGGGCTGGAAATTGTTTCTGTGCTGGTAGAAGTCCAGTATGAGTGGACTAAGGGTGCTGTGGTAAACCATGACCCCCTGCATCCTCCCCACCTGCCTTACAGCAACACGGAGCTGGTGGGTGTGACAGCGTCTAAGCCACCTCCAAAACGGGCAGCCTCACATGCCCATTCTCTGAGCTGTCCCTTTGGCCTCTTCCCTCTGCAAAATGCATTACCCTGAGGTTTCTTTTTCCCCATCCTGCACAGGAGAAGTGTATTTTTGCCTGGAGATGTCGGGTCAAGGATTCATTCTCCTCTTCATGTAAAGCCCTGTACTGGGGGCATGGCAGGCTGCGCTACTGCCCCGGGAGATGGTTTTGCAGGAGAACCAGATACAGGGCTCTTTCAGGGCTGGCTCAGATGGCCTGGGAGGCTGCTCCCTTGGACATCTCCTCTCCCAGCTCTCCATGCTGAGGGTCCCTCCTTCCCCTCAGTTCCGCACGTCTGAGCGTTTTGGCCCTTGGCTGTTGTTTTCAACATCAAAGAGAAATGCAATTTGCAGCCCCCAGCATCTGTTACGTGAGGCAGATCAAGCAGGCAGATCCCTGCAGGGCTCTGAGGGGCCACAGCCTCCTCGTCTCGCCCTTACAACGTGTGTCCTGGGGAAGATCAAATCCTATTAAGCTGCAGCTCTACTTGCAAATTATACCGTGAGAAATCCTCCCCTTAGGATTTCTTATCAAACAAGATGCACGGCGGCTCTGCACACACTGGGAAAATCGGCAAGAGCCTGGTCCAGCCTTGAATAACTCTGTAGCTTGGGTAGGACAGGCATGACTATACTCCTCAGTGCAGCTTCCTCTTGGTGGTCTTCTCCAACCATCTTGGTTCCAACCATTATCTCTCCTTAGCCAAGTCTCCTGTGACAGGTATTTCCCATGTCCCTACTGTTGAGGAGGTGGGAAATCATCAGGTAGATTTCAGGATCACAAACAGGACACAAAAGTGTTGTAACATGATCTCTTCTGCCCGGGGGTCTCCTGTCCCAGTGCAAGTCCCTACTATTTGGGGGACAAACTGAGGAGTGAGAGCTAAGAGTCTGCAGCTGTTGGTTTCTAGAAGGCACAGTGCCCTGGTGAACTAAGGGAATTCTTTCCTTTCGTCTCTGGTTGATGACCATCTTTTGGGATGGCTTTTGGAGATGAAGTTCTCAAGGCAGCCTTGTACCAGAGAGCTGTGTCCCAAACCCACAGCCAGCCAGGGCCCCATCTGCAGTTCTCACCACAGGTATGCTGGAATCAGCGGAACCTGGATGTCCTCACGAGGCTGGGTGGCCCCAGCTGGTGGAGTGTGAGTACACATGGGCTGATGTTCTCTGGAACTGTTTGAGCTGGTCAGCCTTGAGGTGAATTCTGAGTGCGTTTGATGGAGCTCTGATCTTTGAACCCCAAACCTGGTGACCACAGTATGGACCAGTTTCTTGTGGATTCATCTGACGTGGTACTTTCTCATGTGTTTTGGGAGAAGTGGTAAATCTTAAAGCCTGGAAGATTTCTGTTGTTTCCAAAGCATTGTAAAAAAGAGGGAGAGCAGCTTTTTACATGGGTAGATAGTGATAGGATACGGGGGAACAGTTTTAAACTGAAGGAGGAGATGTTAGGAAGAAATTCTTTACTTACAGGGTAGTGAGGCACTGGCAGGGGTTGCCCAGAGCAGCTGTGGATGCCCCATTTCAAGGCCTGGCTGGACTGGGCTCTGAGCAGCCTGGTCTAGTGAGGGTTTGAGCTGAGGTGTTTGATGCAGCCTCTGGTGTGCTGTAGGACCTCCCAACCGTGGAAGGAATGAGGTGAACGTTGCAGCACTGAACCGAACTCTCTCTTTTCCATGCAGCTCCGAGAGGATCCAGGTGACCCTGAACCTGGATGGAATAGTTCAAGTGCTGGACTGCCACCTTCATGACACGTCCATTGGGATGATGACCAGAATTGCTGTCCTGAAGTGGCTCTACCACTTGTACATCAAGACTCCTCGTAAGGTAGGTTGGGGACTCGGCATTTTGAGCCTGCTTCTTCCCTTGGGCCTGAGCCTGTCTGCTCCCAGCCTGCTCCATGCCCTTGAATGGGCTGTAATTGTCCTGGGAGCAGTGGGAACACGTAGCTTGAGGAAGAAGAGCTCTCCACCTCAGATGGGAAATGCTGGTGAAGCTTTCTGCAGCCTCCCCTGGGCCAGGTGTTTCTGTGGCAGGGAGTGACCAGGACTGATGCCACCTGCCTTTCTGCTTCTAGATGTTCCGGCACACCGACAGCCTCTTCCCCATCTTGCTGCGGACCCTCTCAGATGAGTCTGATGAGGTAAGTGCTGCAGAAATCCTGCTGGGAGCTTACTGTCTCCACATCTAGCTGGGCTTTGGGTTTTTTGGTTGAACTGAGGTCTTTTGTAAGGCTTGGCCAGTGTTGGCACTGGGGGGTTTAACCCTGTTGGCCAAACTGAAGAAGAGCCAGTGCAGAGCCTACAGCTGCCCAGCTGGAAGCTCTGCTGTCTCGGGGGCCCTCTGATGTATAAACCTCCTTTTCCATCTCTGAGAGTTGACCCTTCAAAGCCAACTCTTGAGAATCCTTTTTGCCTTCTTGGGAAAGCAGCTGGGGCTTCTGACCCCGGAGCTGGTGCCTTTCCCATGGGGCTGGGTCATGGTCAGATCCTTGGTGAATGGGAACTCAGTTGCCTTTCACCAACCCCTGTGAGGATGCAAGGGGGATTGTGTTCAGCCAGCACTGCCAGATCCAAGTCATGAGGCAATTAAGCAGCACCCACTGCTCAGAGGGCAGCAGCAGCAGCATCGCCTGGTGGGGCTGCAGTAGATGACCCATGGCATCAGGTTGTCTGGGAACCGCTCAGCTTGGAAGTGAGCAAAGAGAGTCAGGCAGCAAGGAGTGAGATGCTTGTTCTGCCACGGCTCTTCCTCTCCCGTCCTGCTCCCTTCCTGACGTGCTGCCCTGTTTTCCTGTTTCCTCGTCTTTCTTCCTCACCCTCTTCTCTGGTTCCAGTCATCTCAATTTTAGTGGTGTTGTTGTCTTCTCCCGCTCTCAGTTGTTTGCTGGAGCGTTTTAGTGCTCGGCTTGGAGGCCGACAGCCTGGCACACAGCTGGCCCAGGCGCTCCCAGAGCTTCCACTGTCAGCTGGATACCTCTTGCCCAGAATTGCAAAGCATCCTGGCTGGTTTCTCAGCCCAGACCTTCCTCATGGAATAAAAATCACACGCTCTCTGCTGTGCCTTACATGCTCAGTGCACCAAACCCCAGTCCTACAATAAATCCCATGTGCGAGGGGGTTGTTAAGGGAGGAGGGAAGGGAATGAGCAAGTGAGGGAATGACTTGCAAAGGCAAGCAACTGCCTGGCCATTTTCCATCCCCTGCTGCTTACGATGCAAACCTTTCCAAAAGAGTCCCCAAGCACACATCTGCCTTTGCAATGCTCTAGAAAGCCTGCATCTTGCAGATAGTCTCTCCAGCTTGGCAGGCGATCGCAGTGAGTCATGTTACAATTACACTGCTTATTAATATTTGAAAAAAGCAGTGAAGAAAGGACCCTGGTGATGCATTTCCTCCATGTGACATAACTGGGAATGGCTCAAAAGTAATTTTAAGCTGATTTATTTAATCCTGGCTTCTATTTATTTAAATGTTTGGAGGTGGCTTTTTTTTTTTTTTTTTTTTTTTTAAGGGAATCCATAGACGAGTCAATCCATTAAACACCACTGCTCAGCTGGCTCTCAACCAGATTTGCTGCTCTCTGCAGACGAAATAGAAATGACTGAAGTAGTAGAAGGGGTTTTGAGCTGGACATTTTGGGGAATGATGAGAACACTCTGAGCTATCCAACCTGCAGTGTCGGTGTCTGTCAGGAAAGGAGATGTGGGGCGCTTGCTTAGCCAGTACAGCATTTGTGTGTGCAGTCCTGTTGTCCTAGGGTAGACTGTGATCCCCAGAAGCTCCTGGCTGATGGCCTGGGAATCACCTGGTTGGCAGGGGGGCCTGTGTGAGGTAACCATCAGCTCTGTGATGAGGAAGCGTCTCCCTCTCCTTTCCAGGCAGGGCTCTGCACGTTGTGTGGTGTAACACAAGGTGTACACGTCTTCAGAGGGTTTTTTGCTGTCTTCTTCCTGTGATGCTGCTCTCCCCAAGGGACCCTGCTGGGCAGCAGTGTCAGTGTCATCTTTTTTCCCAGCAAGGCTGAACATCCCTCTGCAGTGGCTGTGGTTCCCATTGCCCCCATGCACAGTCTGGAGGCTACCTGTCACTCTCCTGATGTGCCCTGGAGCTGTCCTGGAACACTTGTTTGTCACCAGCTCATCACCAAAGGACAGTCTGGCTTTGGAGGGTCAGTGCTAGTCCATGTATCAAACTGAAAGAGACTGCTCAGGTCCCTTATTTTTAAGATCTGGTCTTGCTGAGCTGCTCCGAGTCTCTCTCTGTGCACTTGCCACAAATAATCAAGCCTAAAGCAAGGAAGGACTCACGGTGGATGGAGCCGGATCCATGCCCTTTCAGTTCTCACGCCTGTTTTTATCGCTCAAGTAGCACAAGGTGTTGCACCACCTCCACTGTGCTGAACAGGGGCCAGTGTCTCATGATGTA
Source organism: Oxyruncus cristatus (assembly GCA_013399855.1). Taxonomy (NCBI): domain Eukaryota; kingdom Metazoa; phylum Chordata; class Aves; order Passeriformes; family Cotingidae; genus Oxyruncus; species Oxyruncus cristatus. Next base: position 509,225 of record VXAY01006707.1, read on the forward strand.
TCTGCAGTGTCCTGAGTCATCTCTGCCTTCTCTCCTCTTCCCCTTCCTACCCAGTTCTCTTGTGCCGGTAAATAAATGGTCAAGAGACCTAGTTAAGATTCACAAAGGCAGCACAGAGAAGTTGGAGCGAAGCTGAAACAAGCAGTTCCCTTTGATATGTAGACAAGTCGGGATCCAGGATTCCTGGCTGTTGGAGGCCGTACTGCTGCACTGCGTCACCTCGTGCTGGTTCCCGTGCTTCCCCGGCGGGGAGATGCTCCGTCCTGCGCCTGAGATCTGGTTTTGAAGGCAATCTGTAAGAGCCCTGGTTAAAATTTGATGTGCTTAAAAACTTCCTTGCAGCTCCAAGACACAGCAAGATCCTGCTGGGAGTGGGTTTTCCCACACTGGCTGCTTCATCCGTCAGTGTGAGTCTTGCGGCCCTGGTTGAAGAACTGATGTTAGAAAATGTGAAAAGTCATAAGATGTTGTTTTCTGAGCGGTGGATTGGACCTTTCCACCTGCAAGGTAAAGGCACTGCTGAAAAGAAGACACGTTCTTTGGATTATTTTCTGTGAGTTTCTGGTGCAAAGGCAGCTTTGGATGTAGCCTTTCAGTTCCCTGGACCCTGCATGGACCCAGGAGCTGAGCTCAGGTGAACTCAACAGGAGGTGAAGGCATCTCTGAGAAAACTGTGAAGCAGTGACGCTGCTGGGTTTCTTTCTTTGCTTTGTTTTCCTTTTTCCGGCTTCAAAATGGGGTTGTTTCTGTATGGCTGAACATGTTCCTGTTCTGCTTATCTGCTCCCCTCAATCTTGCTGGAGGTTGAAAGTTGTGCTGGGACTTTTGTCTGAGTCACGGCAGGAATGACGCGTGAGGTGGAGCTGGTGTCTGATGTGAAGCAGGATAGACTCTGGCTTCCTCTCAGCTTTGCTGGAGTGAAAACCTGCCTTGTGCAGTGGCCAGGCAAGGCTTTGAGTACAGAAGTAGTTCCTTCAGCAGTCTGCTCAGGAGTTGATGTCCTTCCCTAGAGAGGGCGAGCTCAGCGTGGGCTGCCCCTGACTACGAATGGCAGGTTTAGATAGGGATTAGGAAGAAACTCTTCCCTGTGAGGGTGGTGAGTCACTGGCACAGTTTGCACAGGTTGCCCAGAGAAGCTGTGGCTGCCCCATCCTTGGAAGTGTCCAAGGCCAGGTTGGACGGGGCTCTGAGCAGCCTGATCTAGTGGAAGGTGTCCCTGCCCATGGCAGGGGAGTTAGAACCAGATGGTCTTTTAAGGTCCCTTCCCACTCGAACCATTCTCTGATTCTGTGTACTTGAAAATCTGCATGACCTTCAAGCCAACTTCTCCATGACAAGCTGAGACATTCTCCCCTCCCTTGGGCTCCCAGTATTAAACTGGGTGGGAAGAACACCCGGGGGTGGTGGTTTACCAGTAGCCGTCTCTCCACTTTGCTGTTAACTCCTCCAGCCCTCCTGCGTGTCCTGCTGCAGCACTGCAGGGTTTCAAAGCCCAGGGCTCTGCCCTGCTCTGAGCTCTGCTCTCACACTAAATCCTGGCAAACTTCTCCCATCGTGCCTGATTCCCAGCACAGTGAAGCTGAACAAAAGCTTGTGCCAAAGTGAAGAGCTGCCTTAGCACGGTTTGGTTTGGAGCTTTGCTCTGTTGGGTTTAGGGCCATTGTCCTCCAGCTCCCGGCCTTTCACCCACCACGGCCGAAATACTGTGGCCTGATGCAAAGCAGAGGGTGTAAGTTAAGGACTGTAAAGAGGAGAACTCTAACATATGTGTGCCTGGCTTTTGTTTGACCTTTTTTGGGTGGTGAGGCTTCTCTAGAGAGAGGCTCAAAGCTACAAGGTACCGAAGCAGGGAGGCTACTGGTGTTCAAGAGGGAAGTTGCCCTGAGAGTGAGCTTGGGAGTGAAATAATGGAGTAGAGAGAGATGTCTATAAATCCAGCTGGATGGTGGAAAATGTGGTCAGCCTGGATTGCCATAGGTGGAAGCAGCCTGTAGGCAGAAGTGGGAGATGCCTTGTCTGAGGACTCGAGATGTTGCAAGGCCACTGGGTTGAACAACAGTCTGTGCATTGTATGGTGCAGGAATAGGAAGTTTCCTGGGGGGGAGTGTGATCCATAGGGAGCTTCTTGGCTCGGCACCAGTTTCAGACCGTAACTTCCTGGCTTACATACACACGTGGAGTTTATATGTACCCTGAACAGCAGCTGGGGCAAACTGGCAGTCTGGGCTCGAGGTGGTGCTTGTAGTGCTCCTGAGTGAAATCAGGGAGCATCTAAAACCACAGAACACCTGTCTGCCATGGAGGGCAGGCCATCCCTGTCCTGGGGAGCTGTCTCAGTGGGGGTCCAGGGTGGGATGAGGGTGTGGGATGCAGGATGTGGTGAGCTGGGCTTTGGGTGCCCTCTCCGGGTGTGGAGGGAGGTGCTGGACGGGAGACAGCAAATGAAAGCAAAGCCTTTACCTTCATAAGCTCTGGAGCTCTGGATGTTGAATCTGAAGGGTTTGCAGGCATCCAGCCTCCCACAGCGTGGCCTGCAGGGATATCCTGGAGCTCTTCCAGCTTCCTCCAACCCCATCCTGCTGGCTGGACCTGTGTTGCCTCCTTCCGTGCTCTTTAGTTCATGAAGGAACAGCAGTTGGTGGCACTTGGACATAGTTTAGCTGTGAGCACGGTGGTGCTGGGTTGCTGGTTGGACTCGATGGTCTTGGAGGTATTTTTCAACCTTAAGGTTTCTACAAAATACCTCCTTGGCATCCCGCCCTGTGACTGGCACCAGGTGGCCTGCTAAGCTCCCCATATGCCAACTGAACACATTTAAAGAGGTGCTCTGAGCTGTGACAGTGCTCAGGGTGCTGCAGGCCTGGCCCTCGCAGCCCCAGCAGCAGGGACAGCAGGGGGATTTGCGAAAGCAGGAGGGTGGACAGGGAGTTTTCGGGTTCCGGCTTGGTTTGGGTTGATTGTGGCTGAATTACCAAGTGCCCCCCCTCCACTGCCAACTGTATTTCCTGGTGCCGTGAGCATGTGTTGGCATGACCTGGCAGGATTTGCCCTGGGGAGGAGAGGAGAAGCCCCCAGCCCCTCTGCTCCCCATCCCCTCCTGGGAAAGAAAAACAAAAAAAAAAATAGATCTTGGCAAGATCACAGGATAAAAGTTGCTGTGCTGGGGACCTGAAAAGAGATTTGGTTAAATTGGTGTGGGAAGATTAATGGTGAGTTTTCTTTCCTTTTTTCTGTCTTTAAAGCTGGTGGAGGCTGGGGGGATGTCAGCTTGCTTTCCACACTGTGTGTGCCTGGGGCTCGGCCAGCTTTGCTGCTGGCCACTCCTGGCTCCAGGACTGCCTGCCCGTGCTCACCTCCCTCCCCTGGCTACGGCTGAAAGGCTTGGAGGGAGAAGAAATGAAACAAATGAAGGCCTTTGGAGAAGCCTCAGTGCATGCTGAAGGGCTGCATTTGTGTGGTGGAGCAGGAGGAAGCACCCAGCAGCATCCTTGGATTTTCCTGGTTCCCACTGCGTTGCTCCTCCACCTGCCTTGCCTGCCTTGGGAATGCTGTGGGGTTTTCCACAGCCTCCCTGATTCTTGGTCCCCTTTGAAGAAGTGCTTTGCAGGCCTCTTAAACTTCTTGTTTTCTGACTTGCTAGCATCTTGCTTCAGCTGAATTCCCATCTTCTCCCTGATAACTTATCCCTGCTGTTGTGTGCCCCGTTTCATTGTCGAGGGAATACCCACCCACGGGGACACACGAAGCTGCCCGTGCACATCTCCCTGCTGCACACAGGCATTTTAATATTTTGTTTTCTTTTGGTTCCCCCAACTTCGTAAATACCAGCAGGGAGAACACCCTCAGGAGCTTGGTCTGTATCCTTGCCCACTGCGTGTGCCCCAGGAGCAGCTGCCTGGTGTCCTGGTAGTCAGCGTGTGCTGTGGGATGCTGAGTCTTGCCCTCGGGGGCCTGCAGCAGATTTGGGGTCACCTCCCCTTCCCCTGCCGTGGGGGGCAGCCCAGCGTCTTGACCAGAGGCAGATCTTGCCCCTCCTCCAGGAGCATCCAGGCGCTGCTTCGCACGCACAGGGAGGGGCATCCCCTCCTGCACACACCGGTCGGGGGCTGCTCTTCCCCCTGCGCCGCCGGCAGGGCTGGGCTGGGCTGGGCTGGGCTCCCTTCAACCAGAACAAGCGGCAAATTAACCTGACCTAGATCTGGGGAAGCCGACAGTTGTGCGTGCCCTCGAAATCCGTGCTCCGGAGGCAATGCAGGGAGGAATCTTGCTTGTTGCCAGGAAGGAGAAATAGCTGCTTATTTATAACTGTCAGAAAACCTGCTTCTCGTTACCTGGCCACCCAGAGCTCACCGCTCTTCCACGCTGCTCTTCATCCCTGTGCTGGGAATGGCTTGTCACGTTGGACAGGTCTCCCCATCCATCACGGTGCTGCTTCCCCTGCTCCTTCCTGTTTAAACTAACCAGCCCCAGCTTTGCCCAGAGCAGGGCACACTGTCCCATGCCTCATCACCGCTGGGAGATCTTTCCCAAAATCCCCTTGGGACCAGGAAAACCCCCTGGGGGGCTGGTCCTCCGGGCTGGCTGTCAGGATCACACCTTTGCCTGGCAACTGGGGATGGCTCTGGCCCTCAAGCTCCAGCGCTGTCGGGTCCGACGGCCGCTGGGTTCCTGACGGATGGGACCGGCTCGCTCCTGGCGCAGCCTGTCGTTGCCATGGCAATGGCAGGATATTGCTTTCTTACAGCCTCCTGGCTCGCACAAAGCCTCCAGCTCCAGCTTTGCTTAGCACAGGGATGTGCAGTGCATACCAAGCGCTTCTGCCTTCCCTCCATCTCCAGCTGGGAACCCACTCTGGAGCATGCGGGGAAGAAGCAGCAGGAGCTGGAGCTCCCTGCCTCTTTCCCACGGCTGGAAAACCCCAGGTCTTTGCAGCTGCCTGCTCTTCCAGAACTCATGCACCCATCCCTCCTGCCTCTTATGTCCTCCGTGTTTTTCAGTTGCAAAATTCAGCATATGCTGCTTTTTCTACCTCCTGCCTGTGACCTACACAGCTGGCCTGAGGGGACACTCCTTAACCTCTCCACAGCTTGACAGGTCCAGCCATGCCCTCCAGTGGCACCGGTCACTGCTGCCCAGGCTGTCCCGGCCAGAGCATCCCAAGCCCAAGCAGCATTTCAGAGATGGGGTTTGGCACACAGCTCTGGCCAGTTGGATGAAGGATCTGACCTCAAGACATGGCTCTTAAAAACTCTGGGAGGCAGCAGGGATGATTTTGTGCCCAGCTTGGGGTCATGGTCCCATGTCCTGATGCTGCAGGAGTCGGTGGTGAAGGCTAAGGTGGATGGTGTGACTGGGAGGGGATTGGGGCAGCAGTGAGTGTCTGGGTCCTGCTGTACATCAACCACAGATGGCCTTGGCTCCTGGTTTTGTTGGGTTTGGCAAAATCCACCATGTGAACAAGAGTCCCAGCTCTCACTTGCCTGCCAGGCCCTGTAGCCAAGCCCTGAGTGCCTTTGCCAGTTTTAACCAAAGACAATGAGACTTGGAAACCTTTACAGGTGTCATTTGCCCAGTTGTGAGAGCCTGAGACCCAAGTCGGTGGCAGTACAAAGGCTGCGAGTTCAGCTGAGCCACAGGATTAGCCACTAGAGAATCTACATGGAGCTTCAGGAGACCAGGCATCATGAGCTCTGCTCAGGGGCAGCCTCAGATTGAAATGAAATGCCGCCGACATCTCTTTGTCGGAGCCACTGATGCTTGAAAATCAGGCAGAGAGGGAGGACCAAGGTCTTCCATCTGCCAGGGAGCACAGACTCCTCACCGTGGAAGAGGATGAAGACTGGTTGATGGCAGGGACCTTCCGTGCTGGCAACGAGCTCCCAGCCTTGACAGCATCACGGAGGTGCCGTGTTCTTCAGGGACAGCAGTACAAGTTGTTGTCTTATTTTTTTTTTCCTCCCCTGGGGAGCTGTGGGCTGAGACTTAATCATGTTTATAGGCACAGGGTCTTCCCAAGTGTGCTAAAGCCTCGTGGTGTCCACAGCAGGCTGCTTTCCCACCACAGCCCAAACACCACACTGCCTGCTCCAAAACTGGGGGCTTGAAAATCAGCCCTAATTACAAAAAAACCCTACTCAGCTAAAGATATCTGTGCAACAGAAAAACCCAGGAGCTCCTTTTTTCTGATTTTCTGGCATTGTTGTATTTTCTAGCGTGATCAAAGAAAAGAGATGTGATTGGCTTTTTGTTTTTTGAGGGGTAAGGGTTTTCTCTGTTAGCTCAGAAACTAAAACTCCCATATAACTGCAGCTCCTCAGAAAGATTCATTGCGAGAACACAGGGAAAGGCTGGAATGCTGTGCTGGTGGGCAGGGGGTAGTCAGGGACGTGCTCTGCCAGATGCTGATGAGCTAGACGTGGCAGTCGACCCTTTTTGGCAGCCCTTCTGGTCCACACAGCCCCACCACGCTTAGGGCATCGGGGACGGCTGATGAAACATCTAGACCCAAGGACATTTGAATGAAGGGGGGCCCAAAATAGCCTGAGACATGAGAAGGGTTGAGGACGGGAAAAAAAAAAAAACCCACTCAGTAATAACTTCTCCAGAAGTGCTATATATAGACTAATTTGGCGACTTCTGGAAGGAAAGAGCTATGAAATCCGAATGGCAGCTCTGCCTCGATGTCATGAGCTGAGCCTTTCCTGGGATGCTGCCCTGCAGGCGGGGGCTGGCTGGGGTATGCCCCCAGAACATCCCTGTGCTCTTGCTGGGATTGTCCCAAATATTTGGTTATGAAGGGGAATGGGGAAGCAAAACCCACACCTCTGAGAAGTGGGACGAGGGGAAAGCAAGCCCTGCTCCTGATTGTGTAAGTGTGGTTTAATTTCACATGCTCCCCTGGGACTCACAGAGCAGAAATGGGGGGAGGTTTCCCCTTTTCTCTTTCCTGCTCTATCCCCTCTGCAAGAATTTGTAATTTCCACATGGAGCCTCATAGGTAGCTCTCTGTTTCCTACACCTTCCTGGATGTGCTGGGGTTTGGTGTTTGCTACCCATCTCACCCTCTCTGGCCCTGGATTTGGAAAGGAAAGCTCACTGTGCCATCTGCCCCTGCATGTGCTCACCCTGCACCGTCCCTCTCTCCGCAGGTTATCCTGAAGGACCTGGAACTGCTGGCTGAGATTGCCTCTTCCCCAGCGGGACAGACGGAGGAGGGTCACGGTCCTTCCGATGGCTCCGATGCGCGTCCTGGCCCAGCGGAGCTTCACGTCCCAGCCAGGACTGGCCAGCTGAGCTCCTCTAGTGAGTGCCCCTGTGCCACAGCTCTGTGCCTCCCTGCTCCAGGGCTCCCTCCATGTTCCCTGGCACCGCTCAGGTTTGCTCAGGCAGAAGGGGAAGCTTCTCTCACAGTATAAATCAATGTCTTCATCCCCCCCGGTACAGCCTGGGAGTTGACTCTGCCATGGCCAGACCAGGGCACTGCTTTTATTTTTGTTGCTCTTCCCTCTAGTTCATGCTTTGGGGATTTAGGGCTTGGTTTAGCAGCAGGATGCTGCAGAGGCTAGTGTGGAGGGAGGTCATTATTGTCCTATTTTTTATGGGACCTTGGGTCCCAGCCTCTTCTTTCCTTGTAAAACTCTCAGTGCACTAGAACCAGTGTGGAACAGGATGCTGGCTGCAAACCCAGGTTGCTAAAACATCCATAGATCTGCAGAGGGATCCCTGAGGGGTCTGTTCCTGTGATGTTGCCTGTTGAAGGCTGCCCTCGTTGGCTGTGAACTGCCTTGCTGCTCCGAGTATCTGGCAGAACCTCAGGAGAGAGATGAAGAGGGACGATCCTATTTTCTGGGGACTTGGGGCATAAAAAAAAAAAACCAAAAAACGTTTCATTCATTATCCCAGCACATGGGGGAATTTTTTCCACCTTCCCTTGTCTGTGGCTCATCCTTCACAGTTGCTTGGCTGCTCCTTCTCCGCCTCTGCTTCTATTTAAGGGCCTCCCTGTTGTAGTCCCCGGGCCAGGTCGTCCCAGCCAAAAGCACGTTTCATGTGAGCTTTGGATTGCAACCCGAGCTTGGAGCCAAGCCTGCCTCTCCCTGCACAGGATGCAGCCACGGGGCCTTGCAAAATCACCACTGGAGGGGGAGGCTTCGCTTTCCCATCCCCAGGCTTTGTTTTCTCTGAAGATCCTGGATCGTTCACCGCTCCCTGGGCTTACGAATGTCTGTGCCAGCAACCAGCTCAGGTTTTGGGTTGTTCAGGGTGGGATTTTTTTTGTTTCCTGCTGACAGTTTTATCTCTGTGGTGGAGAGGTGGGGGCTGCAGTGGTGGTGACCTCCCCAAGCCCTCTGCAAGTCTCATCCATCCTTCCACTGTCAGAAGTGAGACCGCCAGGGTGGAGCGGCTCCTGTGGCGCTGGCCGAGCAGCTGAGGAGCTGCAGCTCAGCTCACACTGATGGTTGTCTGAGGTTTCCTTCCTTCTGGATGATCTAAAAATAGCAGGCTGGATGGCGTGGATCCTAACGACTGCCGTGGCCCTTGTTAGCTATCTGGAAGAGCAACTTGGCTTTGCTTTTTCACGTGTAACCTTTAAAAATAGTCTGACTCTGCCCTTCTGGAGTAGGTCTGCTGCAGCTGGAGCTCCTGTTGCCCCAGCATGGGACAACTTGCCCCCACACAGGTCCTAATGGGCTCTGGCTTCCTCACCTATTTTCCTTTTCCCTGTAATGTAACAGAAAATTGTTTCGTAAGAATTTATTTCGGGCTGAGCTTTGCAGGGTCGTTGGCCTTTACCCAAAGGCAGATGTTTTTGGGGAGGGAAAGAGGAGCTGGTTTGTTGGCCTCGGACATTTGTTATGGCCCCAGTCCCGTCTGGCTCTGACCACCCAAGGCTGAGACTGGATGGGCTGCTGGGGAGTTCCCCTGGGGAAATCGAGGGGTCACAGCTGGGCCAGGACCTTCCTGGATTACGCCTGGAAAAGCAGAGGCTCCTGGAAAATACTCCTTTTGTCAGAGGGTTGTTTTGGAGCAGGAGGGTGACCGGTGGAAATCCCTATGCCTGTGCTTGGTCCTGGAGGGGTGTAACACAGTGAGAGCAAGTGAGCTGAAACTGCCCTTCCCAGGCAAAACTCACAAGGGGCTGTCACCAAAGAGAGGGTGTACCCCTTCCCTGGAGTCACTGGTTTTGTACTGGGATATATGGGAAGGCTCCCTAGGGTGCCTTGGTTCAGAGAGTGCTGAGGAGGAGTGCTTTTCCGGGGTGCCCAGCAACAGAACAAGGAGCGGTGACCATAAACTAAAACACAGGAACTTCCACCTCAACACGAGGAAGAGCTTCTTTACATTGGGGGTGGCAGAGCACTGGAACAGGCTGCCCAGGGAGGTCGTGGGGTCTCCTTCTCTGGAGACATTCAAAACCCACCTTTTTCCTGTGTCACCTGCTCTAGGTGACCCTGCCTTGGCAGGGCGTTAGGACTGGATGATTTCCAGGGGTCTGTTCAACCCTCCCAATTCTGTGATTCTGTATTGGCAATAGGATGGATGCTACTGTACCATCAGAGTGGGGGGCTGCAGGGCACCAGTGCTCATCCCCAGGGTTCAATCTCTCTGTTCCCTTCATCCACTTTAGACCAAGATGCCACTGAAGCCAGCAGTGGGAGGAGAGCTGCTGAGCCATCTTGGCTTCCATCCTCTCCTACCCCTGAGGCCCTTCCACGCGTGCAGTTGGTGGCTTTGCAGGTAAATGAGCAAGGTCACCCTTTGAAATCCTTGAGCTCCCAGCAGGTGTCCATGCTGCAGTCTCCATCTTGGCTCTCCAGGCTTTGCCACCCAAGCAGTAAGGGCAGCACTGGAGGTGGAAGGGGCCAATGCCCCCGAGGTCTTCCCCCCGCTTCCTCTCTCTCCCTTTCTTCCCTCAGGATGTGTTTATGCAGTTGTTTCCCTGCCATTGAGTTCGGTTTCCTTCAGATGCTGGTTGATTAGTCAGGAAAGCCGTGTCCCACTTCCGCAGCCCGTTCCCAGCTCCAGTTTTTATTTAGCTGCTTTGTTCTCCAGTTACGTAAGGTCAGCTGCCCTCGACGCCTTCTCCAAACACAGTGAGCTGGGGCCAGCCCAGCTCAGCACTGCTGGGGACACCCAGCATCTCCTCCTGGCCTGCTCCAGCTGCCCTGGGAGAGGGTGGCTGGGTGCTGCCCTCCAGGAGTCTCTCCTTGGCCACCTTGTGCCCACTTTTTCAGGGACAAGGGCTGCAGGGCTGTGCCCAACAGCATCCCAAACAGTCTTTGGGGTGATGGTGCAAATGATCTGATCTGGTCTGTACAATGGGAATCCAGCTGCCTGCTTTGCTTTGGGAGTGTTTTGCCAACCTTGTGGAAGTTGAGACAAGTAGCAGATGACCCAAGAGTGGTTGTCACTGAGGCCAGCTGGTCAAGGGAGGTGATTCTGCCCCTTTACTCTGCCCTGGCGAGACCCCACCTGGAGCACTGCATCCATAGCTGTGGGGTCCTCAGCCCAGCAAGGACATGGACCTGTTATGGCAAGTCCAGAGGAGGTCACATCAGATGCTGAAGCACCTCTGCTATGGACACAGGCTGGGTGGTTCAGTCTGGAGAAAAGAAGGTTCCGGGCAGACATTAAGGTCCTTCCCAGTGCCTGGAGGGGGCTCCAGAAGAGCTGGAGAGGGAGTTTTGAAGAGGGCATGGAGTGACAGGACAAGGGGGGATGGCTTCAAGCTGAAAAAGAGTAGATTTGAATTAGGTATTAGAAAGAAATTCTTCATTGTGAAAGCAGTGAGGCCCTGGCACAGGTTGCCCAGAGAAGCTGTGGCTGCCCCATCCCTGGAACTGTCCAAGGCCAGCTTGGACAGGCCTCTGAGCAACCTGGTCTAGTGGGAGGTGTCCCTGCCCATGGGAGGGGGTTGGCCCAGATGGTCTCTAAGGTCCCTTCCAGCTCAAACCCTTCAATGATATCATAGGTGCAAGCCCTCCAGCCTGGTCTGCAGCTCTGCTCTGCACAGAAGAAAACTCAGTCCAGAGGGATGCCAACACCAGCGCTGCCTTGCACAGGGTAGCTCTTGCACACGACTCTTCCTTCCCTTCTCCACAGCTCTGTGAGGAGAAGCAGTTACAGCCCTTTGTTTCCTGTCCAGCTTGGTCCGGTGTCTCCCGCCTGGCTTCGTGCCGGAGCTGGCAGGCACAGTGCCGTGCCCTCTGAGCACCTCGCGCTATGGGATGTTTACCGGGAGCCTGGATGCACTAACATGCCTGATGAGGTAATTGGTTTCCACCAGCAGCCCATGGGTACCCCAGGAATCAGAGGATTAGAGGTCCCTGTTGAGTTCAGACTCGCTGTGTCCCCACTGGAGAGCACACCGCGCTCCGGAGCCTGGACAGGAGTTGGGATGTTCTCTGATAGGGGTTTCCTTTCAACGTGTTTTTTGTTTGGTTTTTTTTTCTCAATGAGCCAAACCACTCCCTTGTTGTTGTAATATCCCTTCATTTGTGTAATCATACATCTGCAGAGGTGGCAGCGTAGGGCAAGGTCCCACTCCAGACAGTGTGGAAAGTGTTAGGGCAGCCTCTGAAAATATCAGGTGAGCGTGTAGGGTGCAGGGGTTCTGTGAAAGATAGCAAAGAAAAGGCTGGCCCTTGTCAGATGGCCCAGATTTGCTAAACTGGTGTTTCTGATGTTAGGGCAGGATCAAAGCAAAACCCCTCCTTACTCATCCTCCCCACAAAAGGCAAGGAGGCAGCCGACATCACACCACCAACCACTTCCTCGTGAAGGAGCCAGCTTCCAACAGTTCCCACAGGATGAGGAGTGTGACAGCAGGGAGCAGAGGAGCCAAGTGGGCACAAGAGGAGAGACCTGGTGTTCCTGAGTGCTCTGAGCTCAGAGGTCTGGTTCCTGATGGTTGGTGGCTCTGGCATCTCCCTACTGGCATGAAGCTGTTCAGGAGGGTTGACTGGCAAAAATGCTCTTCTGCCTCTTGGGGAGGTGGGGAATTTAAAGGAAAGGGTGGTTTGTTTCTTTTCCTGGATGCACTGGGATGCCTTGGAAAACCCTGGAGGAGACCATTCCGATGTAGGCTGAACTTGAGTGGCATGCCTCCAGGTATCCATCCCTCCTGAGACGGTCACAGCACATGGCTAGCCAGAAAGCGTGGGGATTCCCGAATAAAAGCTGGGACTAGTGATCTGTAGGTGCAGATAAAGAAAGGCAGTGGTGTAGGTAAGATCACTCCCAGCCAAGCCCTCCTGTGCAGTTACTTTGCTGGGCTGCCTCAGTTTCCCCAAAATGTGAGGAATTCGGAGGATGGGGTGTGGAATGGGGTGAAAACAACCTGCTTCCAGGTTATCTTCCATATGCTTCACCTTTCCATGCAGGAGTCTCTGCCTGCTCTAAGCTCACCACCAAGCTTAGCCCTTCCTGGTTTGCAGCTCTGCTGGGTACTTTGTTCTCCTGTACACTGGCTGAGCTACACACCTGCTACATTTTTGCTTATTGATTTACCGTAGCAGAGAAAAACAGGCAGTCGTGGAGCGCTAACCTTCCTAGGCAAGTCATCAGGGTTATCACTGCCTGATGCCTTCCTCCAGGGCAGCCACGAGCACAGACCCTGGTTCAAGTGTAGGGGGATCCAGGAGGCAGAAAACCCCTCATTTGGCATCAAAATATGTACCCTGGGCCATTTGGGAACCCCTCTTCTGGTGAGGTGCTGAAGCGTCAGGAATTGCAAACCCTGGCTCTTCAGCCAGGTCGGAGGGGGAGAAGCATCCACGTGTGAGCAGGTGAGCACAGCCTGTGGCCGTGCAATCCAGAATTTCGATGGGTTTGTTTCCTCAGCAGCATCCTGTGCTCTGGAGAAGGGAGAATGGAGATTTTCCAGAGCCCAGCTGAGCTGCCGACACGTTCACATCTGTTTCCAGCTACGCCCTGCGCCGGCTTTTTGGGAGGAGGAGGAGGAGGAGGGGAGGATTTGCCTTTTTTACGGCTCTATTTTTATCCTGCTCCGCGAGGCTTCGCCGCTCCGTGTTTGCAAAAGCTGAAATTCAAAACATCCTGGGGAAGGCTGCCGGGGGGAGACGCCGCGCGGATTCCCACGTCGCTGCCCGGGGTTTCGCCGAGCACCATCTGGCAGCGCCGGCTCCCACGCCGCTGGCACTCGGGCGGGTTTGGAGGCTCACGGACCAGCTCCGGCTGCCACCGGGTTTATCCCTGTTGCTCCCAGAGGAGCCAAGGGAGATCATTCTCCGGGCTGAGCTGGAAACATGATGCCTTGGGGAAAGCACTGGGGTGGGAAGGATGCTTGGCCTCGCCAACTCTTAGCTTACCCTCCCTATATCCGAGCTGAAATTGCTTCAATTAGAGATTGCGGTAAATCATTTTAGCTAAACCACTGCAAATACCCTTGTGGATACTCTTTAACCAGCTTACCCAGCTTTAGCTCGCTTCGGAGAGGAATCAATTCTGCTCCAATCTTATTTCAATTTGGTTTCGGTGGAGTTAAGCAAGTCCACACCGGTTTTAATTAAGACTGGTTTGAAACCAATTATAGTAAATTAATAGAAGTTATGTTTTAAGCCAGGCTGAAGTTCCACACTCCGTGGCTGAGATAGTTTGTGTCAGATTCTGCCGGTCTCACCCGGAGCAATCTGGGGACACTTTGGCCACTGTAGGTCTCGACAGGGCTCAGCCCATCAAGCAGCCAGACGGCCTGAATGTTCCAGGCTGATGTACAATATATATTTATAAGGGCCTTAATATAGATCCCTAATTGCCTGTCTGGGTTGATTTATAGCGTGGCCACGCAAGCGATGGGAACGGTGTGAACCGCTGGGGAGTGCTCGGAAATGCACTGGGGGGTTTGACAGGCTCCGCTCACCCCACGACTGGGGGAACACATTCTGGTGCTGGCTTAGGTGATCCAAGCAGTCCACTCGTGTCCCTGGCTCTGTCCCAGGCTGTGAAGGGAGTCCAGGGAAAGCCTGGCGTTCTGGGCTGCAGGAGGGTGCTGCTGTCATGGGTAGGACAAAGGGTACTGGCCTTAAACTGACAGAGGATTTGTTTAGCTTAGGTATTAGGAAGAAATTCTTTGTTGTGAGGGTGGTGAGGCCCTGGCACAGGTTTCCCAGAGAAGCTGTGGCTGCCCAATCCCTGGAAGTGTTCAAGGCCAGGTTGGATGGGGCTTTGAGCAACCTGGGCTAGTGGAAGTTGTCCCTGCCGTGACAGGGGGTTTGGAACTAGATGGGCTTTACAGTCCCTTCTGTGATTCAATGATAAGGGCCCAGGCTGGTGTGGACTCGCTGTGGACCGTCTTGTTTCACTGCTCTGATGTTCCTCTGAGCCCAAAATTCCCATTTGTTCCTATTCTCGTGGATGTCCATGCTGAGTTTCCTCATTCCTCTGAGCAGGGATCTTTCTTCTTCCAGCTCCCTCCTCCATGCCAGATTAAGAAAAAAAAAAAGGCAGCAGAGCTGTGACGTGCCACCAGCCCCGGCTACGTTAACAGCCGATCTGGCAGGTTACGGATCCGCAAAGTCTTGCTTCAGGGAAAGGGGGAGAGGTGCAAGCTTCAATTAATTATGCCACAGTTTTCTTAACACTTCTTTCTGCTTGTTTCTCGTGTTTCATGGAAACACTTGACAGGCTGCTCCTACGGTTCTGTCGAGCCGGGAACGCCACTGTGCTGAGCTGTAACCCGCAGGGCGGTGAGCTGAGCTCGGGGCTACGCCAGGAAGGGTTACACCACAGCAAACAAGGTGCCAGCCGCTTCCTAGACATCCTGTAAACAGAGCTAACGGGAAGTTCGGAGGACTGGGAGGCTTTGGAAGAGAACTGCTTGGAAGAAGTGTTACCTGTTTCAACTCCAGCTGAGATTTGGTTGAGTCTTTCGCAGCCCGGGAGCCTCCTACACGCTGGTTTCTCTGGCACGGTGTGCCATGGTGGAAGCCTTCCTTAGGGACATGCAGGCATAGCTGCTGGGCACCAGGTGGGTAAGGGATGGAGAAATGATCCCTCTGGAGTTTTGTGTCAGTGCTCCCAGAGGCAAAGGATGGCAGAGAAGCTCTCTGTAGTAGGTAGACTGTCACATTATGCTTTCCTCTCCTAAGAAAAACAGTAGACTTGTTCTCATGGTCTCTGTATCCCAGTCCCTCCTTGCTCCCAAGTTCCCTGACCCACTGCCCAGCTTCCTCTAGGCTGGGCAGAAAGGCTCGAAGTTCAGGAGCCAGTTGGTGGAAGAAAACAGCAGGACTGAAAGTCCTGCAGTCTGCAGCTGGGATCTGACCTCCAAGGCGGTTCCAACTTTTGGATCCTCAAAAGAGCTGACCCAGCCTGCAGGTGGAGATGCAGGAGATGCTGCACCACCTCAGATCATGGATCTGAGGGTGCTTCTGGGTGGTCGGCCTTGAACCAGCATTCCCAGCCACACGGCTCCTGGGCTTTGTCTTGTGCACAGCAGAAGTGCTGGGCCTTTCAGGGAGGACAAAAATTGCTGCCTTCTCCTGTTTTTCCTTTGGGATGTGCTTTCGGGTATGTAATGTTTGGGCTGGAAGGCACTTGAGGCAGCAGTGAGGTACAGAGCTGGCTCTGCCATGTGGAGGGAGCACTGAAGAGGAGCTGCTCCCAGTGCTTCTGCCAAAAGGGACTTGCCCTGGTAGCAGTGCCATCCACGGTGCTGTGGGGCCCAGAGAGACAATTTTTGGGATCTTGAGAAGGAAGAAACTCCAAGATAAGACCTTCCCCCAGACAAGCTACAGCACTGGGGCATTGTGAGCTGATGGGAATGAAAACGTGATGTCCTGCCTGCTGCTGGCTCTTGTGCTGCAGCACAGCCAGATTTGGATGTCTTGGCATTGTGAAGAAAACAGGCATAAATACCACTTTTTCAGCTTTGGAGGCCAGTTTCTATCTGCTCTTCACCTTCCTTCCCAGCAGAAAGCAAACCAGGCTCTGCTGGGAGGTTTGAGGCTGGGCTGTGGGCTGGTGCAGTGGGAAGGCAGAGCTGCCCCATGTCACCTCCAGACCACGTCCCTTGTCTCTTTTGAGCAGTGCTGAGCAGCTGGAGCGAGGGCACGTGGGGCACAACACGTGGGGTACAGCTGTATTTTTGCTCTGAGTCCTCCCTGCCTTTGAACAAACACACCTTTGTTTTGGAGCCCATCGGCTCAGCTAGATCCTTTCCCCCCAGCCCAGATCATCTTCCCCACAGCTGAGGGGAAACATGATGCAATGGCAAACACTTGTGCTCGGGGAGGTGCCTGCCTTAAAGCCGGGTTTGGGGTTTCAGATAAACTAAGGGGTGGGTGAACACACGGCTCCAGTGTGAAGAGGACACCAGATTTTGGTCAGGATGACTTTGTATTTCATTTCTCTTTGGCTTTGTATGTTCTCTTAGATGCTAAATCCAAACCTGGGGAAGGTGCCCTGCCTGTATCTCTATGTATCTTTGGGAGAGGCAGGGTGGAAAACAGCCCACTGGCTTTTCCATCAGCTTTCCTGGGCTTTGGCAGCTTAATTGCATCTTTAATTGGCTGCTCCATGCTCTGCTGAGTGTCCATAGAAGCAGACAACATCCATAAATCAAACTGTTCAGGCTTCCATCGGTTATCTGATGAAAGTACTGGGGAGGGGAATAACCATGGGGTGCTTGTGTGTGCAGACTTCCCTCCTTACTGCAGTTAGACATGGTCTTTCCGAGGGAGAAATTCAGGGAGAGAGCTCCCCTTGTTGCAAAGTCGCCTTTGAACCGCTCTCTCCAAACATTTGCTTTGAGCGCTGTCCTGCTAAATAAACCACCTCCCCTGGGGTTTCACTGTGGGAAAAGCAAGCTTTACCTGCCAGCTCCCTGCTCTTGTGGGTTGGAAGGGATATTTCCCTGAGCTGGGAGCTCCCCCTTTGTCTGCCCACCCTGCAAACAGTCTCAGACCTGTACAATCCTTAAGGCTGGAGCTCTGCTGTGGTTTGACCAGTACTTTATGCCAGCCCTGGGGCACATTGTATGTGATGCTGTTGCACCAAGTGGCTCCTGCTCAGGGAAAATCACATCCCTGAGTGTAAAGTGGTGGCTGTGCTGTGACCCAGGGCTGAATGTGTGTGTCTGCCACCACCTGCACGCTGGGTTTGGGGCATCTGTGGCCTGTGGGGTTGGATTACAGACACTTCAACTCACCAGCAGTCTGGTTGTTTTGGGATGAGTGTACATGCCATATCCGAGGAGATGGGGTTGCCTTGATTTAGAGGCACCCCTTTTTCCTACCAGCTACTGAAGCTAAACATCTCTGGGATGAACTCTCCAAAAGCCCATTTCTCCCCCAGCTGCTTCTTCCAGGACTGGGATCACCCTGGAGTGCTTTCCCCTGGGCTGGAGGGAGCTGCAGCGGGGCTGGCTCTGCTTGGAGCTACCAGATACATGTATACAAGGCTTGGAAATGTTTTCATGCCCCAGCCCTCCTCTGCTGAGTGCTGGGGCTGTGGTTTGGGTGTCTGCTCTCTGATCCAGGCTTTGGCAGAAAGGCCCTGGCTGCTCTAATTTGTTCTCCCCTTGCCTCCCCAGGTATGAAGGGCTTGGAGTGCTCACCCTCCACCCCCACCATGAACTCCTACTTCTACAAGTTCATGATCAACCTGCTCAAGCGCTTCAGCAGCGAACGGAAACTCCTGGAGACCAGAGGAGCCTTCATCATCAGGTCAGAGCACTCCACCAGCCTCACCAAAGCCCCTGAGCACCCCTGGGATGGGTGGGACGGGGATGACAGGGCCGAGCAGCCCAAGCACCACGCTCCCTTGGAGCCAGAACCATTTCCTCAAGCCTCCCCTGCTCTCCAACAAACGGTTTTGGAGCAAACGGGATTTGCCTTTCACATGTCAAGGCACCATATTTCTCTCTCCCATCCCCGGAGGCAAAGTGGCTCCTTATTAAACAGTGTTGTCAGAGCCTGTTTCATTAAGAAACAACTAGACCAGCCAGAGCATAAAGACAGGTTTGCACTCGGAGTGCCAAGCCAAGTGAATCCCTCCACCCGGCTCGGCGAGGTGCCCGTCCAAAGCCATGTGTTTGGATGCTTGGAGTTGGGAGGATTTGCTTCAGCTCTTTAAGAGGCGGAGGCTGGAGAGCCAAGAGTTGTGGAGGACCAAGGGTTGTGGGGGCTGGAGAGCCGAATGCTGTGAAGGCTGGAATGCCGAGCAGCTCTCAGGGAGTCGTGGTTAATGCAATGACATCTGGGACAAGGGGTATCAGTTCCTCAGCTCGCTGGGAAATAACAGGGTTAACGGTCAAGGCAAGGTGGAGAAATCAGTAAGGAGGTTGGTGGGAGGAGCTGCCAGGACCTTGGGTTTTCCTGCCTTGCTCTTGTGGATGTGGCATTGAAAGGAACAGGGGGAGAGCATGAGATACAAGCCATGCTCTCGTGGGAGAAGAGAGCTGCCCCTCTGAAGGCGTAGGGGTGTGTCAGGTACTGATAAGGAGGTCCCATCACTCACAATGGAAATGGGAAAACGCAGCAGGCAGAGCTCCCAAAATCTGCAAAGCCGAGCTGGGTGTTAGGTTGTGCTTGTGCCTGAGTCTTTGGACAGCCTGAGAGCACACCAAGAAGTTGCTGAATACATCCCAGAAGCAATATCTCACTTTGTAGTGTCCCCTCTCCTCTCCCTGGTCAGCCCAGCCCCTGGGATGAGCCACCCTTGGCAGGGAAGTGGCCCCATGCCATGTTAGGGGGGCAGGGTGAATAGAGCAGCAGTCAGCCTGGGCAGGGTCCCATTTGAAAGCTCCCCCGTGCCACGGCCACCCTAAATTTTCCCCCCCAGCTCTGGCAGGGTGAGCCTTGGCTGGCAGGCCCAGCCTTCCCAGCAGCCAGCCGGCGGTGCGGTGGGACTGGCTCGCGGCAGCTCAGCAAGCCGAGGCTTCTTACGGTGACTCATGCCCAAAAAAATCTGGAAAAAAAAAAAAAAAAAAAAAAACCTAAGAAAATAGATGACTCTGTCCTTTGTCAAGTCATGTTGTGGCTCACGTGGGATAGAGGCAGGTCTGGAGCCAAAGTGGTGGTTCTGGGAAGGGGGAGCCGTGCCCTCAGGTACCAGCGATTAACTCTGAAACCTGCTGATGGCAGTTGACGGAGCGATGTAAACATCAGCACCTCTGCTGCCTCCAGAAGAAGCAAGATGAGAAAAGAGGAGGAAAACTTCTACAGGACTCTCTGGCAAAGATCGATCTCTTGCCGGAGAGACTCAGTGAACGTGGGAGCCTCGTGGAGCTATTTTTAGCTGCTTTTCAAATTGAAGCCGTATGCGTGTTCCCACGTTACATCCCTCCCCTGTCCACAAGCCAGCTCAGCTGTTTTGCACAGAGGGGTGGGAAGCCAGCCTCATGTTTGACTTGAGAGATGCTGCTGATGTTTCATCCTGGGCTGGAGAGCACGGGCATGCGTGAGAGAGCGGGATAGTGTTGTCTTCCCCTCCCCGTGGGGACCACTGCTGCCTCTTTCTGCTGACAGCAGACCTGGGAACAGTGAAGCAGAGAAGGAGAAAGACCTGTTAAGTTCAGGCAATGATTTCCAGCTGAAGGATTAGTGCTCACAGGAAAGGAAAACGGGGGACAGGGGGTTTATTCAAGCACAGCGCAGCAGTCCTCCCCATCATGTTGCCAGTGGGCAGGTTCAAAGGTCTGTGAGGTCAGGTGGGGGGTCTGTGGTTAAAGGTAGTTTATTTCTAATCCAGCTCAAGCTTGTTCATGCCTGGTTGCTGACTCTGAAAGGACTTCAGTCTCTGCTGGTGTGTCCTCAGGATCTCGGAGACTGAAGTTATGGTACATGGTGTGCTTGAGGACTGGAGTGGGGTTTGAGAGGTGATCCAAGAGATGGATTGATCTGCTGCCTTCCCCAGTGGGATCCGATGCAACATAACTACATCAAAGCATAGTGTGATGCCTCATCCGTGCCAAAGGGTTTAGGATGAGGATCCCCTCAACCCAAGGGGATCTCATGGAGGGAGAGCCCCCCAACATGGCTGAGCCCCAGCAGGAGGAGGATGAAAGGGAAATCCGGGAGAAGGCTCTTCAAAGCCATTTAGATGCCTCATGAATGCAAGGAACCCTCCTTGTGAAGGTATGTGCCAAGGGGACTCCAGTGGTAGGAATCCTCCAAGTCTCATGCTTTCTGTCCCCTCTCCCCTTGAGGGAAGAGGGAAACCTGCTCCCATGATCTCTTCCAAATGCTTTTTTTTTTGGGCTTGGCATCAGTGTTCTGCATCACAGCTGACAGGGTTCCTTTGAGGGTCTGTCTCTCTCACTGTCACTTGTGACTTTTTTTAGGCTGGAAGCCAGTAAAATTATTCTGCCTTCAAAACTCAGAATTCCAAGTGCTGCCTTCCCTTCTCGAGCCAGGCACGTTTGCACTCAGAGGTTGCTCCCGAAGTGTTGTCAGAGGCAGGATCATCAGCATTACCTCCCACCTTGATGAGCAGATCCGGGACCTTCCACCCTTCTCACTAATTGCCCTGGCTGGCACGTGGCCGTCCTGGATTCAACAGAGCCCTAAAGCAAGAAGCAAATAGTCCCTTTCAGCTGCTGGCCTCCCGACGATGGCTTGGAGCAGCAGAAAAATGCGGAGGAGCTTCCAAGGCATCACATGGCTCCTTGGAGCAGCACAGCCATCCTCTGGGCAGGAACCCTGTGGAGGGAAAGCTGCTTGGCCGGTCAGAAGGCAGGCAGTGGAGCAGCACCGAGCTTTTCAGCTCTCACCGAGATTTACAGGCTGGATTTAATGCTTGTTTGTTGGTACCAGCGCGATGGGATGGGGGATTAAGTGAGAGGTTAAGCCCTACCCCATGGCCATCAGTGTTGCTGCTCAGAGGATAGGGCTGGCTGCCCTTGGAAGGTGCTGTGTCTCTCCTCTTGTCCCTCCCCGTGGCTGTTTGTGCAGTCCCCATGCTGTCCCCAGGGTCAGTCTGAGCTCCAGGAGCTGGTTCAGGTCGCTAAGCTGAGCCTAGCACCACAGCAGCAGGCTTTTTGCTGCTCTTTGAGATTGAGCAGCGAAGGGATTCATGGCTGATATACTTTGCCACAGCAAATGAACCCTCCGGGGTATGGGATGTGCTTGAGTGGCTGGAGACATCCCCATGCTTGTCGTGTGTGGATGCTTTGAAGTGCAGGGCTTAACTTTTAAGCCCAGTGAGGCCATTTCTCGCCGAGCAGTGGCACCCTGGGGCACGAGAGGACGCCTGAGTCAGCACTTTGTTCCCCAGGCAGGGGCCTGCACGCAGGGGTTGTCTCAGCTTGTTTTATAGAGCTGTTAAACAAACCTCGACACTGCCTGGCACCTTCTCACGGGGCGTTTTCTGAGGTTAAACTGCTTGGAAGGGGCCCTGGCGTGACTTTTCAGCCACCTCCTGTGCAGTGCTTGTGGGGCTTGTCTGTTCAAGTGGGGATTGTCCTTGGCTTTTGAGGGGATACTTGAGCCCTGGTGGGGGTGGCCAGGAGGGCTGACTGTTTCTCCATCCACTCTGGAAGACACAGGCTGGAGCAGATAAGGTTGTTCAGCCAATTTATGGCATTAGCTGGAGAGCTGGAAAATCCCAAGTCTCGTGATGAGGCCACGGGTTTATGGTTCCAGCAGACGGGAAAAGTTCACCTGGCTGGAAATTCTGCCCGTTCCTTGAGGTCTCAAAGTCCTGCTGGGATGAGGCCAGTGGAGAGCTGGATAGCAAAGAGGGCAGAGCTGAGGACAAACACTGGCAGGTCACGCTGGGTGCACGAAGGGCTGTATGGTGATACCCTTCGTGCTGCCGTGGCTGGTCCCCTCTTTTTGGGCATGACAGGGCTTTGCTGCCTCTGAGAGGCTGGGGCTGACCGTGTGACACCTGTTTCTGCACAAGAAGTAGGGGAAAAGAAGCAAAGTGAGTTTGAACCTGCTAACCAGGATGAGGAATCGGGGCTGGGGGGAGCAGAGAGCCAGCGTGTCCTGAGGAGCGCAGACATCCATCCGATGCTCTTGGCAGGCCAGCAGTGAGGTGCATGTTAAATCACTTCTTACTCGGTCTCCCTGGCATTCCCAGGGCTGTGCTCTCCATCTGGGAGAGTGGGAAGGGAAGGGGAAGCCTGCCAGCATCCCAGTGAGGAGGGCTGTGGGGAGGGAGTGGGATGGGGGTTTAGCCACAGGTTTGGATAGCAAGGGATGTATTGGGGATCTTGTACAGAGCCAGGGGGTGTCTGCTTTGGTGGTAAGCAGATACTGCAGTCCCAGGATGCCACCATACTGCAGTGAGCCAGTGTCCACCCACGCCACCCTGGCTCCCACCCCATTCCTAACCTCATCCTTTCCTCCTGCTCTGCTGTCCCCACAGCCAGCCTCTCACTGGAGCTGGGACTAACCAAAACCCTCCTCTTCTCCCAGGCCTGGATGCTCTTGAGTTCCCCTGGCCACACATTTTGCTTGGCCAAACATCCCAGTACCTCCTGATGAGCTGGAGGTGCCCAGTACTGGGATGCACAATCCGCTCCTGCTCCTCCTTCCTTTGGGTGTGCTGATGCTGCTGTGCCCCCTCCAGCTCCCACTGCCAAACACATGCCCTGAAAATCCCTCTGCAAGTGAATCGGGGCTGGAGGGGGGACACGTGTCACCTCTTCCTCTCTCCCACCCTCTGTGCCACTGCACTGCAGAACAAAACCCGCGTTTGTTTTTGTGGGAACCGTTTGGCTTGTACTCAGCGAAGGGCAAAAAAAAAAAAAGGAGGGGGAAAAAAAATGGAGCCTCTTTGATAAACTGTGATATGAACTCGGGTAAAATCCAAACAGCTGTGAGTGCTACAAGGGAAGCTTCTGTGTCAGGAGGCAGCGAGCCTGCGAAAATCCACTGCTCTGCCTGCCAGGATGCTCGCTGGCCGCCTGCCCTTGGGCTTTAATGAACTGTGCGCTCGCCATCCCCCTCCTCGTGCCTCGCCGAGAGGAGGAACCGGAGAAAGCCTTTTAGCTGGGTTTTTTTTGTCTATTTGCAAAGCAGAAAGAGAGGCTCCCTCCTGCCCAAGGCCCCAGCCAGGCACGGGGTGATGGAGCAGGGTGGGTGAGCATCCCCGGTTCTGCAGAGACCAGTGGGTTTCTCCTTGCTTATCTCCAGCCCATCCTTCTGCACCTCCCTTTGAGTCTCTCTGCTCCCCAAAATCTCCTCTCCCCAGCTTGCCATGCCTGGAGTTCTGGAGCAGTGCTATAGTGGTGTGGTGGCAACCAGGCTCTGCTTTCCTGCATCTCCCTCTGCCCCAGCCATGCACAGTGAATGCCCTCCGGGCTCCTCTCGGGCTCTAACGGGAATTTGGGGTGGAAGCCAGCAACCCCAGTGTACCTCCAGAAACCCCCAGCTCTCCAGTTACCTCTTACATCACGCCATGGGCTCTGCAAGCCCACAGGGGCATGTGCCTATTGAGGTTTTAATTCATCGAGGCTCTGGGAAATCAGTCTGGGCTCTCTGATACCCTCCTGGGAGCAGGAGCCGCAGGGGAAAACCCAGTTTTCCCTAGGCTAGAGGTTGGATCTAGGGTTGCAACACACCAGCAGTCACCAGCAGCGTGACCTTCACCATGGAGGAGCCTGGTTGCTCTGCCTAAGGATTATCCCTGCTGGGAGAGCAGGAGCTGGGCCAGCCCTGGCCAGCTCCCTCCTAGGGCAAGACCCCCAGGGAAGGACAGGAGATGCCTCCACTGAGCTGGGCCGGGAGGGGCTGGAGTGCACAGGCCCTGGAAGTGAGTTCAGTGTCCTAACCCACCAAAGCTGCACCGAGACCAGACGTACTCGGAGCTGCCTGGAAGGATTTGATGGGTTTTCCTGTAGAAAAATGGGAACCACATGTGAGCGGCAGTGCCGGAGTGGGCTGGGACTAATTTGGGTCAGTGAGAGGGTGGAGGGGAGGAAGGGGAAGTGTGCGTGGGGGAAGAAAATCCTCCCAAAATGGCCAAGTTCCTTCAAAGGGCAGGTCCCCAGGCAGCGATATTTGCTCCCTCCCAGCACTTTCCCTAGGATCTCAGCAGGAATGCTGGGGAAAAGCGGGCTGTGGAAGGGGGAGCTGAGAGAAGGTGGGCTGGGCAGTGGGGAGAGAAGCCCACAGCTCCCCTGCTTGCTGGCCATAGTGTTATGCAGAGCAGCATTTCAGCACAAGCAGCTTCCAAGGTGTCTCCCAAATCTTCCTTGCCCAGCCAATGGGGGGGAGCACCCCCATCGTGGGGAAGTGGAGGTCGGTGCAGACAAGGGGCTGGTTTTGGCTGCTGAATTAACCTGTCTGATCCCGTCAGTTGAGGCTGGAGTGTTCTGGTGGTGTTTCCCTTTCTGACTCTGCAAATGTGACAGCTCGGTTTATTCATCTTTGTGGAGGGAAGAGCCAGGAAATCAGGCTAAATAAGGGCATTTGCCCCCCACCTGTCTTCTGGGGGATCTTGCTCAGCATTGTCTCCAAGGCACAGGGCACTCAGTTAAAAACCAGGAAGGCTCACCTCAGCCAGTGGGTCTGGCTGGGCACGCTGCTCCCAGGATGGGATGTCCTGGGACAAGATACATCTGGATGGGACATTTGTAACTCCCCACTGAAAGTGCAGAGCTATGCAAAAGCCACCTTGATTGGAGCTCCTTCCATTCAGTGCTTCCCTTCAGTGCATGAGCTGCTCTCTGTGCTCTGCTGCTCCTGAAGCTGGTTGTCTTGTAGCACTGGGGTTCTTAGTGCCCTGGCAGGGCAGGGAACATCTCTCTGGTCTCCTCTCGGGCATCTCTGGGCCTTGGAGGGTTTGAGGGAGCAAGGCTCTTCAGGCTGCATCCCTCCCTGGGATCCCTCCAGGGATCCTGGCTGGGAAGGCAGGGCAGGCATCGTGATCCAAATGTGATGCTGAAAGGCAGTGAGAGGCAGTGGGGGTGGAGGCAAGCCCGGCACTAGAGCTGAAATAACTTCTGGGATGTCTAAACCATGGCACAAGTGGGGTATGTTTTCATCTGACACTCGAGTAGGGAGTGCAGCAGGGCTCACTGAATTACTCACAGGCACCTCCTTCCCGAGCTCTAGGATGTGCTCGAGATGTTGGTAGAAGAGACAAGGCAGCTTCACCTCCCACCCCAGGGCATGCTCATCCCTGAGCCATGGGACACTGCCACCTCCTTCCAGTCCCTTTATCCTTTCCCTCTGGAAAGCTTCACCCTCAAACACACAGCGTAGTCCTGCCATACTCTATCCCTCTGCTTTCAGAGGTCTAGAGATGCCCAGCAGGACCATCTTCCCCCAGATCTGCCTTCCCTTCGGGAGGATCCGAAGGCTCATCCACCTCTAGGACAGCAGCCTGCTCCTCGGCTGTACTTCTAGGAACAAAAGCACTTTTATTTCTTCGTCTTAAAGCGAAGCGACGTGGGAGGGTAAGCACAGGGACCACGGCTCCCTTCTCTCTACAAGCTGTGCACGCCCTGAACAGGATCAGCCTCTCCAGCTCCTGTTGCCACAGCTTTGCACCCGCTCCTTTAACCTATTTTATTTGCAGTGAAGAGAAATTATAGGGGGAGAAATAAGGCGCTTGTCAGTTTTCTTGAAAATGAGGCCACAGCTGTCAGCCTGAAAGGGAAGCGGACGTCTCAAAGGAAGGATCTGCTGCTGCTCCACGCATCTCCCCCACTCCTCGGCCAGCCTCTACCCTTCCTCCTCTTCCAAACAGAGGATGCTTGCCTGAAAACATGACTGCCCAGTGTGAGTACCCCTCTGGGTCAGGCTCTGGAGGGCTCGCTTGACCATGAGTCTGTCCTCTCAGCCGGAGTGGGGGGCTGGGGCCAGGCACGTGCTGTGACGCTGCTGCTGGTACCTCCTGCCTGGGGCTTGAGCCCGGGGAAAGACTTGTGTTTTCTGTCCATTTTGCCAGTGAGTCATTGGCAAGTTCAAAAGCTGGAGAAGAAATGATCCAAGGGGGTTATTTTTTTTGCTTTCCTGGAGGGCTTGGAAGGAGTCGGTTTCCTGTTTTCCACATGAGCCTCCTGTAGATGCTCAGATGTTCCTACAGCGTTTTGTGAGCTCTGCAGGTCATCAGTGACTCATCAGTGCACGTCGTCAAGGCCAGGTTGGATGGGGCTTGGAGCAGTCTGGTCTAGTGGAGGGTGTCCCTGCCCGTGGCAGGGGGTTTGGAATGAAATGGTCTTTAAGGTCCCTTCCAACAGAAACCATTCCAGAATTCTGTGGGCAGGATAGCTCTATCCATAAGTCACCATAAAGTCTTCTCAAGGAAACTCATGGGACACACCAGCATGGGCAGGTGGAGCCTGGTGCTGGTGGTCTGTCTAGTGGGCTTCACCTTGGAGGAGCTGTCACATTGATCTGTGTTATTTCTAAGAGTTGGGCCATGCCTTGGGCTGAGAGGACCATTAAGTTTCCAAATTTAGTTGTCTTCTAGCTTCTGGCCCATTCCAAAGGATGTTGGTGGTTGATCCTCTTCTGTGCTGAAGAAGAAACTGAAGAAGAGGCTTGAAGAAACTTCTGAAGAAGAAAGTCTTCCTTCTCCTTGCTACAACTCTCTTTCCCTCTCGTGTTTGGTATGGAGCTGGGGGTATTTCACGGATCATGTGAGTGTCCAGAGGTGTTGGATATCTGCTTGGATAACTGAAGGTGACCTCTCTGAAGGGGGCTGTTCTCCGTGCGTGTCCAAGGTGGGAACAAGGCTGGGTTCATCACGAGTCAAGGTGGATGTGCCCAGCTTTGGGCTGGACTGTCAGCTTTGGTGTGCGAGTGGGCAGTGGGGAAGCCATCCTGCCAGCCAGGACAGCAACATCCCGGCACTCCGGTGGCCGGGGGGAGCATCGGGAGGAGCAGCAGCCGCAGGGTGAGGCTCTGCAGGGCCGTGACGCTGTTTCACCGGCTGAAGCTGGTCTGAAATACTGATGTGCATTTGTTGTGTGCTGCTCTCAGGCGCTGGTTGCTCTGGGGATCCCCGGGGATGCCGGGGGAGCGCCCTGCGGCCGAGGCAGCCCCAGCCCAGCGCGGCGCTGGCACGGCGGCTCCGCCGGCAGTTGTCGTGTGCCGGCTCCTGCCAGGGAGACACGGCGGGGGAGGGATCTCTCGTTTGCAGAGAAACACCCCCCACCTTTCCCTTTTCGAGCGAAGGCATCGCAGGGCTTGTCTCCGGCTTTCCGAGATCCACACGTCTGCTCCCAGAATCCACACGTCTCCTTCCCAGATCCGCACATCTCCTCCCAGGAGCTGCGCGTCTCTGGTCTGCGGCTTTCACTGAGTTTCCCCGGGGGAGCTTGGTAATCATTCCAAGAAGCCGGAGCTGATGAGGGTCCTTCTCCTCCCCAGACCTGCCTCCTGCAGAAGGAGCTCCCCTGCTCCTAAACCTCCCAAACCCTTCGAAATCCATTAAACGCTGTGAATTTTGTAAAGCGGGAGCTGCTGGGGTTGCCATGGTTTCCCTTGCCTGGAGGAGCTGCTCTGGAGCCTGGATTCAGGAAAGGGGGGGATTAGAATGGAGGACTGGGATTTTCTTTGCCGCTGTGGAGGGAAAGGATGGGGGAATGTCATCCTTGTGCTTCCCCTGCTTGCTCTCCTCTCCTTCTCCCCTTCCAGGCCTAATTTTATCTGTGCTTCCTCTGCAAATTCCTAAAGGATCCCAGCTGCTGGCCCAGGCTGGGGACACTGCTTTTCCTGGCAGGAGGATTTCAGGGGAATGGGGATGAGCAATGGGCATCATGGAGGCTGTGGATTCCCCGGGCAGGTGTGTTAAGCCAGGGCATTTCCCGGGGAGCCTGGAGCGGGCAGGAAGGGTGGGGAAAAGCCTTGGGGAGGAGAGAGGAAGGGAGCGGAGGAAGAGGAGGGTTGGGAGGAAGGATGGAGGGGCTCTGCCCTCCTCACAGCTGTGGAAGTTGTTGTTAGACTCGTGAGCTGGAAAGCGGAGCAGAGCCCCTTGGAGCATCGCTCCCTGGCCTCAGCCACTCCTTCCCCGGCTCCGGCTCTGTCCCAGTTGCGGGAAGTGGGACGAGACACAATCCTCTCCCAGCTGGGGCCCCGTGTCTATTAGCCCAGAGCTAATAAAGCGAATCACTGGTGCTTAATGAAGAAGCACCTGCTTAATTGAACACAGCGGGATGGTGGCCAGGCAATGGGACGGGACCAGCAGCGTTTCCCCCCAGGCTCCCCACAGGTCCCGGTGGAGGGGATGGTTCCACAGTTAGGCTGGAATTCATCTTAGCTTTTTTTTTTAATTTTAGGTAAAACCAGACTTTCACCCTCTTTGAGCAAGCTTTGGGCTGCCCTGACCCTCTGCTGCTCCTTTGCTGCAGGGTGGCTCGGGGCAGGGACGGGGCTGAAGTGGTTAAAGGGGCGAGCGGGCGGGATGGGAGCTCAGACAGCTCCCTGAATTGATGATGTTTAGATTAGCCGGTTTCCAGGCATCAAGTTGTCAAAGCAAGAGGACTGGGAGGGACGCCGGGGCTTGCCCTTAATTGGAGATGTGGCTCCAAAGCCACCCCATCTCTCCAACAATCCCTGGGCTCTGGCACGCTGCCCCGCAGCAGCACCCTGCCCCTGTATGATCCCTGTTCCACTTGTTCCCATACCCCATCCCACCCCACCCGTCAGTGTGATGGGAACTCATTGTGACTGACACTGCTGCACTGGCAGCTCAGTGGCCGCTGGGTCAGAGCTGCAGGGGGACCCCAGGGTGACATGGCCATGCAGAGCCTGTGGTGACCTCTGTGGCTCTTCCCTTGGCCAGCGTTGTGTTGTCGAGGAGTCCTTTAGGCGAGGGGAGGGCAGGGTCCTGTGATGGCAGCAGGGGCTGGAGGTGACCTGCTGGGTCCCTTGGGAGCCCCACTGTGCTCGGGGTGTCCCCCACGCTGCAGGCACACGCTGCCTCCCATCTGCCTGCAGACACATTCCTTGGCTCCGTCGGAAAGGCTCGAATAACCCTTTTAATTTAAGGAGTTAAATTTTAATGGTCTAAATACCACACTTCATTATCACCATGTGCCTGTGCCTAATGTCTCCAGCGTGGTGCCGTGATGCTCTGAGGCTCCTGCCTCCCTGGGGACACTTCTTCCCCTCTTCTTCCATGCCAGGAGGTCCCTGGGGACATTCTGGGTCCCCATGGACGAGGGGATGCACATGTCACCCACAGGGATGCAGGGAGAGCTCCAGGGCGAGGCATCTCGCTGTAATGATGCATCAGGGGGGATTAACCAGCTCCTTCCATCATCACATCACATATATTTTGGGAGATACATATATTAAAGGGGAGAGGATGTGTGTATACACACACACTTATTTATGGGATGTGTATATCTGGGATATATTTATGGAGTGTACATGTAAGGGGTGTGGTTCCCACCCACTGTCCCCTCTGCCCTGTCCCCTTCCACAGCCACCCCACCGGCATCTCAGCTGAAGCCACCTGTCCCCTTGCCCCGGCCCCTTGCCCGGCCTCCTCCCAGCCAGCCTGGCGTTCCCCTCGTGCCATCGAAGCCTCCCAGGGGATGGGCTCCAGGGGACCCTCCCATCCCACCAGCAGCCTCCTGGTGCTGGCAGTTGGGCTCAGCTGCTGCCTGCTGTCACAGAGGCCGGCAGCTGCAGGACCCGCCAGTTGTCCCCTCCTTTGGGGACTCTTTTGGGATGTGCCGACCAAGGGGCTTCACTGGGGGGGAGCTCAGGGTCTCTGCCTGTGCCACAGGAGGATGCTGTGCACTGGAGAACTTATCCTGCTGGTGGTTCCCAGGGAGCCTGGGGGCAGCTGGAGGGGTTGGCGCCCAGGCAGGGCAGCATCCCCGTGGGGTGACACGGCTTTGGAGCAGAGGGACAGTCTCCACGTGGCTGCTCCTTTAATACCCCGACAGTTTCCAGTTCCCCAGTGCCACCGAAAGGACGGGGGACAATCCCAACCCTTCCTCCCTAATGAAAACCAGGCCTGAAATTAGAAAGCGTCTCGCGTTCAGCCCCCCGCTCGCTGTGAGCGCGGCGTTCGCCAGCCAAACGGCAGAGCTCCTATTTATGGAGAGCAAGAGAGAGCCTTCCTTCTCCATGGAGGAGCAGCAGAGGGGGGGACCTGACCGACGTCCTCGCTGTGGGCAGCCGAGGGGAGCTTCGGAGGTCACTGAGTTGCCCTCCGTGCTCCCCAGGGCCGTTTCTGCCTGTTGGAGCTCTTTCTCTAGCCTCTCTCCCTACGTGAAAAACACCAGCTCCCTGCCAGCCATGAGCAGTGCAGCCACCAGCACACTGTACCAGCACACCAAGGGCTTTGCAGCTGGGGCTAAAACTATCCTGGTGTTTCCCTGGAGGACCTCTCCCCTCTTTGGGCACAGTAAATCATCCCACTTCCCAAAGTGCCCGGCATGGCTGCTGGAGGAAGTTCAGCCAGGATGGGGCACACAGTTGTCCCCTCTTAGTGGAGAAGGGTAGCATGGTAGCTGACTCCTGGGCTGGGCTTGGTCCGGCCCAGGCTGAGCTTAATCTGCTGCAGCTGGCAGTGACCAGATCCTGCCTGCAACGCTGAACTGTTGGTTTGCTTTTGGCCCCATTAGGATGGACTAAAAGCCTCTGCCTTGCCCTCCATACCTCACTTTCCCACCGCTCTCCCTCCTCCAGCCAGCCCGCGTCCAAGCGGCGAGAAATCAGGGAAGCGTTTTCATCCCCATGAATGCAGCCAGTTACGTAAGAATAATTGGGATAAATGAGCTTATTTATCACAGCCCGTTCCATTTTAGCGGGGTCCGGGGCGATCGCCGGGCTGGGTTATGTAAAATCCCGCACAGAGCATCTCATTGTCCGGCCGCAGCCATGGGATGCGGGAGCTGCCCATGGAGAGCAGCCGGCACTGGGTGAGGAGGGGACGGATCATTTGGCATGAAGAGGAGGTGGGAGAGAGATGGGGGGTTTCTTCCTCCCTGTGTTGAAGAGGGAAAAATCTGTCTCTTCGTTCTCCTCCTGCATCCCTAAGCCATCAGGCTTTAGGGTATGGTCTTTGGTGTCTGACTATAGCCACATAGTCCTTCCTCACAGGGATGGGGGATGAAAACTCACCTCCTTCCTCCTCCTCACCCCAGGAGGTGAAAAGATGACCTTGATGGGGGGAGTTCTGGTGTGCCCTCCACCTCCTAGCCAAACCAAGCAGCTGCTCCTTGTTTGGCCTATTAAACCCTTCCAGGATACCTCCAGGTGGAAATCTGATGCCCAGCTAAGATTATCTGGTGGGGAATGGTGCTTGGTAGGAGCTGGGGGAAAGCAGAGTTGCTGTGGGGGGTGCCTCGGTGTCAAGTTTCCCTATCAGCCCATGGGGGAGATGTGGGGACCCAGGGAGCGTCCCAGTTTCAGGAGAAGCTGGGATGCTGGAGAGCCAAGTGGGCTTCCCTCCTTCTCTGTGATGCCCACACTGGGGAGCAGAGCTGGTGCTGAGCAGTGTTTCAGGTGTCCTCAGACAAACTGCCCAAGAAGGCAAGAGCCTGGAGAAAAACAGGAAATCCCCAAATCCAAACAAATGTGGGAGGGGAAAAAAAAAAAAAGAAAAAAAAATCTGTTTTTTTGTTTCTGGTCTAAAAAAATGTTGAAAATCTTGGGAATGCCTGAAGGTTGTTAAGCAGGACATTCCTGCCGTGGCCCAGCCAGTCAGATCATTGTGGGCTACGGTGCCGGTTACGCTGTGTTTTGGGGAGAGTGCTGCTGGCAGGATGTCCAGTGGAGCACAGGCATCTTCCAGCTTCACCAGCTGGAGCTCTGGAGCCACTCAGCACCGGATCCCATGGCAGCCGGAGCGGGGAGTTCGAAGAGCAGCCCCTGGCTCCCGGGCTGCCAGGTTGCACAACGCTGGGAGGGATTGTTTTTCCCCGCTGGCCAGGCTCACAGGGATGCTCCCTGGTGTCAGTGGGATGCTGGTCTGACTGGGCCATCACATGCCCTCTGTAATGGTGCTGCTGCACACCCCGTGCTCTGCTCAGGGTGGAAAGTAACCCTGGAACCTGCTGAGGGAGGTCACAGGTAGACTGGAGGTGACACCAAGCTGTGGTGGTGGGTGCTGGCAGAGCAGCATGGCCAGGGATGTGTGTCACCCCAGCTATTTATTTTTTGTTCTTGCCCTGCATCCTCCAAATGCAGAGACTGGTATTGCCCCACAGCATCTCCCTTCTGGTGCCACCACACTCACCAACCTCTGGTGCACCCATATCTCCTCCCTGGTCCTCTGGAGGAGCAGGCTCACATCAGAGTCTTGTTTGTGCTCATTCA
The DNA here is from genome assembly GCA_013399855.1 of Oxyruncus cristatus. NCBI lineage: Eukaryota > Metazoa > Chordata > Aves > Passeriformes > Cotingidae > Oxyruncus > Oxyruncus cristatus. The sequence goes on from VXAY01006707.1 coordinate 541,426, forward strand.
CCATCCTTCCCCCCTGGTTTCTCTCCTCTCTGATGCACAGGCAGCTTTGTCTACTCCTGAATGCAGAAAACATCTTCCACTCCATGGCAGACATACTGCTTCGGGAGGAGGACCTCAAGTTCGCCTCTACCATGGTCCACACCCTCAACACCATTCTGCTGACGTCCTCCGAGCTCTTCCAGCTGAGAAACCAGTTGAAGGACCTGAAGACCCCGGTATGGGCAGCAGGAGCAGGCTCAATGGCTGGGGGGGGACGTAATGGGGTGGTGGGGACCAGACAGCCACCCAAGGATATGTCTTGCTGCTCAGTCCCTACATGGCAGGTCCCAGGATTGGAGCCCAGGTGACTCCGTGTTCCTCCACTCTTCAGGAGTTGAGGTGGGCTTGGAGGACATGCCCAACTCTGTCTCTCTGGGATGGGAATGGGCTTCCCAAGCCCTCAAGCAGCTGCTGCCTCCCTCTCTCTGCCCTGACACAGGCCAGGAGACAGGTGACAGCGAGAGTAGAGCCCCCCAGGCCCTCAGCTGTCCCTGCCAGGAACGTGCCTGTGGGATTTGCCAAGCAGCTGCCACCAGCACCAGTGACATCCAAGCAAGGGGGAAGAAGGAAGAAGACTTCTCCTGCTGCTGAAGGCCAGCGATGCAGTGGTGTCCCCTTGGGTGGCACAGCATTGTCCTCTATCTAGCCCCTTGTCCTGTGGTGGACACAGCAGCCCTGAGGGTGACCTCATTGTGCTGTCACCCCAAAACCCACCTGATCTCCATCTCCTGAGGCTGCTGGGCTCATGCCAATGCCAGGTGGACTTGGTGGGTCCAGAAATGGCCCTTCATGGCTTGGTGGCACTTGCCAGCCCGGGGGGTTGGTGTTGGGTACCTGGGGCTGTCCATGCCACATCCTTGCTCCCACTGATGACCAAACCCCAGTGGTTCCCTCTTTCCCCAGGAAAGCCGTAACCTCTTCTGCTGCCTGTACCGGTCCTGGTGTCACAACCCCGTGACAACTGTGTCCCTCTGCTTCCTTACCCAGAACTACAAGCATGCCTACGACCTCATCCAGAAATTGTATCCTTTGGGGATTTTCTGCCAGGCCGGTGGCCAGTCTGGCTCTTGGTCCCTCTGTGGCCACCAAGGTCACCCTGCAGGCCAGCCCCGCCTCCTCCTTGTAGGCCATCATTACTGGGGCAGGGCAGCCTCTGCTGGGCGTGTGCCAGCTCCCTTCCCCTTGTGTCATCCTTTTTTTGTGGTGTAGAGAGAGGAAGGCGTGCGCTGACTGAGCCTTGACCTTCCCTTTCCCAGGAGGGAGGCTCCTCAACGTCCTCTTCCTCCCAGGACCATGAAGGCTTTGGCCTCCTGGCCTGATGAGGAGCAGGCAGTGCCCAGCACGGCGCAGTTCCCCGTGAGCTCACCATCTGCCTGCAGCAGAATGATTATTTTCGTGTGCCAGCAAACCCCAAGCCTCCCTGAGCAGTTTTCCGTGTGAAGAAGCTCAATAACACGCTTAGCTTCCCCTCCCGGCTCGCACCGGCGTTCCCTCTGGGAGACGTGCCGTCTCTGTGGACCAGGAGGGTAAAAGCAAGCGTCCTCCCTTGCACCATCACCCTGCTTGCTCTCGGCCTGTTGGGCAGCCTGCCTCTTCCCCCATCCTTTCCTGCTCCTCCTGTCTCCCTCCATCATCCCTTGGCCACCCTGCAGGCCTTTCAGCCCTGCCTGCGTCCAAGCCCTGCCTGCTCCTTGCCTGCTCCTTGCCTGCTCGCATCCCGCAAGAGCTGTGGATGCAGGGAGGGTTTGGCAAAGCCACGGCCCGCACCGGGCATCACCCACGCGAGCCATCTGCTGCTGCCGGGACACCTCTTTCCAGGGTAACGTCCTTATCAGCCACATCCAGCGGGGATCTGGAGGTCACTGTGGATTTCCTCACTGAAGTGGACAAGCTGGTGCAGCTCATCGAGTGCCCCATATTCACATGTAAGGAGGAAGCCCCGGCTGGGGAAGGGGCGGCGCGCGGTGCTCCCCCTCCCCGCTCCTCCCTCACGAGCGGCAGCCGCCGCACGAGTAAATAGAGCAGAAGTTATGAGACTTCTTGCCGGGAGGTTTGCCCGGCTCTGGAGCTGCCCGTCGGGAGAAGGGCATGCTGGCAGCGCGGGGGGGCAGCGTGCCCCCCAGATATAGGTTAAGGGAGCGAGCGACGCTGGCACCCAGCAAAGGGATGGGGGAAGGGACGGGGGGCATGGACCACACGGAGCATCCCCAGGGGTGCACGAGAAGGGTGTCAGATGAGAGGAGCCCTGTGTGCCGCCCTCGGATGCACGGGGTGGCATTATGGGTGCTGATGGGGCCTTTAGCAAGGGTTTTTTTGCTGTAAATGGAGAATTTAGTTCTAAAAAAAGCAGAGCTTGCTGCTTTCTCCAGCATCCAGCAGTGTGGGTCCCCCACTGGGTAATGCAGCAGTGCCTGAGCAGGGGCTCAGAGATGTGACTCTGGGAGCTGGGCTGGCAGCAGGGGACGTGGCAGGGTCACCTGTGTCTGCAGGAGGATTTCTCGTGACAGCAGTTTGCTGCCCCTGGGATTCTCCTCAGAGGTGCAGAGGGCATTGCAGTTGTTGGGAAATGTCCTGCAAAGGAGTTTGTGGGGCATCTGTTATAGGTCCAGGGTTGGGGAATGTTTGGGGGAAGAGGTTTAGAGCGGCTGGGCAGTAGAGGCCCTCAGTCATGCTCTCTCCTGTAGTACCCTGTTCCTCACCCCAAGGATGACTCTCCCACTGTGTGAGTCACCCACATGTATGTGGTGATTTTCCGTGGCCCAGAGTTACTCACTGAGGGTTCTCCACCTCACTCACCTTACTTTCCACATCTCAGGGGAGAGAACAGGCATGTCCCCCATAAAGCAGCGTCTCTGGGTTTGCCTCCATTCTCTGAGAGACACCAGAGGTGCGAGTGACAGCCAGGAGGTGAGATGCTGGGGCACAGACCTTGCCTCATCCCCTGGGCTGCCCCAGGTGGGACTTCAGTTGTCTGTAGGGCTCCAGAAGACCCTTCCACCGTGAGCACAGTGAGGGATGGAGCTGGAGGGTGGTTTTCCCTCTGCTGAGCAGCACTGAGGCCCAGCACATGGAAATGTCAGAGCCAAGCGGAGAGGATCCCTTCTGCTCCAGAGACTCCCGGGGAGGGTGTCACCCAGCCCTCTGGATAGGTGATGCTCCAGGCGGGCAGTGTTTCTGCTAATTCTGCAGAAGCTGAGGAGCAATCCCATGTTGCATGTGTGTTCTCAGGCAGACAGCATGGACTGGGATGAGCCTCAGGGATGAGCAGCAGCAGGAATGGGAGACTGGAGATGCAGCTGCCCCCTTCCCCTGCTGGCAGCGGGGGGCTGTGTCAAGGAGAGGGACGGTGTGGGACACCAAAATGGATGAGTTAATGGAAGGGGAGAGGGGTGCCATGCAGGGGCAGAGGCTTAGAGCCTCCACAGGACTATCAGATGGGGTGGGAGGTGAAATGCATTCTCCCTGCCTCCTCATCCTCTTCCTGTCCTCTCTCAGATCTCCGCCTGCAGCTGCTGGATGTGAAGAACAACCCCTACCTGATCAAGGCTCTCTATGGCCTGCTGATGCTGCTGCCCCAGAGCAGCGCCTTCCAGCTCCTCTCCCACCGCCTCCAGTGCGTGCCCAACCCCGAGCTCATGCAGACCACGTAAGTGCCAGGGGGACGGATCCCCAGCGTCGGCACCGGGGTTGGATCAGCTGTTCCCCCCCACAGCTGAGCATCCCTGCCATCCCAGGCTCAGCCCCATCCCAGGCTCAGCCCCGTGCTCCAGCTTTCGCCCCCAGCTCCGTTGCGACCGTGGCTGCTCCTTGTCCCCGTGGCCGGGAGTGTTGGCTCGGGGGGTTTTTTGTGTCTATATTTGGTAACCCTGGGAGGGCTGTGCCTCATCCACAGGCATTTGGCATCCGGGATGGAAAATTTCACTTGTGGGGTCGCTATGGAAACAAGCAGAGCTGGGAAGGAGGTTTATGGAGAAAGACTCCGGCAGCTGGGGGATGCTCCCAAAACGTCCCCCCTGCAGCCTGGACAGCCTTCATGGCACCCAAAAGAACCATGGCACCCGTGCAAATGCCTCTGGATAGCAGCTCCATTCCCAGTCCTGGCCTTTGGGGATCCATGAGATGTGCAAGGGCGGCATCTCCTTGGGGACCAGCTGAGATCCTCGTGCTCCCTGCCCAGGGGTGCTGCCGGTGGCATTTGCTTTCCAACCCTTGGCTAATGGATAGAGGGGGCCGGATGATGGTAAAGCCTGCTCTGCTTTGGCAGAGCCTGGGAACAAAAAGAGCTCCCGAGATGGGCAGGTTTCTGAATTAACCCCCCGCTGCTGTTGTCGCTCCTTGGCTTTTAACTGCTTCCCTGGGATGGCTTTTATCCCTCGTGGCCTCCGGCGCTGAGCTCCTACCCACAACCCAGCACTGATATTTAATTGGGGGGGCGGAGAGGGGGCTGCATGTGCTTCCCCCTCCTCTTTTCCCCCCACTAGCCCCAGCAGTGGGGGTTTTTCGAGCTGTCAGACGGCCTGAGCATCTGATTAACTCTGACCTACATTCCTTCAAACACCGAAGCCGGCTTTCATAACCGGCCAGCCCCAGCTGCCCCCTCCCCAGGGGGATACCGGGGCCACCAGAGCTGCCTGCCATCCTCCTGTGGGCATCCTGTGGCTGGTGTCCCCCCCTTCCTTGCATGGGGACAGCACGGGGATGAACATCCATAGCTGGAGCCCTAAGGAGCCTGCATTTGGGGGTTTCAGCCATGGGAGCTCATCCCTGGGGGTTGTCCCTGCTGCCACTGGGTATTTTTGGCTTGCTCAAAAAAATGAGACAGGGACACTGAGGCACGGGGTGCTGCCATCCTTTCCTCACTGCTTTTGGCTGGAATGGATTGGAATAGAGGGGAGCATCTATGTTGGAAGGGTTGGACCTCCCCTGTGGGGCCAAGATGCAGATGTCCCTTGTCCCCTCCTTGTCCCAGGGCCTCTTGGGCTCCATCTCACATCTTTGGGGGACTGAAACATGGCTTTGGGGTTGTTTTATGGGGCATCAGCATAACAAGGATGTGCTGAGCTCAACTTCTTCGGGACGAGCTCTTGGTGCTTCCAGTGCTGGATGCTCACAGTACCAACATCCCCCAGCCCCTTCCCACCCTCACTCTCTGTTCCCACCCTGCAGGGACAACACCAAACCCAGTACCAGCTTCAAGAGAACAGCAGCCTCCAACATTGACTACACGGAGCTGCTGCAACACTTTGAGAAGGTCCAAAACAAGCACCTGGAAGCAAGACACCAGCGAGCCGGGCGGGCAGAGCAGCTGGACCGGCGCGTGGTCCTCTGAGCACCGCAGAGGCGCCCACGGGTGTGCACAGTTGCTGGGGCTGGGACCAGGGGACACGGACCAGGGAACAGGCACAGCGGTTGCTGGCCGCCGGAGGATCTGGTGGGTTTCATGGAGAGGGGCAGGCGCTCAGCACCGGGCTGGTTTTCCCCCCCACTGTGCATGTGGATGATGGGGGACCCTCAGGCTGCGCCCGACTTCCTCCGTGGGTGTTGGGGGGACGCGGGGAAGGGTTGCAGGAGGAGAGGGCCGGGGTAAAGCACCTCGTCTTCTCTTGCAATGGGCCGAGGAAACTCCCCTTTGCTTTGCTAATGCCTTCCCCGTGACTGTCAGCTGAGAGCCCAGCCTGCTGCCAGCAGCACCGGAGGAGGGGAAGGGAAGACGGGAGCAACCCCTGGCCTCCCGCCCTGGAAAACAAGCACGCAGGGCTGCCAGCACCTCTCACCACCCCGACTTCCATCCTGTGGCTCCGAGGCCCTGCTGGAGGTCACCGGTGGCATCTCACTCGGGGAGTCACTCCTGTGCGTGACACTCAGCCCCCATCCCTGCATTCACGCACCCTCCCTGAGCCCCCGGCTCTTGGCAGGGACAGCAGCACAGCCTCAACTCCCAGCCAGCACCGGGGGGCACAGGGGGCAGTGGAGACCCCCATCACACTTAACCCCGGGCTCGATTCCTGCGTTGAGCTCCCCATGATAAAATAAACAAGCAATGCAGAGCAGCCCATTCCTTGTTGCTGGGCTTCCCATCATAGATCTGTTCCCAAGCAGAGCCAAAACCACAGCAAGGGCAGGGATGGCCTGGAGCATCGTGCTTGACCCTGTGCCCCAGGCTGGCCCAGCCCTGCCACGTTGGCTCGCCAGCAAGCAGGGCTTCTCCGCCTGCTCCTCTTCCCAGCAGGAAAAGAATCCACCACTGAAATTCTTTCAGGCCACGGTCACGAAACCGCAGTGTGGTGACAGGCATTTTCCTGGCCCCGAGCAGCCGCTGGCGCTGCCTTCGCCCAGTCCCATGGCACCAGGGGACCGTGGCACGTGCCAGGCCGGAGCGGTTTGGGGGAACCCCGTTGCATCCCCTGCTTATTTCAGGCCCTCACCTGATCCCAGGGAAAGGGGGGTGGAAGGAATTCGTGGAGTTTTTATGGCTTCTGGCCCTGTTTACAGCAGAGGCTGTCTCTGGCAGTGGGTTCCCTGAACAGCCCTATACCGGCAGTGCTGCTTTGGCCAGGATAAAGACATTCCTGTCATTCCCGGGAAAGGGCTTTCCAAACCCAGTCACGGCGGGTTAATTTTAACAGCCAACCCTTCAGGATGGGCGAGCGGTGGCTTCCCAAGCCCACCAGCTGCTTAGGGCACTGGAGGGGGTACCCATTGCCAGACCCCCAGGTCATTGCCAGCGTGGGCCAGGGCTGCTGCTGGCCCTGCTGGCCCCTGCCCATTGCTCCTGCTGGGCTCACCACCACTGAGCAGCCTCTTTCCACGCCGAGGGACTGGGTTTATGGGGAGAAATTCCAGTCGACTGCCGAGCCCTAATCGTTTCCTTATGGGTGCTCTTGACCAACACCGGCTGGAGCAGCTTCGGCATCGCCGGGGGGGATCGGGGGCTACTTTTCTGGCAGGAGGGGGAATAGGCAGCTCAGCGGAGCCCCCGCCCCAACTGAGCATCATTTCACTGCGAGGTGTAGGGAGGTCCATCAGGGCTCAGCCTGTCAGCCCCAGATCCCGGGAGGCTGGGGCTGAGGCCTCAGGATGGCTGCGGGAAGGGTTCATCTGCTGGCAGGCCATGCATTTCCCATGGCTCTCCGGTAATCGAGTGCACTGAGACATTTCAGAGCTGCTGTAAAATCACCCCGGAGGGACTTCAGCCTGCAACAGTGGTTGCCTGCAGCACACCTTGGCAGGTCAGAAAGGCAGGGGGGGTCAAACACCCCTTGGGGAGAGGCTGAACAGGCAGCGTCCCCCTTCGCCACCTCCAGGGCTCTGGGGCTGCCCCCGAGCATCCCGTGGCAGCTCCGGTGCTCACCCCGAGCACAGCGTCGCTGTATACACCCGGGGGCTCCCCTGCTTCTCACCCGGCACCCCAAGAGCATCCCTGGGGGTTCCTTCGCCGCCACGGGAGCAAACCCCGGTGCTGCCCCCACCAGTCCCAGGCATCCCTCGGGTCTTCCCCCGCTGCAGCCCCGGCGCTGCTCCCCGACTCCCCCCCGCCCCCGCTCCCCGCAAGAGCATCCCCG
>VXAY01006707.1:549471-571492 GCA_013399855.1 Oxyruncus cristatus
AGACGGCGGAGAAGGAGTGCGGAGCCCTCGGCGGCCTCTTCCAAGCCATCATCAACGACATGAAGGTAGGGTTCCGCCGCCGTGACAGCGCTCCCCCGCACCCCCCGCCGCCCCCGTGCCGCTGCCCCGGGCAGCCCCCGCAGTGGTCCCGTGGTAGGTGCCGGGGCTCCGCTGTGCAGCCCCGGGGAGGGGTTGGAACCCCACGTCGGGTGTTGGAGCCCAAACATCAGACCCGCAGCGGGTGTCAGGGTCCCACATCGGCTGTCGGAGCCTGGCACGGGGTGCCGGAGCGCCTCATCCAGCCCCGTACTGGGCATCGGGACCCCGTGCTGGGCATCGAAGCCCTGGGCATCGCAGCCTCGCAGGAGCCCTAAATCCATCTTTGGATATTGGAGCCCCATCCTGGGCATTGCAGCCCCACATTAGCCCCATGTCCGTCACCGGGTATTGGAGCTCCGTCCTGGGTGTTGCAGCCCCACATCAGCCCTGTTATCCATTATCGGGTATCAGCGCCCCATGTCAGGCGTCAAGGTCTCACATCGGGTGTCTGAGCTTGGCACTGAGTGCCAGAACCCCACATCAACCCCGTACTGGGCATCGGGGCCCTGCGTTGGGCATTGGAGCCCCCGCTGGGGATCGTGGCTCCGGATCAGCCCCGGGTGCCAGAGCCCCATGTCGGGTAACACAGACCAGGCATCGCTGCCCCTGCCCGGGTGCCACTGGCCCCACATCAGGCATCGCCACCCGTTTCAGGCATCGGTGTCCCCTGCCACCCCCCACTCCCAGCCTGGATTTCTGCCGCTTCCACTGGGGTTGACACCAGTGGAACAAAAAGGTGCCCCAGCTCCTCAATCCCATTTCCCAACCTGGGGAGAGGATGTCGCCTCCACCCTCCCTGGGAGCAGGATGAGGCCATGTTTAAAAAAAGCCTCTCTTTTTGTTTGTTTTCATTTCAAGAAATAAAAATTAAAAATGCTGGGGGGCATTTCTGATTGGGGGCTGAGCAGGGAGGAGGTGACCAGCCGTGTTGCTTCACCTGGGGGGGCCGAAATTCCCACTGCCAGCTCCAGCACTGAGGTTTAGCCCCAGTCATTTTTGGGAGGCAAAAGCTCTCTTCCTCCTCCTCCTCCTCCTCCTCCTTCTCCTCCTCCTCCTCTTCCTCTCCTCATGCTGCAGACCCGTCCAGACAATGCTGTCATTGCCAAAGCAGGGGAGGGGGGATAAAAAAAAATAAAAGCCTTGCTGGGAAGCAGATTAACCCCTTCGAGGGGCGTTGGTGGCTCCGCAGCCGGACTCTGGCTCGGGGCCGGGAAGAAAAGCTCTAGGGAGAAAATCCCAGCTCTCCCCAAGGCAGCAGGATCCGGGGCTGGTGGGGTGATCAGCTCCCTCCCTAAAATGCCCTCACCCCAGCCACCCTCTCCAGGCAGCCTGGCTGGGTCCTACCCCCCCCGGGGGGGCGGCCTGTGCCTCGGTTTCCCCTGCTGAGGCTGCGGAGGGGATGAGCCAGCCTGGAGCCGTCACCTCTCAGTGACATGCCCAGCACCATCAAGGTGTGGGTGGACTGGGAACCCCTCACCCAAGGAAACCGGCCTGGGTTCAATTTCACGCCATTTCTAGGTGGGAAAGATGAAAGAAAAATGATGAAAAAGAAGGAAAACCCCACCACGCTCCAGCTGGGGCTCAGCTTGTGCCCTGTACAGCCCCAGCCGAGCGCCGGTGGCACCTAAGGGTGCATTGTCCCCATCTCCCAGCCACGTGGGTGGCCTGACACGGGCACTGGGGGACAAATACCTCCCGCCCCAAAGAACTGCAGCGTTTAAGGGCAGCAATGTACTTGGGGTCCTATGGCTGGGACTCCTGCCCAGGACACAGGAGGGCAGAGGGACCTTATTTTGGTGGCGGGTGACTTTTTCAGCACCCCTTGGCCTGTGGTGAGGAGGACTCACTTGGTGGCAGTCCCCAAGCCAGCTTCATTCCTGTTGCCTCTTTTCCTGCGTGCTTGGCGTCCCTGGGTGACCTTGGCATGTCCTTGTCCCCGTTGTCCTCTTCCCCATCCTCCTCTTGTCTGGCATCACAGGGGACTGGGGGCGTCAGGACCTGCTCTCTTGCCACAGGGGAGCCTCACTCACCTTGCTCGGGAGGGCCATAGAAGGTGGCCCAGGGACAGTGGCCCAGGGATGGTGACAGTTCCCAGGGACACACAGCCAGGGCACTGCCACAAGTGACACGTGAATTGTCACCCTCAAACCCCTTCTTTGCTGACTCATGAGGAAACTGGGGCTTTATGGTCCCCAGAAAACAATGCCGGGCTGCTCCCATGACACCTCGGTGCAAGCCTTGTCCCCAGAGCTGCCACCAAGCCAGAGTGCCCATGGGGATCTGTGGTGGCCCACGTCCTACAAGGCTGGCTCCAGTGTCCGTGTCCCAGCCTGGGGGCTGCCTCAGGGGGTTTGCAGGCCCCTGGCACTGCCATCAGGTGGTGACACCAGGATAGCACCAGGATGTTGTCACTGGGACGACAGCACAGGAACTGACCTTGCTGGGATGGCAGCACCAGCGTGGCTTCACCGGGATGGTGGCACCAGGACTGGCTCCACTGGGATGGCTTTGCTGGGATAGTGGCACTGTGACCAGCCTCGCTACAACAGCACAGGAATGGCCTTGCCAGGATGGTGACACCTGGATAGCTTCACTGCAATGATGGCACCAACACTGGCCATGCCAGGCTGGCACTGGGATGGCCCTGCCAAGATGGCACCAGGATTGACCTCACCAGGACAACACTGACTGGCCTCGCTGGGATGGTGGCACTGGGATGGTGACACTGGGATAGCCTCGCTGTATGGTTGCACCAGGATTAGCCTTGTTGCAATGGCACCAGGACTGGCCTTGCTGGGATGGCACTGCAGCTGGCATTACTGGGACAGGCCTCACTGGAATGGCACCAGGATGGTCTTACTGGGACTGGCATCTCTGAGGCATCGCTGGGACTGACTTCACTGGCACCACGCTGAGATAGCCTTGCTGGAATGGTGGCATTGGGACAGCCCTGGGATGGCCTCACTGGACAGTGGCACTGGGACAGCCCTGGGATGGCCTTGCTGGGATGGTGGCACTGGGACAGCCCTGGGATGGCCTTGCTGGGATGGTGGCACTGGGACAGCCCTGGGATGGCTTCACTGGGATGGTTGCGCCAGGACAGCCCTGGAATAGCCTCACCACAAAGGCAGTGGGACTGGTCTTTCAGGGATGGCCTTGCCGGGAGAGCCTTGCTGGAATGGCACCGAGGTGACCTCCCAAGCACCTGTGCCCTGTCCCTGTCCCCACACAATTGTCCCCAACCCCAGCCTCCCCTCCTGCCCCGTTGGTCCTCATGGGCTTGGGGTAGGCGAGGACTGGGGCTCCTGCTGTGGGAATGGAGCCCTCCATGGCGGTGGGTTTGGCCATCGCTGCTCTGGGGGAGGCTGCAGGTGCTGGGGGGCTCTGCTCTACTGCTGGCCAGGATCTGAAAGCTTTTTCCTTTCTTCCTCTCAAATTTCCAAACCCGTTAGATGCCTTGAGCCCTATGAGGAAGAGATCACCCAAGATCCTGAGGTCTCCCTGGTCTACAAGTTTGGGTGGCCAGACTGGAAAGGGAAGAAAACGGGAGGGGAAAGGGTTATGCTGAGCCTTTATTAGCCATCAGAGAAGCCACTGAGCTGCCCTGTCTCTCTGTACCAGTGAAGGGGAGACCTGCCCTGCATGGGAGGGGCTGCAGGGGGCGAGGGGCTCTGTCTCTCACCATGGCCCTTCCTCCTTGTTCCCCCTTGCAGAGCTCCTACCCCATCTGGGAGGATTTCAACTCGAAGGCCACCAAGCTGCACTCCCAGCTCAGGTGAGAGGCCAAGGGGGGCCGGGACATGGGGGTCCGCTCTCCCCATGGCACATCCCGGTGTGCCCCACACCTGCTGAGCTCCCCCCTCGCTCTCTCCACCCCAGGACCACGGTGCTGGCTGCGGTTGCCTTTCTGGATGCCTTCCAGAAAGTGGCCGACATGGCCACCAACACCCGAGGTAGGTCCTCTTCCCTAGGGGTGAGTGTCCCCCGGCTTGGCCAGGCAGGGGGACGGGTGGCGAGTGTCCCCTGCGGGGTGTCCCCTGCCCATGTGACTGGGATGCACTTCAATCAGCAGCTCCACCATCTGTGGAGAGATGTCCACCCTGTCCCCACACCAAGGTGGAGCATCCCCTGGGAAACAGGGTTGGAAAGATGGGGAGCGGAGGGGTGGGCACCCGTGTGGATGCTGGCTTCTCACCACCCATGGGTGCTTAGCCACATCTTCTGGTGGGGCTGGGACATTTAGGGTGGCTCGGCCCCATACTGTGGACCCCTGCACCCACCTCTGTCCCCCGGGATGCGCGAGCCACCCTCCTTGTCCCCGGCACCCACCTGGGACATTCCCAGGGCAGTCCTGGCTGCTCCAGGTGTCTCTAGGGAAGGGAAATTAGCTGGAGGGAGATCCAGGAGGCCAGGCTCGACTGTTTTATGGACAAACCCCGACCCACCGGGGAAGTGACTGAAGAGCTGAGGGGGCCTCCGCTCTGCTGGGGGGGAGGACCCCCGGCCCCTCTCTGAGCGCCTGTTGGCAACGAGGAGCCACTTCCCACCGATCGGCTTCTGCCAAGCAGATGGTCCCGGGCTGGTTTGCAGACTGGCGGCATCCAGGCCATCTGGAGCTGCGCGAGGAGGAGGAGGAGGCGGCAGCTTGAGCCAGGATCAGCTTTGCCTCCAAACCCACTAGCCCACTGCACTGGGGGGATTAGGTCTCCCCCAGCTCCCCGCCAGCCTGGGCACTGAAAGCAAGGAGGGGAAACGGGGGTGGGAAAGCTGGGAACCGGCACCGCAGGAGTCAGCATCACCCTGTCGTGCTGTTACACCTGCAGGGCTTTTCTGGGGAGGGTGGGAGGCAGAGCAGCAGCACGGAGAAACTGAGGCACCGGGTTGGGGGTGGCTGGTGGCCTCGCACACAGTGCATGAGAATCGGATTAGGAGCAGCAGGAGCTGGGATAAGAGCATTAGGAGCTGGATTAGGAGACTACCCCAGTGCAGGAGAAGGCTCTGGGCCCACGGGTTCCCCTGTTTCCGCAGCACTGAGGGGCTGGGGAGTGCTCGAAACTCCTGCAAAAGGGCAGAAGGTGTCTCTGGAGGCTTTTTCATGGGAGAGAAAGGCGGAATATCACTCCTCAGTTTGCACCCAAGGATTTAGGATTGCTGCTTTTCCTGGGATTTGTCAGCAGCAGTGCCACCACGTGGCCATCCTTAGGCTTCAGAGTTAACAGCGGTTTCACCCTAAAAGGGATGCTTCTGCTTTCTCTTGCTGGCAAATAGCCCCCGCTGGGGAGTTTGGACTCCCTTTTTACCCACTCGGGATTGTGCCTGGAGGTGTGGGACAGAGCTGACAGCCTGGAACTAAGCCGGGGCACCTCATCCCTCCCCTTCCCTGGCCCCCAGTGCCTAATTTGAGACAAACCAGGAAGAAATGGGAGCAGGTTTTAATTTCAAAGCTGCCGGAAGGGATATTTAGTGCTTTATTTGTTAGTTAGTGGACGACGATTGATTGATTTTGTGGATTTATCGTGGGGAAAAAAAACCAAAGCGCCCCTAACGCGAAGGGTCCCCGGAGCTCAGCACATCCCAGCACCAATCGTCCCCGCCGTGAGCCACCCTGCTCCCACCGCACAAACTGGGCTGGGACTGGTGTGGGGACGTCCCTGCCCCTCGTCAGCGGCGCTTCTGTCCCCGCCAGGTGCCACGAGGGACATCGGCTCCGCGCTGACGCGGATGTGCATGAGGCACCGCAGCATCGAGGCCAAGCTCCGGCAGTTCACCAAGTGAGAGCGACCGGGGCGTTGTGGCACGGCTTGGCCGGGCCCGGCCGTGCTGAGGAAGGAGGGTGGGGGCGGCTGGGGGGCACGGCTCCCCCACGCCCTGGCTCCGGCGCTCTCCCACGCTCTCTGCTTCTCTCTCTGTCCCTGCTCCAGCGCCCTCATGGAGAGCCTGATAAACCCTCTGCAGGACAGGATTGAGGACTGGAAGAAGACTGCCAACCAGCTGGACAAGGACCACGCAAAAGGTACGGGGAGGGACAGGATGGATCCGTGCAGGGTGGCTGTGCTGCCTGGGGGGTCCTCTCTGACAGCACTTCTGTGCCCCCAGAGTACAAGCGAGCGCGCCACGAGATCAAGAAGAAGTCCTCTGACACCCTGAAGCTCCAGAAAAAGGCTCGCAAAGGTGAGGGAGGGTCTCCTGGGGGGTGCCCCCACCAGCCCCTCTGCAGCACGCCCAGCCAGGGCAGGCACCCCGGCTGTGGCACTGCCAAATGGCGGGTGGGCACTAGGGGGGTCCTGCTGCCCCCCTGCAGAAAGGGGGGTGCCAGCACGGCCCAGGGGGTGGTGGGGAGGCGGGGGCACGTGCCCCAGCCTTCGACCTCTTTTCACACGTTTTCTCTGTCTCCTTCTCTCTTCCCTCCCCTCCACATCCTTCCTGTAGAGCTACTTGGTAAGTGAACGGCTGCCCCCCCACCACCGGCCCCCTCTCTGCTTCCTCATCTGCTCCCCTCCAGTCTCCCCAGCCTCCGTCTGTCTGTCAGTCCCTCCATCCGCTCCCTGTGCCCCCTTCACCCTGCTTTTAGCTTAGCTGAGCGTGCACCCCACTGGCAATGCCAGCCCTGCCACAGGGGCAGCCCAAGGGGTCCCCTGGTCCCAAGTGGCAGGAATGGGGATGGAGTGACAGAGGAGCTCCCTGCCCGGGGCTGCTGTGGGGTGAAGGTGCTCCTGGACCCTCCAGGGATATGGGGGGCCTGTGGCAGCTGCTGGGATGTGAGGATGGGGTGATGTCCCCAAGCCGGAGCCAGGGGTGGGGCCTCGGCTTGGCAGTGGGAACCCCAGCAAGACTGGGGGGAGTGTCAGGGGAGCCCAGTGCTGACAGTGCCCTGTCTCACAGGGAAGGGGGACCTGCAGCCCCAGCTGGACAATGCCCTGCAGGACGTCAATGACATGTACCTGCTGCTGGAGGAGACAGAGAAGCAGGCGGTCCGCAAAGCCCTCATTGAAGAGCGGGGTCGCTTCTGCACCTTCATCACCTTCCTGCAGCCCGTGGTGGTGAGTGCTGGGGACCAGGGGGGTGTGTGGGTGGCTCCTGCTGCCCAACTGGTGCTGATGCTCCCTCTTATCTGGCCTCAGAACGGGGAGCTCACCATGCTGGGAGAGATCACCCACCTGCAGGGCATCATCGAGGACCTGGTGGTGCTCACGGCTGAGCCCCACAAGCTGCCCCCCGCCAGCGAGCAGGTCAGTGGGGGTGAGCTGGGAGGGGTCAGGGGAGAGGGGAGCATCTTTGAGGGGACTTACACCACCTTCTTCCTGCAGGTGATCAAGGATCTGAAGGGCTCTGACTACAGCTGGTCCTACCAGACTCCCCCGTCCTCGCCCAGCAGCTCCAGCTCCCGCAAGTCCAGCATGTGCAGGTAAGGTGGGCTGGGCTCCACACCCAGCCACGGCCAGGAAATCCAGTCCTCGTTAGCCCCAGTGGGCTAAGGACACTTACAGCCCTTGGGGATGCTCGCAAGGTGCATGTCCACCTTCTCATGGTTATGTGGCCAGCTGGTCCCACTAATGTGGAGGAGCTGGTCTTGGTGCACTGCACGGGGCTGGTGGACCTGTGGGTCAGGATGGGTGCCTGGAACACACCCTGTCATCTGGGGTTTGGGGACAGTGTGAGCTGTGCAGGGGAAGCTGGGGGCAAACATACCACCCTTGTCCTGTCCCTCAGCCTGTTCCCTGCCACAGGGGCACCCCGCGTGGCACTCCGTGTGCCTCAGTTTCCCCAGGCCGGGGTGTGTGGCAGGGCACTGGCCGCCCTGCCGCCTCCGAGCCTCTGTCTCAAGTTCTCTTTTCCTTCCTTTGTCCTCCCCACGGCGCGTCCCCGCGCGCCCCCAGCAGCGTTAGCAGTGCCAAGGGTGGCGTGGCGTGGCCCGGCGGGGCTCAGACCTGCTCACCCAGTTCCACCTATCGCTACCGCAGCCTGGCGCAGCCCCCCGCCGCCGCCACCCGCCTCTCCAGCGTCTCCTCCCACGACTCCGGCTTCATCTCCCAGGACGCCGCTTACTCCAAGCCGCCCTCCCCCATGCCCTCGGACATCACCAGCCAGGTACGGGGCGGGCTGGCAGTGCTGCCCACCTCTGTGCCTCAGCTTCCCCTTCTGGAGAACGGGGGGGTGGTGCTGGGTGCAGCACGAGCGTCCAGTGCAGGAGTGATGAGACCCACCCCCTGGAGTATTTCCAGCTGTGTTGGCGTCACAAGAGATAAATATTGGGAGTATTGGGGGTGTCTGCCCTGCAGAGAAATCCCACCCACGACCCCCCCACCCCGGGATGGGGCACAGATATATCCTCATGCCAGGGGAATAGGGTATTTCCCAGTGGGAGAACAGGGTGATTTCCCAATCACCCCAGCCCCATAATGCCCAGTTTGTGCCAGCCCCCACCAGGCAGCATGAGCAAAGCTTCCCCTTCACTCTGCATCCTCCCTAGTGCCAAGGATGCTCCAGGATCCCCAGGAAACTGCCATTCCGGCCTGCCCATGCTAACCTGGCACCACCAGCCCGGCAAGGTCCCCACTCCCCAAAATGCCTGTTGGCTCTGCGTGGCTTGGGGTGAGCAGGGGGGAGGGCTGGGGCGGAGCATCGTCCCAGCTCAGTAGATCCTGCTGCCAGGTCGCTCGCCATCCCGCATCGCTGCCGGAGGGGAGGAGGGCTGGGGGCCTGGCACAGCCAGGGGAGCCGTGGGTGCTTCTCTAACCGGCGCTGCCGCTCTGGCTTTGCTTGCTAACGGCCTCTTCTCTCCCCCTCTGGCTCTCGGCTCGGCCCTGTGGCACGGCACAGCAGAAGTCCTCCAGCTCGGCGTCCTCAGAGGCCTCCGAAACCTGCCAGTCAGTTAGCGAGTGCAGCTCCCCCACCTCGGTTAGTCCTTGCCATCCCACCAGGGTTGCACTTCACACGTGGTTCCCTCCCTCACCTCGTGGGGTTCAGGCCCCAGATTCCGCCCCCCCCACCCCTCTGTGGGGCAGAGCATCCCGAGCAGCACCCCTGGCTTGGTGGGGACATCAGCACGTGCCCCCTCCTGCCCCGCTCGTGGTCGTGGTGTCTCCAGCGTCAGCCTCACGCCTTGCCCTTTGCAGGACTGGTCCAAGGCCAGCCCCTACGACCAGCCAGTGGTCCCCACCCTGCAGCGGCGCAAGGACCGCGTGGAGCACCTCCGGGAAGCCGAGATGGGCTCCCCTGCCGGGGGGTACCCGGGCGTTGGCGGCGAGGACGCTCCCAGGCCCCGGATGTCACCGGCTACAATTGCCGCCAAGGTACCGCCCGCAGCGGGGAGAGCACAGAGGTGGAGGGTTCTTAGTGGGGCTCCCAAGAGAGGAACCAGGGTGCTGACAGTGCCCCTTGCCTTCACAGCACGGGGAGGAGGTGTCCCCTGCCGCCAGCGACCTGGCCATGGTCTTGACCCGGGGGCTGAGCCTGGAGCACCAGAAGAGCAGCCGGGACTCGCTGCAGTACTCCAGCGGCTACAGCACACAGACCACCACCCCCTCCTGCTCCGAGGACACCATCCCTTCCCAAGGTACCTCGGGAACAAGGGGTAGCTGGGGCCGCCTGAAACAGCACCCAGAGTGGGGAAGGGGACGGCAGAGGCTTCGGTGGTCCTGGAGTGTCGTAACATCAGGCTGTGGTCACATTGCTCGGGGGTGAAGATTTGATGCGTGTTGAGGATTTGGGATGTGGCACAAGCTTTGTGCCACACACAACCACAGCTTTTTTTGATTATTTGGGTGTTAGTTGAGGCTCAGTGGCTGCAGCTGTGCCAGGCAGTGCTGTAACAGGCACCCTTTGGCAGGGTGTTGTTGGAGGTGGTTTGTAGTGATGTGTCTGTGTGAGTACAGGTGGAGACGGTGGCAGATGGTAGGTGATGGCAGCAGAGTTGGCGGTTGGAGATCAAATAATGTTTGCAATCACCGCGTTGATTACACGGTGATTACATCGTGTTTGTAATCATCGTGCTGGAGTGATGACGGCTGAGCCGGTTATGAGCGTGTGATGGTGACAGTGGGGGTTGGCTGTGATCGTGCTGTGATAGTGGTGGTTGGGGTGGTTGTGATGGTGATGCTTGGGGTTGACTACAGCCGGTGGCAGTGGTGGGGGCTGGTTGTGTTGGTGTTGCAGTGGTGGCAGTTGGGTCTGGTTGTGATTTCAGTGTGGTGGGTTGGGGTGGTTGTGGCTGTCCCGCAGTAGCGGTGGCTGCAGTGATCGTGGTTGGCCGCGCTGACTGTGCTGCTCCCTCCCCAGGCTCCGACTACGACTGCTACTCGGTGAACGGCGACGTGGAGTGTGACCCCCAGAGCGACTTCGACAAGTCCTCCACCATCCCGCGCAACAGCAACATCGCCCAGAACTACCGGCGGATGATCCAGACCAAGCGTCCCGCCTCCACCGCCGGGCTGCCCACTGGCACCAACCTACCGGCCGGCACCACCCCGGGGGTGGCCACCATCCGCCGCACGCCCTCCACCAAGCCCTCTGTCCGCCGTACCCTCTCCAACGCCGGCCCCATCCCCATCCGACCCCCCATTGTCCCCGTGAAGACCCCCACGGTGCCCGACTCCCCTGGCTACGCTGGCCCCACGCGGGTGGGCAGCGAAGAGTGCGTCTTCTACGCCGACGACGCCTCTCCGAACCCCCTGGATTTTGCCAAAGCTTCGCCCAAGCGGCTGAGCCTTCCCAACACCGCCTGGGGCGGCGGTGCCATGGAGATCTCCGTGTACCCCGGGGCCGGCCAGCACCTCTCCGCTGAGGAAGAGGAGGACCAACAGCTGGCCGCCAACAGGCACAGTTTGGTGGAGAAGATCGGCGAGCTGGTGGCCGGCGCCCACGCCCTGGGGGAAGGCCAGTTCCCCTTCCCCACCACCCTCGCGGGGTCCGGCCCCAGCGAGGAGACCCCCGCGCCCCCGCCGGCGGCCTCCATGGACCCCCCTGCCGAAGACATGCTGGTGGCCATCCGGCGCGGGGTGCGGCTGCGCAGGACCGTCACCAATGACAGGTCGGCCCCGCGGATATCGTGATGACGCCGCGGCCGATGGACCTCCCGGGGCAGCCGCCGCCCCTCCCCGGGACCCCCCACCGCCGGCACCGCTGCCCTGTCCCTCCCCGGTGGCCCCCACTTCCTGCCCCTGTCTCCTCCTGCCCTGCCCTCCTCCCTGGATCCTTCCTTCACTTACTCTTTCTTCGACACTTTTTCTCCTCTTTTTCCCATTTTCTCCTTTTCTTTTTCCTGCGCTTTTTTCTTTTTCTTGGTGGGTTTTTTTTTTTATTCTTATTTATCTCCTTTTCTTCTCTTTTCTTATTTCCCTTTCTCATTTTCCTTCTTTTCCTCTTTTGCTTTCTCCTTCCTTTTTAACTCTTGTTCTCCCCCTTTCCTTTTTTGCCCTCTTCCCCCTTGTTTCTCTTCTCCTTTCCCCCTCTCTCACTCCCTCCCCCCTGTTTTCTCTGCCCCGGGCGCGGGCGGGTGGCCCCAGCCGCAGCAGGAGAGGTCGGTGCCAGCAGGGCCGCGGCAGCAGCAGCACCAGGAGTGGGGGGCCCTGGCTCAGTTCCCCCCAGCTGCCTGCTCGGGGCCAGCACGGCTCAGCCTCATTTCAAGGGGCAGAAGCAGTGGGGAGGGGGTGCAGGGGCAGGGACGTGTGACAGGGTGGGGGTGCTGGGGGCACGGGCACTGCGGTCCCCTCTGCCTGGGGGGACACCGGTGTGCAGTGGCTGAGGATGCTGAACCTCCTCTTTGCCCCCGCTCCCAGGGATCGCTGGGGATCCCTCCCAGCCCCCCCAGACCCCCTCCCTCAGCACCCGAAGCCCCTGTGCAGGGCCCTGCTCGGGGGATGGGTCCAGGGAGCAGGAGGTTTCACGCCGACCCCCCAAATGAAGAAGCTGATTTCTGCCGGCGGCTGGAGGANGCTGATGCCAAGTGACAAATGTTTGGGTTTGAGGGAGGGAGGGGGTCTCTTATTTTGTACAGAAAACAGAAATTCCTTGGAAAAAGAAAAAAAACTGACCTGTCTTTCGACTGAAGTAACTTTTCTGGTGCTGTTGTTAACTTGGTCCTTACTCTTTTTTTTTTTTTTTAATTTATTTTACCCAATGTGCTCCCGCCTCTGCCGCCGCTTCCCCCCTCCCCATCCCTCTGCCAAGTTTATTTCTCTTTCTTTCATTCCCTCCTTTCTTTTAATTTTTTTTTTTTTCTGGTGGTAATTCCCCTCTTTCCCCCTCACCCCTTCCCTGTTTTCCATAGTCACTGCTACAAGTAACGAATGCACTGTGAAGATTCCAGTATTAATAAAGGTTGTACTGTAATTAATAGCCTTGCCTGCACTCCTGTGGATGTTCTTGTCCCCTGGGGTCACCCCAACAGATAGGGGACAGTGGGAAGATCCCCTTGCCCCTTTGGGGTGCCCATGGCTGGAGGGAGTGGGTATTTTGGGGTATGGAGGAGTGAGACAGCCCCGTGCTCGAGGTGACGGGTGACCCAGGATGCAGAAGAGCATCCTGCTGCCCCATCCCCTCCAGGAGAGGAGGTGCAGGCGGTGCCCCCCTCACCTCCACCCCTCCCAGCAGCACCTGCGTTGGCACCTCCCGGGTCATTGGGGCCGGTTGCCAAACCTCGCTGGGGCGGCACAACCGGCGCGGTGAGCGGTGGGGATGGAGGGGCTCGGCGTGGGCAGCGTCCTGCTGACCGGCTGCGACGGGGGCCTGGGCCTGGCGCTGCTGAAGGGGCTGCTGGAGCAGCCCAGCCCACCTCGGCACCTCTTCGCCGCTTGCCTGGACCCCCAGGGCAAGGTAGGGAGGGCACTGGAGCAGGGAGAGGTCAGCTCTGGGGGGGGGGGGGCCTGGGAATGCCACCATCCCACCTGGAACTGGGGTGCTGAGCGTCACCATCCTGCATGATGAATATGGAAAAATACACACATATAAATAGATATATATGAAACACAAAAATGCACATATATATATATATATATATATATAAAAACAAAATATTTAAAATACCTATATCTGTATTAAATACGTATGTGTGTAATTTTTCTGCCTCTCTTGGCGTAGATATGTGCGTGATGGGGAGTGCAGGGGGGGTGTTGCTGGCAGTCCCCCTGCCGGGGGGGTTGCTGCTGGGAGCTTTGAAGCTGCCGGGCTCAGCCGGTGCAGAGGAGCAGTGACTTGCCCCAAATCGCTCCCACTGGATCTTGTTGAAACCTGTTGGCTGTGACGTGCAGGGCCACCCTGTTCCCGCCCCAGCACTCTCCCGGTGAGCCTCCCCACACGACCCCCTCCCCTCTGCTTTCTCCATGTAGGCTGTCAACGAGGTGGCTCTGGGCTTTCCCAACGTCCTTGTCCTGCCTCTAGGTAAGTGCTGGGGCGGGAAGCGGATGAAGCCTCTCAGGATTTAATTGCGGCCGTGGGCGGCTCTGGGAAATGCCACCAAGCAGGCGGATCCCTCGGTTTGGCTCCGCTGAATCAGGTCACTGATGGGAGCAGGAGGACGATCAGAGGCGGAGAGCTGCCTCCTGCCACGTCCTAAGCGCCTTGCCAGGGATGTTGCCACCAGCCTGTCCCTAAGCCCTCCTGTCCCCTTGCAGACGTGACGGACCCCAACAGCATCAGGGCAGCAGTCGGGAAGGTGCGGGAGGAGGTGGGAAGTGCTGGGCTCAACCTGCTGATCAACAACACGGGCGCCACGCGCCGCAGCACGCTGGCCACTGAGACAGCAGAGAACATGAGCCTCGTGTACGCCACCAACACCATCGGGCCCCTGCAGACAAGCCAGGTGAGCCCACGGGCACCCCCTGCCCCAAATGCTGGGAATAAGGAGGAAGAGGATGGTGATGCCTGAGCTCCCATCCCCTGCAGGCCTTCCTGCCCCTGCTGAAGGAGGCGGCTGAGGCTGAAGGGCAGCACGAGATGAGCTGCAGCAGAGCTGCCATCATCAACATCTCCAGCATCCTGGGCTCCATCGAGGTGGCAGAGGCTTGGGAGGAGAGGCAGGACATCTGCTACCGCTGCAGCAAGGTACTGCCTCCGGGGGGATGGGGAGGAGTCTGGGGGTCACCTCCCCCAAGATTCCCCCCACCACGGGCCCTGGCATTGCCAGGTCCTGATGGGGAGGGGGTGTGGTTTGTCCTCCCAGGCTGCTCTGAACATGCTCACCAAGTGCCTGGCCCTGGAGTACGGGAGAAGTGGGATCCTCTGCGTCTCTGTGGACCCTGGCTGTGTGACACCTCCGTTGGAACGGGGGATGGTGAGTGATGGGAGGTGCTTGGACATCCTAGCTCAGCAAAGTCCCACAGGCATCCCTTCCCAAGGCCATCCCTTCTCAGGAGCATCCGTTCCTGGAGCATCACTTCCCATGGACGTTCCTTCCCACAGACATCCCTTCTCAGGGTCATCCCTTCCCAGGGGCATCCCCTCCCGGGGTATCCCTTCCCACAGACTTCTCTTCTCAGAGTCATCCCTTCCCAAAGACATCCCCTCTCAAATAAATCTCTTTCCAGAAGCATCCCTTCCCATGGACATCCTTTCCCAGGGGCACCCCTTCCTGGGATATCCCATAGGCATGCCTTTTCTGGGCACTCACCCTTGTGCTCTTCAGTCCCAGGGTGGCTGCACCACCACAGCAAAGGGCCAGTTCCAGGCTCTCCCACAAAACCATCCGATTTCCTCCAGTTTTTTATTTGCCTTTTTATTTCCTTTCCCATCTGGATGGTGTGTCAGCAGAGGGCACCCCGGCCCTGCACTCGGCTGCCCCTTTACCCTGCACTGGCTGACAAAAGGGTCACTTTTTAATTAGGAACCAAAATATTACCCTCCATTCTTACAGCAACAAACTGGGGGCAACCAATTCGCTCAAAGCCTCATCCCTTGCCTGCTAGAGCACCTCTGGCCTCCCAGACCACCCCAGCCAGAGCTGGGATCCCACCACGCCATGGGACGGGAATGGGGTGTTGGGATGGAGGGTCTTGGCTCACTTTTCCCCTGCTCTTGGGTCCAGCAGGGCCCGGTGACGGTGGAGCAGAGCGTGCGGGGCGTCCTGCGGCTGCTGTCCCAGCTCTCGGCCACCAGCAACGGCACCTTCTGGGACTGGAGAGGGCAGAGGCTGCCCTGGTGAGAGCAGAGCCCGCCCGCTGAGCTTAATTAATTAAAGCTAACGAACTGCCATTTGCAGGCTCACTCTGGTGCTGGTGGGGGTAGAACAGGGACACCCTGGCTGGGGGTGAGAGCTGGGGTTGCTGCTCCGCTGTCTGGGATGCTGAGTTGGGCCAGGGCAGCAGAGGGCAGGGTGCTCCAAGTGTGCTCCTGCATCCAGGGCACCCCTTGGGACTGGGCATCCTCACTCTAGGGCCATAAGCCACGCTGCTTGGTGGCCTGGGGACATGCCAGACAGCTCCTAAACTGCAGCCATGGGGCAGCCTCAGCACAGACAGCTCCTAAACTGCAGCCATGGGGCAGCCTCAGCACAGCACAGCTCTTGCCCTGCTGAGCCTGCCCACCCCAAAACCAGCCAGCCTTTCTGTGCCCACCCCGAGGCTGCTGCCAAGCTTTTTTCCTGCTGGTTCAAGGGCAGCGAAGGCTCTTCCTATTCCAGCAGCTGGGGATTTCGCAGGGTGAGATCTCCCTAGTCCCAGCACATCTCCAGGAATGTCTTTTGGGACCTGGACCCTCCCTAGATCTACCCCCCTCACGGTACACCAGGAAATAGTGCAAACAGGCTCCCACTGTCCCTCGTGTGAGCGAACTTCTGTGGCTGCTCTCAGCCGACATTTCCGAAGCCATCCCTCGAAAGAGGGACTGGAGGAAAATGTCGCAATACCTCCAGTGGGCTGGACACGCAGGCCTTTGGCACGCCCCGGGCCCGGCCATTTGCCACAGGGATGTTCTGGGAAGCTTGGCCGGGGTCATTTTGCTGGGACAGCTTCAATTTTCCCACAGTGGAGGAGGATGGAGGATCATTCCCACGCCTGACGTGAGGGAGTGGGAGGTGGGGGATCAGCCCTGGGGCTCAGGCAATCCCAGGTGGGTCTCTGGACCACGCAGGGGGTATCTTTGTTAAAGCCAGTGAGGATGGGAGAGGGGGTCCCTCTAATTAAAGCCCTTTATCAAGCGGTGGATCATCGCTGGTGGGCTTTGTATTAGCTCTGCGTGGGCTTTATATAAACAGGAACCATTGCTAAGCATGAAGGGAGGAGGAGGAGGAGGAGGAAGACATTGCCACCACTCACGCTGCAGTGCCCACAGACTTATAAGCCTAAGCAGCCCTCAGCAAGGAATACGCTAATTAAGGTCTCTAATAGCTGATGAAGGTAATTAACTAAGCTGTTAAGGGGGGGAGGCAGCCAGGCAGCCCCCAGTCCCTCCGGCGCGCCGCCTGCACTGCGCCGCCAAGCACAACAAACAAATCCAGATGTTTTCTTGCTGGGGAAGCAGCCGGAGCTGATGGAGGCAGCTTGGCAGGCAGTGGCTCTGGGGGTCCACGTATCAGGGTGACTCTCTCTCCCGCAGTGGCGAGGGAGGGGGCTGACATCAAAAAAGGTGCCACCTCCTCCCCAGAAGAGGAAGCGGTAGAGGCAGGGGGGTTCTCTTTGCTGGTCCTTTATTTTGGGTAAGGCTGGAGGCTCCCAGGACCTGGTCGGAAGCTGAGCTGCAATGCTAGAGAATTAACTGGTGTTTAATGAAAGCGGAGGGAAAAATACAAACCAAGAGGAACAGGGTGATGCCCACAGGCAGGGTGAGGGCCATCTGCCCACAGGCAGCTGCCCATCATGGGGGGCTGTGTCCAACCCCACACCCATGCTGAAGCTGCCAGGCATTTCAGATGGGCAAGACCCCATGGCCATGAACAGTCCCATGGTCCTGGAAGGAGTGACTGACATTTGGTCCCAGAAGAGGTGACATTTGTTCCACCTTTGCACCTTCCTTGGGAACTCCCCATGGGGCTCTGCTGGGAGTGGCAGAGCAGAGGCAGAGTCCGAGGCCCCAGGGCAAGGAGAAGGTGTTGAGCAAAGGGTCTTCTGCAGAAGTTAGGTGGACTCCCACCGACCTGAGCAGAGGGAACAGGTGTCATCAGATGAGTCAGATGTTTGGCACCTGAGCTGCCCAAGGTCCCCCTCCCTGATCCCCAACTCACAGGGCACTCCGTACAGCATCCGCATGACCTTGAGGCAGTTGTCCAGCAGTGCCTTGGGGCGCACGGCCTTGCTCCTGCTCTCAGCGCCCGCGCTGTGGACCAGCTTCACCAGGTCGGCCACCACGGCCTCCACATCCGTCTGCAGGGACAGGTCAACAGGATGTCACCAGGGTCCTCCGAGGGACACCAGGGCGCAAAATGACACAGCTGTTGCATTGGCCGGGAATCGAACCCGGGCCTCCCGCGTGGCAGGCGAGAATTCTACCACTGAACCACCAATGCCAGATGTGCGGCTCATCCCAGCCCTCCCCGCACGGCCCCAGACCCGGGGGCAGGAGCAGCAGGGACAGGCCAACATTTTAATGAGACAACCGAGCACAGCCCGCTCTCTCCTCAGAGGGGCTGCAGAACCCGACCCACGGTACAGGAGAATGCAGACACACTGAGGGTTCACATCGGTGACCCAGCTGTGACAGGGCACCCACACCCAGCACCCACACACCCTTTGAACGTGGCTGCACCTCCTCAGCCCCAGGCAGTCCCCATTGCCCTGGGCCAGGGGTCCTCACTGCAACCGAGCCAAGGACCCTTGTCATTGCCACCAAAACAGGGACTCTCCTGAGCCGTGGACACTCACTGTCACAGCCCCGTTCAACCTACAATGACACCCACACAGGGGACAGATGTGCCGGGGGTGCACAATCTCTCCAGGCACCCCGGGCCGGTTCCCACAGTCCCCCAGAGACACCAGGGTGCAAAATGACACAGTTGTTGCATTGGCCGGGAATCGAACCCGGGCCTCCCGCGTGGCAGGCGAGAATTCTACCACTGAACCACCAATGCCAGATGTGGAGCATTGCCTGGTGCTGGCCTATCGTCCCATATCCAGCGGAGTAACAGGGACAGGCACTGTTGGCTGTGAACACACCACACACACACTAGAGGACCCCAACAAACAGTTCTGAAACTGGGGCTCCTTCCACGGGAGCACTTCTTCCTGCTGCCTCACATCACCTCCAGCAAGGAGGGCTTGTCATGAGCCCTCCCTTGTCATGAGTTAAAACTCTGATGAGACTACCAAGCAAAGCTCACAATTCCTTTGGATGGGCTGCAGAACCTGCCTGATGGCACAGGACAACACAGCCACATTTTGGGTTTTCACTGGAGACCCAGCTATGACAGACCACCCTCACCCAGCACCCAACACCTCCACTTCGGGGTGCAGCCCACGGCTGCATGGAGTCCAAGTCAGGTGGAGGGGCTGGAGGCTGCAGAGGTGAAGGACATAGGGCTGCTCTGGCCAGGAGCCAAGCCCGGGATCCTGGGGAGGAGCACAAAAGAGTCCCACTGAGCCACCCATGCCAGATATGGAGCTGCACCACCTCTCTGTGAACTGGGCACCAGCACATCCCACTACTCCTAAGCCAGGGCCATAGCACGCCTTACTGTCACTGTCCCTCCTTGCCGTGCAGCTGAGACTGTCACCAAACCATCTCCTCTCACTGCCCCACATGCCACCAAGCCAGGGACACTCACTGCAGGCAGAGCTGCTGCTGCCACCCTTGGAGCCTGAGCACCCCCACAAAGGACACAGTGTCGGGGCCAAGGGGACAGTGGGGCCCGAGGGAGCACCAGGGGCTCCCTGGTAGCCCCCAGGGGATACCAGGGTGCAAAATGACACAGCTGTTGCATTGGCCGGGAATCGAACCCGGGCCTCCCGCGTGGCAGGCGAGAATTCTACCACTGAACCACCAATGCCAGATGTGCAGTTCATCCCAGCCCTCCCCACACGGCCCCAAACCCGGGGGCAGGAGCAGCAGGGACAGGCTCTGCCAGCAGCGAACACCCCCTCCCAGAGAGCACCCCAACAGACCGCCCTGACACCGGGGCTCCAGCCCGTGGGAGCGCCTCTTCCTGCTGCCCCCACACACCACCTCCAGCAAGGAGGGCTCGTCATGAGCCTCCAGAGTTAACACTCTGCCCGATGAGACAACCGAGCGCAGCCCGCTCCCTCCTCAGAGGGGCTGCAGAACCCGACCCACGGTACAGGAGAATGCAGACACACTGAGGGTTCACATCGGTGACCCAGCTGTGACAGGGCACCCACATCCAGCTCACAAACGCAGCCGCCTCACTGTTCAGCAGCTCCATCCAGACAGCAGAAGCTTGGGAGGAGAGGCAGGATCGCCACCGGGAAAATAGGGCTGAATTCGGGGGCACATTCTGCCTGATCCCCCCCAACCACTGGGCCGTGGCAGTGCCACCCTGTGAGCGGAAGGTGACAGTCTCGTTCCCCCCTTCCCAGCTCCGCCGTCCTCCCAATGGCTGCAGGCAAGAAAAATATGCGGCCGCTGCATTGGCCGGGAATCGAACCCGGGCCTCCCGCGTGGCAGGCGAGAATTCTACCACTGAACCACCAATGCCAGATGTGCAGCAGCCCCCGGCGCTGCCCCACGGCCCCGAGCCCCCCTCTCAACCTCTGCCCTCGCACCCTGTCCCCGCCAACCCTCCCAAAGGACGCGCCTGCAGTGGGGTGCCCAGGCCTGTGCCCGCCCGCGGGCTCGTGGCTGTGGGTGCATCTCTTCCCAGCACACACGTGTGTGTGACGGGCGGCTGGGCTGGGGTGCCAGGGTGCCACGGGGCATCCTCACCTGCCGGTACTTGCTGTATTCCTCACCCAGGGCAT
Organism: Oxyruncus cristatus; assembly: GCA_013399855.1. Taxonomy (NCBI): domain Eukaryota; kingdom Metazoa; phylum Chordata; class Aves; order Passeriformes; family Cotingidae; genus Oxyruncus; species Oxyruncus cristatus. Next base: position 569,409 of record VXAY01006707.1, read on the forward strand.
CAAAGAGCTGGCACAGCTCCTGGGTGTACTTCCAGGATGGGTGCTTCTCTGGCAGCACCTCACGGATCCGCAGCACTGCCTGGGAGCTGACATGGAACCAGAGGTACCGCAGTGCTGTCTCCGACACTGTCCCATTGCGCTAAAGGGCAAGAGGGTGTCCCAGGTGAGACCACACAGCCCTCGTGGGTCCCCGCAGTGCCCCATCACAGGGCTGTCCCCTGCCACCACCTTACCAGGCGGGTGATGTTGGATGGCCTCAGCACCTCTTCGTACTGGACCTGGACTGTGTAGTCGATGGGAAAGTAGTGTTTCTGGAAAGATGGAGCAGAGCATGGAGGCTGGCAGGGGACAAAGTGACCGGGACATCCCTGCCAGCCTCAGCATGACAATGAGGAGCTCGTGGAAAAGCCTTTTGACATGGCCAGCCCCCAGCAGAAGTAGCTCTGGGCACCATTTGGCCCAAGTTGCCCCCAGTAAAAAAACCCACCCCCCAGCACCTGACCACCATAGAGCAGTGGGTGCTGCTCTCCCATGACCCCCCTGGAGCAAACCGGGGCCCTGCAGTGCCATGTGCGCCCCCCATCCCCCAAACCTGGGCTTACCATGTACTGCAGGCGCATCTCGTACTGCAGCTTGTCCTGGAGCAGGCGGGTGAGCTCGCATTCGCCCGGCGCAGTGGCCTCCAGCCCCAGCACAGCCAGGACACCTGGGCAGCCAAAGGCGGCAGCGTCAGCCCCCTCGGGGACACCCACTGAGGTGACCCCCAGGCCATCCCCCCTGTCCCCAAGCTCTACTCACACAGGACGGCCGCGTAGCCCTGCTGCATGTTGACAGTGGCCATCGGCGGAGCCCCAGGCTGCGCCTACATGGCTGGGGCTCACCCAGAGCGTCCTGGGCAGCGGCGTGGACGGTGGGGAGACGAGGGACGGGCGCAGGCTCCTGGTGCTGGGCTGCTCTCCGGTAGCGCCGGGCGGTTGCCCCCTGCCATGGATGGGGGATTAGTCCCCCTTCTCGGTAGTCCCCGCTGGCTTCTCCTCTCCAGATGGTGGCAGGGAGGCGGCAGGTCCCGAGGCCATCACAGGGTGCCAGGAGGGATGTGCTCGTGGGGGTGCAGGACCCCCCAGGACTGCAAAAGGGGATCTGGGGGAAGAGAGCTCCGGCTGCAGCCCCAGGGCAGGCAGGTGCCCAGGCTGCAGCCCCGAGGGAGGGCAACTGCTCCAAGCCTCAGGGGCTGCGGGGAAGGGACAGCCCCGTGTGAGCCTCGGGGGGCCGAAGGACTGTGGGTGGCCGTGGAGCCGTGGGTGACTGTGTCCGTTTGAGCAGGGCTACCAGGACTTACCTGGTGACGCCCCCAGGGGATTTCCAGGGAAGGGGGTGGCCCAACCCAGCCCCGTTATCCCAGCAATGAGTTAGTCTGGTCTCAGCCAAGGATCGTTGGGGGGACAGGTGGCCAGGCCACCCATGCCGGGTCCCCACACCCCTACAAAGGGGATCGTGCCATGTCCCCATGCTGTCACCCCAGGGGAAGGAGCCACATCCTCCACAGCGTGTCCCCTTGCGGAGGGGAGTGTGTTGAGCCCCGCACGGTCCATGCCATGTCCCAGCACAGAAGGGGCCCTATCTGCGTCCCCACACCATGGCCCGCTGCCAGCGGGGGGGGGCGCGCTGTGTCCCCATCCCACGCCAAGCCCAGAGGAAAGCAGCCGTGCCATGTCCCGTGCTGTGTCCCCGGTGCAAAGACGCCGCACAGTGTCCCCACGCGAAGGGGTGGGTGGCATCCCACGTCCCCAGTGAAGGGAACTGTGTGCAGCGTCCCTGCGCCATGTCCCCGCCCCGTGTCCCCACGCGCGGGCTGTGTGTGTCCACTCGGGTGCCGTGGATGCCGCGAGTGCCGTGGGTGCCCGAGTGCCGTGAGTGCCGTGGGTGCCCTGAGTGCCCGAGTGCCGTGGGTGCCGTGGATGCCCGAGTGCCGTGGATGCCGTGGGTGCCCGAGTGCCCTGAGTGCCGCGGGTGCCCGAGTGCCGTGGGTGCCGTGGATGCCCTGAGTGCCGTGGGTGCCGTGGGTGCCGTGGGTGCCCGAGTGC
>VXAY01006707.1:572365-627123 GCA_013399855.1 Oxyruncus cristatus
CGACCGCCCCGCACGGCCCCGGGAGCGGTCGGCCCTGCCCCGCCGCGGGTGCTCGGCTGCCACAGCCCGGTGGGCGTCCCCGGGGTGTGCGGCGAGACCGGGAGGTGTCCCCAGGGTAGGCAGGTAGCCCGGGCGGGTGTCCCCAGGGGGCTTGGCTCACCTTCCTGGGTACCTCCCTGCTCCTCGGGGTTCTTGGCTGCTCCAGACAGGTGTCCCCAGGGTGCTCAGCAAGCCCAGGCTGGGTGTTCCAGGATGCTCAGCTCACCTAGCTGGCTGTCCCCAGGGTNCTAGCCGGCTGTCCCCAGGGTGCTCACCTCATCCAACTGGGTGTCCCCAGGGTGCTCAGCTCATCCAGCTGGGTGTCCCCAGGGTGCTCACCTCATCCAACTGGGTGTCCCCAGGGTGCTCATTTCATCCAACTGGGTGTCCCCAGGGTGCTCGGCTCACCCAGCTGGGTGTCCCCAGGGGGCTCGGCTCACCCAGCTGGCTGTCCCCAGGGGGCTTGGCTCACCCTCCTGGGTCCCTTCCTGCTCCTTGGGGTGCCTTGCTGCCCCAGCCAGGAGCCCCAGGGTGCTGGTCTAACTATGGTCTGTGCCCCCTCCAGTCCTCAGGGTGCTGGGCCATCCCTGTAGGATGCCCACATGGCCCCTGTGGTGCTCTGCTCTGCCAACACTGGCACCCTCAGGGCACTGGCCAGGTATCTCAGGGTGCTCACACACGGGTATATTGAGGCACTCGAAGTGGGAGTAACCCAAGGGCTCCCCACCCTGTGCCTGTGCAAGGGCTGCACTGCAGCACAGTTCTCAGAGGGGCTGCCTCCAGGTCAGCAGGACTCAGGTCCCTCCGGTCCAAGCCCACTGTGTCCTCTTAGGATGCTTCAGGGCTGAGCTCCTGCCAGGAGTAGGGGACAAGAGCCATGGGACACTGTCCTCCTGCCCACCACCCCCAAGAGCCCCCGGGAGAGCCACTGTGTCTGTGCTTAGTGCTGCCGGGCGCCCAAGGGGTCGACGAGAGAAATCGGCTATCAAAGAGCAGGTCAGTGCTCCCAGGGAAACGCGTGGGAAGGAATGCACTTCTGCCTGTGAGGAGAGCACGCTGGGATTCCCCTGGCATGGAGTCAGGGCCACTGTCGTGCTCCTGCCAAGCTTCCCCCGGTCCTGGCCAGTCCCAGGCACAGCCCTTGCCTCCCTCCCAGGGCCAGGCTGGGGCAAGATGCTCAGCTCGGAGCAGGGAAGGAGTTGGTCCAGCTCCTCACGCAGGTGTCCGCGGGGATTTTGCCCGCAGCTGCTGCAGCGTTGGAGGAAGCCATTGAACAGCATTCCCTGCCCACGTAGTCAGCAGCTTGGCAGCCGGGATGGGGCGAGGACGAGAAGGGAAAGTGCGGAACTGCACAGCACGGGGGTGGTTTGCCCTCCTTGGCTGCACCAGGCTGGAAACCACCGCTGGGCCGAGCCCAAGGCAAACAGTTCCTAGTTCACATCCCCGGGAGCTCTGCTCCCACGCAGCAGGACACAGCACCCTGTGGATGCAGGAAGAGCCCCTGCTGGGAGAAACCCTCCTCCCCCCAGCTTGGAGCTCCCCAGGTGAATGTGGTCTGGGGCCTTCCCCAACCCACCGGCTCCCCTTGACTGGGGCTTGGCCCCTCCGAGGCTTTGCCTTGCACTGGAGGCAGGTTATTCACCAAGCCCAGCCAAGGAAACAAACCCTTGTGCTTGAAACCAGCTTGGGAACAAGCCAAACCCCCCCGCCCCCCGACATTCATTCTTGGGACACCAACATGGCAAATGCTGGAGCTCTGCTGGAAGCACTCTGATCCAGAGCATCATGCCCTGGGGGAGGACAAGGGGACAGGGAACAGGGGGAACACGGGGCAGGCACCCCAAGTCCATGGCAAGTCAGAAGCTGGGGCGCACCAAGCTCCGCTCCCCTTTACCCCTCCCCTGACACAGCCGTCCCCACTGAGGCCGAGGAAGGGAGCACAAAGCCCTTTGTCCCCTGGCATTGGATGGGTGGGGCTCAGGGTGCCATGTCAGAGCCAAAGGGTGCAGCCCTGGATTAAGCCCCTGCCAACGTTGGCCTGTAGGGACGAGCCATGGCAGGAGAGGGGGAGGAGGGTGCAAAGGACAGGGCAGGAGGGCACGTTTACTCTCACCCTGCACAGCACACGCACTGCAGAACGCGGAGGCTGTTCAAAGGGAGCACCGCGACAGGGGCCACCTACCTCACCAGGAGCCCAGGCTGGGAGCAGCATCCTTAATGGGATACCACAGGATCTCAGCTCTGCAGACAGACCTACCAGCAGGAGTGAGCAGGGAACAACCCAACAGAACCACGAAACACCTTCCGTGTGGGTGCACTCTGGCTGGGAGCCTCTGCAGCTGACTGCTCAGGTTGCCAGGACAAGGACCTTTCCCTAGCCTTCCTGGAAGCCAGCTGCTCCTCTCAAAGCTGCTGCTGCTGCTTCAATGGGCAACACAGGAGCCCTCAGCTTCAGCCATGCCCTGGAAGGGCTGGAGAAACAACTCTTCCCTTCTCTCTTTCCATACCCTGCTTTGTGTGTGTCCCAAGGCAGAGCAACTGTTCTGCCTTCAGGACACGCTGCAGGGCACGGGGCCAGCTCCAGGCAGGGCAGCGAGGGGCTTGCAGGAGTGCAGGGCATGGGGCTGAGGGTGAGCACATTTCTGAATTCCTCCTCCTCCCCTCCCGCTAGGTCAGCAGCAGCTGCTGCGAAGGAGAAGAGCCCCAGCGCCAGACTAGTGAAAAAACAGGCTTTTATTCTTCGTGTGCTGCTCACAGTCACAGCTTGGAGACACTCTCTTGCCAAAGTTATTATGAAACAAATCAAGTCCCAGATCAGGCCTCGCTCTTCCCCACCCCCAAGAGAGTCAACATTGTACAAAACTCTATTTACAGGGAAAACAGTCAGAAATGGCGAGTCCAAAAAAACCCCTTGCAATTCAGAAGAAAACGTTCAAATCAAGTGTGACACTTACACCCTCCACACAGCCAGGCTTCCCATCAGCTGCTCCCCGGGCTGCTGGAAGCCCAGAGCACTATTAAGAAGAGCCTGGTAATCCTGAATCATGCCACAGCTCTTTTCTTTCCTAAGACACTGGGAAGTCACAAATCCCACTTGACACAACAAACACTCACCTGGATCTGCCCTACTTTCTGCAAGACACCCAGGGGCTCCCCCATCCTTAAGGGAGGACAAGGAGATGGGACTGAGGGTCAGTCTGCATCCTGCCTCAGGCAGTTCCCAAGAGAGAACTGCTCTGGCTGGAAGCTGGAATGTCAGGAGCCTTCACATATGCAGCAGGGTGTGTTGGGAGACCTAATAGCTGATACTCTATTTACTGAAGTCACACTGCTTTGAAACACAAACCAAGAGGGCCAAAACAATATTTGAAAAGGGGAAAAAAAGCACACATTCCTCCTCCCAACAGTGCCTGGAAGAGCATCCAGAGGAGCCGTGAGCCATTCTGCCCCTGCCAGCTGCCCCTCAGAAAGCATAGCGTGTGCGGATGTCTTCCAGCTTCTTGGATACCTCGGGTGGGGTCCGGTCCAGCTCCTCAGCCACATTCTTCTGTTTGTTTGGCTCCATGGAGTTGAACTGCTCACACAGGTCCCCATCTATCACATTCTGGAGAGGCAAGGAGGAGAGCACTGAATTGACACCACACAGAGGCACTGAACCCTGCCTAAACGGGGAAAAGTGGCCACAAACAGTTTGTTCCCAGGAGCTTCTTAATCCTGTCCTGGAAACCAGACCATGCTTGGTGACCTCATCTGCTGAATAGCAGCAGTTAGCATCACATTAATTACTGGCCAGCTTGAGTAACGAAAGAGAAACCCAAAAGGCCTGGGTGCAGCTGAAGAATCACACAAAGGAAAGGAAGAGGGACCCACCTGGGTCTGAGCCCTGCACTGGGAAAGACAGGGGAGGCTGTGAGTGATGACTGAAAAGCAGCTTCAGTCAGATGGGAGACATCTTTAAGGCTGTGTATTTTGCAAGTCAGCCTCAAGCTCCTCAAGAACAAGGACATCCTCTGCACCTGGACAGCTCTGGTTGCTGGGACAGTGTTCTGACACTGCACACATTACCGTGGCAGTAGTTACCACACAGTTACCCTGGTTCAGTACTCTGGACCCTCCTGGTCAGAGCATTCAGCAGTCAACAGCTTCTAACAGTTCCTCAAAAGCAGAAGTATGCAGGAACAGCAGTTTCTAGGGAGATTTCCCTTTCCAATGGTGGTAGAAAAAACATAACCCAAGGCAGCATCCATTTGACCCAGCCATACTATAGCTACATAATGCTGCTTCTCCTAGTGGAGAAAGGGGAGATGCTGTGGTGTAGAGAAATGCAGCAGCACCTCTGGCCTCTAGTCTCAGAATCAACTCTGAGGAGACTCATTACAAGAGTTAAGAAACCAAAACAGCCACAGTTTCAAGTGCTAAGTACTGCTCTCCTTACAGAGCACTGCTCAAGAGCCAGTGTCAATTCCTGCCTCAGGCACTACACAAGCCATGGCTCACGCTGCCCTAGTCTTCCCCACTGAACAGCAACCATGACGTGCTTCTGCCAGCCTCAAGGCAGCTCTGAGCCCCAGAGCAAGTCTCTGCACCTCCAGGACCAGCTGATCCTAAATGCTCAGGCCTACCTTCACCGGGAAGTAGTAGGAGCGGAAGCTGAGATGGTCTCGTCCACAGAGAGGAGGGTGCTCAGAGCGTAAGTGCATTTCCACATGCTGGAAGAAGTCGTGATCCTGGGGAGATTAAGGATTGATCAGAGAGCACATCAGTGCTGCTGGCAAAGCAAGCCAACACCCATCAGGCAGCTGCTCCTGCACTGGCTGAAAGCTGCCATCACACTCCCAGTTAGGGCTGGACTACAGTCTTTAAAAGTCCCTTCCAACCCAAACCAGTCTGTGGTTCTGTGACACCAGGCTCTGCCAGAGCAGCCCTGCACATGGCAGCCAAGGTCACAGCTACCCCCTCACCACTTGCCCACAGGGAGCACCCACAGCAGAGCTAAGCAATCAACCTGGCCAGGACTGGAGGCACAGAGCAGCTGTCCAGCACAGAGCTGCAGCTCCAAGAAGCAATATTTTAGCATCCACTGCTCCAAGAGGCCACAACAAACAGAGAGGGGTGCCTGATTAATAGTCTGCAGGCTACACAAAGACATGCCAAGGCCAAAGGACTCCTCCTCAGACATTGAACCACCCAAGAGCTCCTGGGGAGCACAAACAGGTTTAGAACAGCAGTGCAGCAAGGAAAGCTCTCAAGTCCTCATGGAAGCAGTGCAGAAAGAGGAGTCAGCAAGCTCCTGCTCCTCCCCTTGGCATCGCAAACCCATGGAATACAGCACATTTAATACACTGGCTGGGGATGAGCACACAGGAAGGCAGCAACATTGCACCCTGGGCTTACTTACCTCATGGGAAGTGAAAGGGACCAAGATTCCAATCCCCCCCGACAAGGTGGTGTAGACAAGAGATTCGGAGCCTCCCGGGATCAGCGTGGTCTTCTGCAAGGAAAGCACCGTCTCTCCCACGTGGTAATTCATAATCACTTCAGCCTGAAAGGCAACCACAGAAGCAGGTTTTTTCTTTAGCTTATACAAAAGCATCAAAAGGCTCGAGAGAGGAAAGCAGAATAAATTTGGCCACCTGCTAGTTCTGAAATGCCTTTCTAGAGAGGAAGTGCCTTCCACCTGTGACCAGATGGCAAAACTCAGCTGGACAAACGGATGCAAGTAATGAGGGATAGCAGCATAAGAACATGAGCTGCTTCCAAACACCACCAGGCTTCAGCTGTGATTTCAGGAACTGAATCTGACTTCCAGCAACAGTGAAAACAAATCACCCACAGCACAGCAGATCGAGTAGGAGCAGAACTGCCAATACATTTCCTGGTCAACACTGCAGAGGCCTTCACAAAAAAGTAGCAAATTATTTTCCCACAAAACCCGTGTGCTTTTCACAAAGTATTACCTTCTGTGATGCTCCATTAAGAAGCCCTCTGTCCCAGAGAGCTTTGTTGCCTGTGGGATCCTCATCTACCTCATCATTGGTGTTGGGAGGCAATCTCACCTGTGTTGGGAAACAAGAGAACAATCAACAAGCTGCAGAGAAGCAGCACATTATCTCTGGAGAATCCTGGTGCTCTCTGAAAGGCTGTTTTTGTGGACTCCGTAAGAATCACTTTTCATTTACAGCAAAGCCATCCAGTTGTCCCTCCAACATAGCCTTTAAATGACAGCTGTGCTATCAAGACTGATGGCCCATCACTCAAAAGCCTGGGCAGGACCTCACGACTGGCATCTGCCTGGCCTGGCACTTGCAGATCAGCCTGGGAGGTATGGTCAGACTGATCTGAAGGTGGTTTCCACTAAGGAAACAGTTAGATGGATGTGGGGCAGGAAAACTGAAGAGGTCTGATTCCTGCAGGCGCAGCATCCGACACTTGCTGAACTCTGCACTCCAAAGCACCCGAGCACGCTTCAGAAAGAGATCAAAGCTCTGCCAGAAAGACCATCTATTCTTTCCTCCTCCCCTGCTGAAATCCAGCCAAGTGGGGAAGTGTCAGCACTGAGAGAGCCAACTTCGGAGAGGAAGCTGACAGAGAAAGCTAAATGGCAGCGATGAGGTTTAGTCAGAAAAAGTAAGAGTGATAACCCTGACTCAAGTTCTCATGGGCCCTTTCACGGTCACATGCGTCTTTTCAAGGCTTATTCACTGCAAATTTTGAGGTAATTTCAACACAAAATACTGGATACTTCAGAAATATGTTTATGCTTTGTTAAATGAAGCAAACAAGTTAATGCATTAGCAAACTGATAAACTGCAGCCCACTATGATGACAGCCAGTCACTCCATAAAAACAAGTCAATGGTACAGGGCGTTGTCTCCAGCAAAGGACAGATTCTCATTCTTTTAAGATAAATCATGGATGTTCTAAGGAAAAATGCTTCCAAAAAGCCCCGACTTCGAGGCACACTCACCACGCAGATGTTACCAAACTTGTCTGCTCCAGCCACAGTGTCATAATCCAGCAGAGTTGCTGTGGTGACCCACCGGGGATAAGTGTCATCAGCAAAGATGATGAGCTGGTTCTCGTTCCTTTTGTAACGCACCCAGATGAAACTCTCCTGAACGTCTGAAACAATCACCCTGTGCCCAATGGTTTGGATCCCACAGATGTAGTTGGCAATATGCTTTTGAGAGAGAAAGGACAAAACCCGAGTGCTTCAAACAGGGGAGCATAACCCATTAACTCTACCCCTACTCCAAGTGAAACGTCATTTCCCCCTCTGAACTACGGCTAACTCTCCACTTCCCATCATTCCCCCTAAAATTACCTCTCACTTCTGCAAACCACACACCATGTTCTAAATACACCATCACACAGAGCAACCTAACAGGCACCACGTGGCATTCACAGCCTGCTCCCCATGAGTGATGTCCAGAGAACAAGCTCTGCTGGTGAGCCTATGACCGGAGATGCCAGGGCACCCCTGCAAGCAGGCATTGCTTCTGTGCCCCCTCACTACGTGCTCAAGGCAGGCCGGAGCAGAAAAGCTTCCATTTCTCATGTGAGTCATGTTTTAGGGAAAAAAAAACCCAAACAAAACCACACAACACAAAAAAACGTTCCCCTACAAGTTCCCAGTCTGCCCGTGAGCTTGCTGGAGTTCCTTTGCGCAGTAATGAGTTACTGGCACAGGTTCTGCAGTTTGCATGAGAGAGGGAAGAACTGGCAATTAAGAGTTAGAAAAACACACTCTGCAATTTTTTTTCCCTCAAGTACCAGAGACGTTCAGCAAGACCATCTACCACAAGGAGAAAACCCATGGAGAGCTGACGAGGTGCTCATATGCACCCTCCAACTTCTGTCCCCCATCTGTTGATCCCCTAATCTCAGGAAACATTTCCAGCAATTGTTTTGTATCTGGGTAAGACTTCTCACATTTGCAGCAGGTGGCCAATTTACAGTCTGTATAGGCTCCTGCACACAGCTGGACAAAAAGGAACCTGCAACACTACTGCCTGAATGGTGATGAGAAAATGAGGTGTGCATGGGGTGCAGAGGGGCAGCACAACAGCCCAGCCCAGCACTACTCCAGACATACACGCCCAGCAAGGCACAGACACACTTAGGCTGAAGCTGCAGCTAAACCCCTCCTGGTTTTGCTCCTGCTGCAAAAAGCATCACTCATTCCAATGACATCTCTGGACAAGAAGAGAAGCCAGTACCTTATTCTCACACTTCCGAAGCAGTTTCTTCTTGCCGAGGTCGTACACACGCAAGAGCTTTCCAACTCCAATTAACACTCGGCCTTGGAACGGAGCAATGGCTGCAGGAACCTCCTCCACAGGGGTCTAGGGAGGGAAGTCAAAGACTGAGACTCTCATTAGCAGAGCTAACTTTACATCAAGCTTCAAAACAGATTCAGCTAATGGTATGGCTGAAGCTCACCAGCCTGTACCAAGGCTTTTAATGCAAAAGGCTGATCACAGCCTTCTGCAGGAGGGACAAGAGGTCTGTCCTCTGCAGCCTCTCAAGAGCTGCCTCAGGAGCAGCTAACAAAGCCTTGGGTGCTCCCAGACAGCACACTGCTGGCACTGCACCTTAACCGAACTGCAGGACTGCCCTGAGAACCCCACATCGGGCAGGCAGCAAGAAAAGATGAGGATCTTGTTGCCTCAGTTCTTAGTTTTGATTTATATCCAGCAAAAAGTCTTTAGACTTCGCCTAAATCCACCCAGACTGTTTTTAAACAAAGGCATAAACCTAGCTCAGCCATCTGCCACAGACACCCTGATGCTGCCACTGAAGAAACTGCTACATCTGAACAACTACAGCGTGCCCACAATGCCAGTAACTCAGACAGGGCTGAAAAATCTCCACCAAAGGGATCAGCCACAGCAGACAAGGGGAACATGGAGAGAGCTTCCAGTTACACAATTCGTAGTTTGGCAGCACTGGCTAAGACAAGTTTATTTCACAACACCACCTCTGTCAACTTCCCAGTGGCACCAGAGAAGGCCCTGGTCCAGGACAGAACCCACACACTGCATCAGTAGAAAATGAATAAGCCACAACATTCCTTTCCACGTGTTCATCTGCTCAAATCTCAGCCATGCTGGAAGCACGTGGGAAGGAGAACAGTATTTTTCCTGCTGAAACCCTCGCTAAAGCCCCCGAGACCTGTCAAGCAAGCTGGTCACTAATCATTTCTACACACAACCAAACAGCTTCCAAGGAAAGATGACAGCTCACACCAGCTTCATGTGGTCAGCCAAGGACTGACAGTCTCAGCACCAGGGCTCAAGTGACCCATCTATGAATGTGCTCTGTAAACAAGTGCTCAAGCAGCTCTCTGAGCTCATATTCCAAAAAGCAAACAGAGCTGTTTCCCTCCCCTCCCTAACAGGGGCATGAAAAACACTGCTCCTCTCCCATTTACCCAGTTAGGTGGGTAAAAGACGAGGACTCAGAGATCCGTGTTTAATCCTCAACTCTGCAAAAAACGTACCAAATGATTTTGTAGGAGGCAGTTTATTTTTTCCAAGGCTGCTCCCAGTGCGCTACATCAGCACGACGATCTTGCCCGGGATTCGCCACATGCTGCAATATCACTACAGCATTCCGTCGAGAAACAGCTACCCCAACAGCCTCACTGGAAACGAGCCCATCATCCCCCTCACCTTGTGCAGGAACTCCAGCTTCTCACCACTGTTCACCAGCTTGTACGTGTAGACAAACCCCCCAGCAACGGAGCGTGGGTTCAGGATCAGGTCCTTGGCGACTCCCACCAGCACGTACCACTCATCCCCAGTGTTGGAGAACCGGCACACAGCCACACTGGGAACGACAGCACACACCGGGAGATCAGGGGGATCGTGACACTGATGCTGCACACCCTGACTGGATCCCCTGACAGCACAGCCTGCACCTGCCCCAGCACACACTCGAGAGCCCAGCCTTTCAGCACTGACATTTCCTTTTCAGAGGTCATTTCTCCTCCTTTTAGAAATGTTTAATGAAGATTCCTTCATTCTGCCACACTCTATGTGTTTCAAGCTGTCACATATGCCCAAAGTGTTTTATGTTTTCACAATGCCCAAAATGTTGCTTTCACAGGCTGGACACTCCCCACTGATGTGCAAAACTCCACTAGAAGCTGTTTTTCAAAGGTTGCTCCAATCTGGACATGTACATATAACTTTCCTTATTTTCCAGTGTTATTTCCTGCCCAGTACCCAGCTCAGTCAGGTTGGAAATCCTGGACAAAACAGGACAGAGTCAGCCTTTTGGAGCAGCATGACCCAACTCCACTTCACCTGTTGAGGCACTCACTATCCTTTGCAGTTATTGTGTTGGTTTTCCCCTCCAGTCCTCTAACGCTTCCTTTCAATTAAATCCATCCTCAGTTTATCTGGATGAGAAGGGGAAGTGAGAGATAACAGCACATTCCCTTGTTCCTGCTCTCTTATCTGTCATTTTCATCCCTGTGTTGTTCTTTAAGCACTGGGGTTCAGCAATGACATTTGGAGCATGACCAGCTCTTAACGCCGCACACTGACAAGATCAGGGTGGGAAGGGAAGGAAAGGCAAGACAAAAGCTTGAACCATGTGGCAATCACTTCTGGAATTTCAAGCCAGCCTCTCAATAACATGCTGCCTCTGGATTTCAGCTCAGCAACAGCTAAGCAAAAGGAAAAAAACCACACAAGACTCATCACAAGCAGAGATTCTTGCTGCATTCAGCAATGCTTCTTACCTGAAGGCAGCTTCGTTCTGCTCTAGCTGGACCAGATCTAACGTGTTTCCCTGGATGGGGTTCATCACCCTGATAACAGAGGCCCACTGTCCATTCCCTGCCTTGGGAGCACCGAAGATGGACTCGGGGAGGTTCTCGTTCAGAAAGGCCGCAGCCATCTCTGCAGCCAGCTCCCTCTCGTCCTCACCTGCAGCCTCCACCATTTCCTACGGCACATCAAAGGACAGGAGAAGAGAACAGCTCCGTGATTTCCTTTCCCAGCATGCTCTGTCAGGATACAGCCTCCCTGCTTCCCCTAAACCCAGGTACTCTAGGGCAAGGGGCCACCTGGGAAGACATAAAAGCCTTTAAATCCCAAAGCTTCCACCCACCCTGAGCTTATTCCCCAGGGGGCCTCTGCAGCTCAGAGCACAGCACAAAGTCAGCTCTGCCCTGCCCAAGGGGCAGTTGTCTGGGGAGCTGTTTCTCCACATCAACAACTCTGGAAACAATCCTGAGAAGAAAATAAACAACCCACTGAAAGGCAAACGTCATCAACCAGTCACAGAAAACCCAGAGAACAGTTACACAAGCATGACTGCCTTCCACTACGTGTTCTTACAGCCTGCCCTAACAACATGCAAAGGAAGGAGCACTGGTAAGTGGAGTATTCTGCTGAAATTTGTGTTTTGAGTCAGATTTCCACTCCCTTCAGCCCCTGCATTCACACAGGGCACAAAACCTTTGCAGGCAACGGCAGCTGGGAAGTACTTCCAGCTGCTGAAGTCTCCTCCAGGGAACAGATGCACGTACCTGTCCCCCACCCCAATTACCTCAGCCATTTGCTGCTTCCTCTGTGCCTTGGTGGCCTCAGTGTAAGCATTGTGGTCTGTCTCAATGATGATCAGGTTGTTGCTCTCTGGGTGAATGACAAATTTTCGGGGTGTGTACTGCAACGGGAAGGCAACCTGGTTGAAGACTGCTCCCAGCTTCTCCAGGGCCAAAATCCTGAGGGACAAAGATGTGACACATGTTGAACAGGGTCTAAAACCAGCTATCCCAGAGAACAAAAATGGAGTTGGAGCTTTTTGCTAGTGCTGGAGAGGAGCAGCAGCTTTCTCAGGCCACACAGCAACTATCAAAACCTAACATCCTAAGTGGGAGCCCACACTGTGGGATAGGTGTGTGCTGCACCACAAGGTCCTTGACTGGAGGGCTCTCACTGTCCCAGGGTGTGTTCTGAAGGGTGCTGAATCAAGTCTATCCTGAGAGGAACAAAGAGCACATGGAAGAAGGAAAGTGCACGCCTGGGGAACACATCTTCTGAATCTAAATGTGACACTGACTTTGACACGTAATCAAAAGCTCCTCAGAGGCACTTTAGTTAAAAGAGTACGAAAAATCCAACGCCAGCTATTTCTTCCTGTGACTTGCCAGCTGAAATGCCAGTTCTTCTGGCATTTGGTGTCTAAAAACCACAAGTCTTTCCAGAAAGAATGACTCCTTTAAAAAGCAATGAATGCTGTAATATTTCAATGAGGGCTGATATGAAAAAAGTGCCTGTTCAAGTGCATACAGCAGAGTTCCTGAATTTGTGGTCCATTATTTTCATTTATCTGTTTAGTATCTCAGCTGAACTTTTAAAAAGCAACAAATACATCCCTGTCATGCCTCTGGTTTCCTAAATCACGTGGTTTATTTTCTTCAAAGCAGCCAATTCAGATCACAAACCACAAGATCCAAATACACAATAGGTTCACATTTATTAAAAGCTTCCCTCTCTCTAAGGATCAGAGAATTTCAGGATAATTTGAATTCCACTTGTTAGTTAAAAATACAAAACTGAGAAGCATGGTCTACTTCTTTTTTGACAGCACAACTATCCTTGTATTGTTTGTTTTCCAAAACCCATTCAAGTGTTTCTAGCAAATCATTATCAATAATCAACTAATAATTAAGGTCTTTCCGAGGTTAAATGAAGTCACTTTAGCTCTTCCTTTTGAATGTCTGATGGAATTCAGGACTGCTCTGCCTGCCCAGATCTCCTTGTGTTTGCCCATCAGTGCTTACCTCAGTGTGTTTGTGGAGATGGCCACGATGCCCTCCGGGCACTGCTCGGAAGCAAAACCAGATGCAAACTCCAGTGTCTCGTAGGACAGGGGCGTCAGGTGGAAGCGGGACTGATAGGAGTAACTCAGCCAGGAGCGGCTGGACATGGCCAGCACCTGGGAAAGACAGGCAGCAGATGGATCAGCTCTGGGCATGGAGACAAGCTCACTCCACTCAGTATGAATGGATGGACAGCGCCCAACTCTTACCCACCACCACAACAACTGAACTCTGGTGGGTGGACCCCACCCAGCTCAGACCGTACCTGCAGAGACACTGCCTGCTTTCACAGGACAGTTTGATCTAGAAATTGCATATGGCACGAA
The DNA here is from genome assembly GCA_013399855.1 of Oxyruncus cristatus. Classification (NCBI taxonomy): domain Eukaryota; kingdom Metazoa; phylum Chordata; class Aves; order Passeriformes; family Cotingidae; genus Oxyruncus; species Oxyruncus cristatus. The sequence continues at coordinate 585,569 of VXAY01006707.1, forward strand.
GAGGAACTTTAAAGCACTATCAAGACAACAAATACTCAAGCTGAGGTGCAGTAACACTACTTATCTGTAAAAGCCAAGATCAACAATACTGTCATATCTCTTTTTTTTTATTTTGAACAACCGCCTGTTCTAACGGGAAGAGGTCTTATTTAAAATAAGTATTTACTGCTCTATCACAATTTAAATGCTGTAGCAGTCAATGAAATTTACTTAAAATAATCAGAAGCCTATTTTCAATCAAATTAAGGGAAACACAGGAAGCAGATGGACTTCTATATATAGTTCATATATATATATCTCTATATATATTCATATATATATATATGAACTTCTATAAAGTTCAGCTTTATACATCTGACTAAATCCATCTCAGTGTTACCTTACTTTCTGCCTGAGTGACAACAGCTGGTCTCAAAGTAGAAAAGCACTCAGCTATTCTACAAGCATTCTCAGCTAGAGCTGCAAAGCTACTCATCTCCAAGTTACAGCTGGTAGAAGCAAGTGGAAGACATTCACCTAGTGTACCTCAACACTACAGCAGAGGTTAAATTCCCAGATCTGGCCCCCTGCGCTGATCAGCAATATTTCTCAACTCCGAAGGTGTCATCCAAAAATGAGTCAAGCAGGGGGGTGGCTGATTTCCCCAGTGCCACATCAGGAAGGCTGGAAATGGCACTTCTGATGAAATACGTTCTTCCTTCTATGCCAAATCATGCAAATATTTTCCTTGAACTGTGCATGGCAGCTGTCCAGCCCCTGGCTGAACCATTTCCAACATGCAAGGAGACAACCATCCACTGCATCAAGCATTCAAGGGTATGACTTCTGCACAGGGCTCTCTCTGCCTCTCTGCACTAAGGAAGGCAAGATGAGTTTTTTCAGTGAATTTAAGCCCAAGAACGTGCTCAAAGCTCTCCAAACATGCTGTAAACACAGCCTATGGGTCAGAAGAGCCCTACTTTAGAGAAGGTAGGGCAGCACTACAGATTACTTTCTAAGCAGTAAGGGGAATACCAACAAGAACAAGACTGTTTGTGAAAGAGCAAACTGAGCCAGGCAGCTCCGTAATGAAGTCATTCTACTTCCCACCCTTACCCAGAGGGTCCCGCTGTGTTGCAAGGATGCTTCCCCACCCTGCCCACCCACAAGGAAAACCAGGATGCAGTGCCTGGGGACTGGATCTGCACCCATGCAGGAGCTCTCCTCACTCACCGCCTCCTGGCCCTGCATTCGGACGCGGAAGAGTTTGACGGGCCGTGAGCCGAGGTACCTGGTCCTGGTGTCCGAGAGATCCCCGGTGACGGGATCCAGGACGGTCCGCAGCAGCACACCGTTCTGGCCACCAAATCAGAGAGTCAGGTCAAGATGCAGGTAAGAAATAACTAACCACAGCCGTAACTCAAAACGGAGAGGCAATTTCTGAGGAATTAGGGGTTTGTTTTCCTAGCTGTCGGCACAACTCTCTCCCACAGCCACGCGCTAAGTTGGCTCTTAATATTAAAAAAAGCACAGCCCTACAGGGCAGAAAGGAATAGCTGTAAAACAAACACACACATACACCCTCCCCCCCTCAAAATAAAAAGCAGACCAAGGACTTCAGTACATCACATAAGCCATTAAAACCCGAGGGCCAATCCAGCTCCCAGTCCCTCTTGGTACAAAGGATTTGCCCAAAAACTCAGTGCTACTTAAAAAGAACTTGCATTCTGACATCAAACTTGAGGCATGTGAAAAACCTGGACTGTGCTGATTATTTTTACCACATGTCAAATTGTCAAAACAACATTTTTTTGGTCAAAGATCACAGAGTCAGTACTGGATGTAACAAAAAAATGTGTAACAGCAGTTATTAGAGCACAGCCTCTGCTTGTGGGCAGTTACTTCTTTGGTACTCTGCCCTACAGGCAGTTTCTAAAGAGTTGCTCAACATTTCACCCAGTATTTTTCAGAACATGCCCTCTTTCTGGAAGGGGAAAAGCACAGTTCATACTACATGAAATCTGGGACAATATACTGTCTTTGGATTAGTCTTAAGTCTAGGAATGTGTGCGGAAACTTGCACCTCTCCTGTGTCACACTGAATGCTCCAGTCACGGCTGTTAAGCAAAGAGGGAACAGCCAGGCTTTGTGCCATGCCACACAATGACAAGGCTGTTTTAACAATCCAGTTTTCAAGCGAAAAACTCGCCAAGACACGCCTGTCAGAACCAGGCAGGCACCTCTCACCTGCAGGCCAATGTTCAGGTACAGAAAGCCAATGGAGCCCCTCTCCCCCAGCTCGTCCTGCTTCTCCGTGCCCCCCATCTCCACGATGCACAGCGACTCGGGCTGCGCGGGCAGCGCCTGCATGCTCAGCGGCTGTAAGCAATCCTGGGGGAGACAGGACACAGGCACCGCTCAGCAAGGCCTGGCACGGCACCAAGGGATTCAGGCTCCACCTAAGGAGCTTCCAGATGCCCTTTTACATCTCCAGAAAGACGTACCCAGCACAGAAAAAAGTCACGATAGATGCTGGCTCTGTGGGTTTTGGCAAGCAGGAGCAGTAGCAGCCTGGGCTTTCGAGAAGATAAACTGGATCCTTCCAAACTGTTCTAGCACAGTTTGTAGCTATTTAAAGTGGAGTGACCTGAGCAAAACTTAGTTTACTGCAGCCATCATTTGAACACTCATCTGCTGCAGGCGGAAGAATGGTAAGGCTGGTTTGCTGCAGACCTGCTTGCAGAGTGAGTCTGCTTTTAGTACAGGCACAAACAGGGAGACACAGGGGGAACCCCAACAAAAAACCCCATCCAGAACAGAAAGAGAAAGAAGAAAATGCTTTTGTGACTCATCAGATGAACCCTCCAGGCATGGATGACTCTAGATAAAACAAGGGTATCTGTTACAAGGAAGGATCAAGGGCCATGTTTCCTCCCAGCCAGCAGAGAAAAGCCACGCAAGCTATCCATTCCTGGTCATCCACCTGAATATGAAAAGACAGTTTGGATGGACACAGCCCACCTCTGGAGTATCCTTCTGAACATTTCAAGCCAACAGAAGGCAGAAACAGCACAGCTACTCACCGAAGGGTCAAGGGAAATAATTCTGACAGTGTTGTCCACCAACCCAACAGCGAGGAACCGGGAGCGCTGCTCCCCAGGGGGAACGTTGGCCAGACTCATGCAAACGACGTCAGCCGACATCTCCTTTCTCTCCGTGTACTCATTCAGCTGTCCTGACTGAGAAAGAAACAGATGACTTATTAATGAGACACTTTGTTTTTAATATGATGCTTTGGATTTGTCATATAAACAATATAGCAATTTTTAAACAATTTCTTTACAGCTTTATTTCAGCTACGATTGGAAGAACCAGAAGAGCAAGAGTGTAAATACACAACTTTCAGCCTCAGTTATGAACTGCGGAGACTTGAGCCAGACATTAAATAATCTCAGAAAGACAGAGGCTAGATATGCAAGGACTTTGATCTATCCATCCTAGAAGGATGTTTCACTACTGAATCATTTTCTGCAGATCTGATAAAGGATCCCTCTCTGGCATCCTCATACTCTGCCTCACTCTTCCAAACTCATTCACATTAACACACATACCGGGTCCATCTCAAAGTAAACCAGTTCTCCTCCAGTCAGTGCTATCACTACTTGTCTCTGGTTCACAGCACATTTCACAATGGTTTTCTTCCCTGGTGTCTTCCATTCATTTACTCTCTTATCTGCTCGGATGTGCCGGATCCCATCAGGATAAACCTGCAGGGAAAAAAAAGGGTCATGTCAATTCTACATTTACCATCCCTTCACAACTCCCATTTCACTGGTGGTTCTGACTCCACAAAAGGCAAAGGCAAGCACTGTTGCCGGCAGCAGTGATCCATCAGCTATTTACCAGGCCGACCCAGCAGAAAGCCACCCACCAGCTGGAAGCATTGCATCTTTCCACCACAGCAAGGAACTACTGAAGGAGATTAGGAACATCTTCAGCTGGTCCACTTTCACTTAGATATAAAAAGGGAAAGGCTGAATAAGCATCATTCTCTGCCAATCCACACCTTCAGACAAAGGTTGCGCTACTGTGGAAACCACGTCCGTGCAGCAAGCAGAGGGTGGCCGGCATAAGTGGGCATGTCAGAAGCAGCTTTCCATTACCTGTACCAAAGCATCATCACCAAGAAGAGAGCAGGACAAGGTGGGTGTAGTACCCAGGAACCCAGAGTCAGTCACTTCTTCTACAGTCTCTCCGATAGAGAGCACCAGTGTGGCATTTACGAAGGACACGATGATGTAGGCATCAAATTCATCTGGTCAAGGGAGACAGGGAAAAAAGGGTGCTGATTAAATAAATGCAAGGCTTCCCAACACAATCAGCAGTCTGACACATGTCTAGCAGTTACTCTTCAGCAGAGCTGCTGCGATAATTACAGCTGCTGACAATATTGCACAAGTTCGCTCTGGGACACGCTGTCCAAAAGCCAGCCACTGCTCGACTCCAAACAATGCAAGATCAAGCCAGGGGTCAAACCATCATCCAGACCAGAGTCAATTCACAATACTCTGGATTCTGGCAAGCAAGATTCCTGCCTACTTTTTTCAAAGACTGCACAAAGTCCAGAAGCCTTTAAGACACTTGTCCCACCTCACACAAGGAGCTGAATCCAGAGTTAACACTCGGTGAAGTCAAATTAAAGAGCCTACTCCAAAAATCTGAGCATGTGGAACCCATCTGCAGAACCACGACACCACACCACAGATGCTGCACACAGGAAGTTACAGGACCACAATCTCTATCTAGTAGCCACACAAAAAAAGGCTGCAGAGAACAATTAGGGTGCATTGCAGCAGAGGAACTCAGGGTTAAGCCTGCTCTACCCTTCTCCAGAAGCTCAACTGGCTCACATTCACACCGACATGGGTACAGTCTCCTGGGATGAGAAACAATTCCATCTTTGAGACAGAGCAAACACTGACCCTTTACTTCTACTGGGATAAGTGACAGCACTGCAACTATTATCCCCAGTACTGGCTTCTCCCAAGGGGGACAGCTCAGAAGAGTCATGTAGCTTGGATGTGGAAGGGCTATGCTAATCAAAATAATCTTAAGAGATCATTTGGAAATAGACAAACTTTGTGGGAAACAAGAGTAGTAGGACTGGGTGAAGGGAATGTCCCAGTTGACCGCTGCCTGTTTTCATTCTGCAGAAAGCAACAGGCATTAAGAAGGGAAGAGGAGTCTCATTAAAACAGAGTAACAAAGCAACAGGAACTACGAAGTCTGTTGGGAAATGGAGCCAGGAGCCTTGGAAATAAGACTGCCTCAGAGAAGCAACTCTGATTCTGCTGCTGTTATCATGCAAGTGCTACTTCTTAAAACAAAAATTCCTCATTTTAACCCAACTCAACCCAATGCTCAGACTTGGGCACTGCAGCACAACTAGTGGAGGTGAGGGTGTAAGAGAGCTGTCACAGTTTCTGTCCTTGAATGGAAATTCCCCATACTTTCCAAATGTGGGAGACATGGAGAAGTGGCTAATGACTCTAATAATAGAGAACTCTCACTGGGATGAAAGCAGGACGCCAGTAAATTCCATGTAGCAGCTTAAAGAACCCGAACTAGGTTCACCAAAACAAACGCTTCAGGAACTGACCCTTTTCTTATCCACCCTGTTTAGAGGGAAGCACTGCCAAACCTGCTGTGTCACGTTTATAACAAAAAGTTCTTACATACAGCTGAAAATATGCAAGTGAAAAAAAAAAAATAAAACCCCACTTCTCTTCAACATCTGGTATACAGACCACAGCTCTGCCCAGACTGAAGAGCCCTGTGTAACCAAAGCAATTCCAACAGCGGCCTGTGCCATAAACTCCCTTACTGCTCTATTAAGTGGCCACAGCCTGTGACCTCCAACATGCTCTGAAAGCCACGAACAGGAACAAGCCCACTTGGGGAAATGAGAAAACAAGAACTGAACCTGCACACAGAACCCGATCAGTAACGCCAACTACTTAAACACTTGGCTTAACACGAGAATTCCTCCAACATTACCAGCTGATGGCAAGAGTTCAGCAAGACTTGCAGTTCAACACAGGTTTGCAGCCTTCTACACCAAACAGCAGCTTCTCCTACAAACTTTCTTGACTTTTTCAACACTAGAAGTCTACAGAAGTTCCTCGATCACTTTAAATGGAGATTGTGACAGCTCACAGGCTAAGCATTTGATTCATAAATATCACATAGACAGGATGTTCTAAGAATTCCATTTCAAAGACCACTGTTGCTTTCCAAATTTCTTGAGAGCTGCTGCCTTCCTCCCTGGGGGCTGTCAATTCTCATGATAAACCACTGTGTCCCAGCTGGAGGCTTAGCCATGTGATTTGGAACAGGACAAAGAACTCCCATTCGAAAGCAAAACAGATTCCCTTAGTCCTACTCTAAATGAAAACTCATTCCTACCTCTTAGTACTTTTTTAGCTCTTTCTTTCCATTGGCTTACATTTGTATTGTCTTTAAGTCTCTGTCAGTAACAGTGACAAGTGCATTTTTGCTTGAAGTCTGTGTTGCTTAATGCCTCTCTGCTGGAGCTTTTGAAATAAAGGGTTTGATTTACCAGAATTAAGTCTGTGAATAAGACACATTCATCCAGATTCAAACAATACAATTTCGGTTTAGAAAATATAGCAGCCTAGCTGAAATTAAGGGGACTAAATCCCTGGGGCACACTGAAGTGTTCTCAGAAAAAGAAAAGATCTATAGATTTTAATATGAAAAGGTATCTACTTAGCTCTGCACAATCCCAAGCATAACATCAGGCTCCCCAGAGTTTTGAACAGATAGACATCATTTTGTATGCAGACACAAGACTTCAGAGATGCTTTTTACTGTTCTAATTGCTCCAGTTAGCTCCTTTCAGCAAGTAATAGAGACATTTTAATGACTCTGAAGAGCCACAGCTGGACTCGTTCTCCTACACATTCAAGTTTTCTGCAGCTTCATGCACACGCCACAACCAGTTATGAAAACATGACATTTCAGTCCCTGAACTCTACACTACTGTGCTTTTTGTTATTTGCCGCGGATTCAACTTGAGTTAGTCCAGCAGAATTCCATTCCTCTATGCAGTCCAGGCCTGATACAGTTCTTTAATGCTCTGCGGCATCTGAATTTGCACTGATACAGTCACCAATAGCTCAGAGGAGCTCAGTGAACAACCTGATGAGCAGTGACAGAGCTCAGGATTACTCTCAGCTCAACAGACACCGAGGGGATGACACAGCACATTTTCCTGGGCTTCTGTTTACTACAGCACGGCGACTCTGCAGCGGTGACTCACTGCAGCCGCCTTCCACGCAGGAGTGCCAGGTAGGGAATGCTGACTGTTAGCTCCCAGCTGCCATCTATCTCCACAGCAGAGCACAAAGCCAGTTAGACCCACAGACCTCCACACTCAACTGCAAGAGAGAGTTTGGTGCAAATCCCATCCACTTCTGCCTGATGGGCAGAAGCATCCCACAGCCACAGGGCACTCCCAGCCAGCAATACCTACAGGTGCTTCAAACACACTTGACCTCTTTCTCTCTGAGGTCTGTACAAAGCAGGTGGGAGCCAAACCTTGGTCGACAAGGGAGCTGAAAACACCCCTGAAAAGCACACCTCTGACGCAGGCAAGAACTGACTGTTCTACAGAGACACAGTGGATTATTTTGCTCCTCAAAGACTGTAAGATGGAACAGGATCTGCCTTCTACTCCTCGGCTACTGAACTACAAAGGCAGCGATCTCCAACTACACACCAGCTTCTAGAATTCATTTACTGAAAAGCTTAGCATGAACATAGCCCCACGGTGTTTGGGGGTTGTCTGTGGTTAACCTGGGGGACAGCACAGTAGCCCCTAGCAGTAGGTACACACCTGTGATCAGCACCTCCACCACCAGCCACCTGTGGAAGAAAAAAAAAGGCTTGGTATTGGTAGTGAGTATCACCACGTACCAGCCATGGTTAGTATTTGCTCCGAAGGCCGCAAAGCTGGGTGTGTCTTACAGAGAGGCCTTGCAGCACACGCACACTGCGGCACCGCGGGAGAGCCGGGCAAGCCGGCGCTGCAAAGGGAGCACTCCAGGGCAGTGCCAAGATCAGACACGTGCTAGAAAAGGCTCTCCACTCCAGTAATTTCTGAATTCAGAGAGCTGGAACTTGAGGATCGGCTTCCCGTAACTATAAGTGGTATTCAGGGAGTAGCAAGGCTCAACAGCTACAGACTCCAGCCTTTCTGAAATCATGGACATGATCATGCTGAAACCTGGAAAATGTGGAAGGTGGAAAAAAGATGAGGTAATGAGACTTGTCCTGTTTCATGCTGATTAGCAATGGTCCTCCATCTCCTGAAAAGTCGAAGTCAACCTCTGGAACCCCAAGAGAAAAGGTTTTAAAACCTAAGGTGATGTAAGAAGCCTCCATCCCTCAGAGGGAGCAAATGTTACTGTCACCTTTTCCAGAACACTGGAGCAAAGGTTCCTCTTGAACAAACTGGAATGCCCCTTTTTAGAAAAGCGTGTATCTTTGATATGAACTGTGGAAATATTTTCTTTTTGACCCTTTTATCTCTGGGGAACAGGAAGACACTTTATGCCCTAAGTTCCTCCCATGCTGCTTAGGCAATACCCGAGTCTCAGGACATGAGCACAGGAAGGGATGGCAGGTCTTGCATGGCAATGTTTGAAATTCCCACAGGGTTACAGATTCCCTGGAAGGCACATTGCTCTGTTTAAATACAACATATCATGTCTCCACAGCAGGTTAAGGTCTCTATTGCAACAAGCTGTCATTTCTAGGTCCAGTGCATAAACCTAGAGAAGTCTCTGTGAAATTTATACAAAGCACTGCCTCGGAAATAACTGGCAGAAGAGATACCCAGAACAGATTCACTTCAAGCTTTTCAGGTGTTTCTTTGGAACTCTGTTCTCACCCTCAAGAGAAAGGCAGGAGAAGGGACTACATTTCCTCTTGTTCTTTAGTAAGACAAACCCACTATTTCAGATCAGGAAGAAAAAAAAAAAACAGAACACAAAAAACAACCAACCCCCCAATCCAGTATATTCTGACAATCTGAAATCTTCACCTTCCTGAAATGAGCAGCATTCTACACACTGCTGTTTTTGAAGAGGGAGCATGTCCTAGCCCAAACAGACCATTTTCTTCACTGATATGCACAGAAGAAAGTAATAAAATACAGACACTGTTGCCAATATATCTTGTTTGTTCCATAATTTGTATCCCACTCTCTCGCAAAGGGCTGATTACCACAGTTGTCAACATGCACATGAAGAACAGGGAATGTGCTCCAGCAAAAAGTATAACTGTTGCCTGCTGATGTTTGAGCAAGAACTTATGGGAAGTGGGGAAGGATGAGAAGTTCAGCAGCTTCAGGCTGCAAACATGCAGCTGACACCACATATGGGGCGATGGATGCAGCTGCAGGCAGGTGCTTCTTTGTCAAAGGGAAGTGTGACAATTCTAGGGGACCAGAAGGGGGGTGGCTTCTAAATACAAGCAAGTGGCTAGTGGCTCAAACCACAACTTTTGGGGATAGTACACAACCATCACATAGCACCTTTCCTATCTCCTTGGACAGAAAAAGAAAAAAAAAACCCCAACAAACAAAACACACACAAAAACGTTATGACCTCCCTGTGCTTTAGGAAAATACTGCCTACCTTCAACATGTCTCCTCACAGTCCATACAGCGTTGGGGTTACCAGGCAGCTCTGAGACAGCCATTTCAGAAACCTAGGAGTAAACAGGAAGAAGGTTCTTTTGCAAACAGATGTTTAGACTTACTAGAGTAAGCAACCAAACCACCAGCAGTTTTTAAGCTTTCCCACAACTGGGCAGGAAAGCCAACAATTCCCAATTCTGACGCTCTCACACTGTGCCAGATGTGCTACAGGGCAGAACACACTCAGCAATGCTATGGCAGCACTAGAGCTCTGGATGATCAGCTTTAACACGAGGTCACCCGCCCCCAGCAGAGACCAGCAGCAGCTGGAAGACACCAGGAATGTTCCAGCTCGATACACTCAAGTATTAAAAGAGACAAAATGCAGGTTGACAGAGTTAACTAAACAAAAAGCCTTTGAGACTGTAAGAATAAACAACACGACTCTTATTTCTCCAAGAAGCAAGCCTAAAGAAAGTTGCCCTCCAGACTACAGCAAAAGGAGAATCCCTTCATTTCAGCACCTTTATTTGAAGGATTTTCTCCCACTGCCCTCACCTCTCAAACTGTTCCTGTGAAGTCTTACCTCAAGTCCATGTCTTAAAACCCTCAGAGACGACCTGGGCCCCCGACCACAAGCCACATACAACTGGGGTGTGTCTTCATTGGCCAAATCTGCTATCTGTGTGGAGAGGAAGTGTCAAACAATATTCACAGAAAGGGAAAATTAAACTAAACATGTTACACTGCTGCTTTAAGAATGTTTTTTGACAAACACCAAGAACAATGAAGATGCCATAGGTGTACCATCTGCTGCCCCGAAATAACATCAGGTTTTAACCAAACTCTCTGCAAAGAACTGGTCTGCTGGTCAACAGAGCAGCAGTGCAGAACTGCTGGCTGACACCCTGTGTTCAGATACACATTTATCTCCACAGATCAAAAGCTGCCAGACCAGGTGCCAGTCTTTGGCAGCTTTTTGAGAGCTTTGCTTTCTACAAGTCTTTACTCTAGAGCAGCACTTCTGCAAACCCAGGATAACACAGCTTTGGTGACTCCACCCATGTCCATGGTAAACAGGAGCTTGCTGATGGCAGCATACCTGACAACACAGAATAGGAGACAAACTGTCCAACTCATCCACCAGCACCAGGTTCTTGAGAGGCCGTGGCTGAAAGAAGAACGTATCCCCTTCCTCGAGAGGCATGGCAGAAGAAAACTCTGGCTCCTCATCATCGTCCCCGAGGTGAGCGATCTGGTACAGGTAACTGGAGACAGGAAGAGCAACAGCCTGTTCAGTGCAAAGCTCACGTAGCCTTCTCCAAGTAAGGCTTAGCCAGATACTCAGGCAGTGGGGAGAAAAGAAATCCAACCCTACGTTACACAGCTATTAAAGTCTGGCTCTAAGGATTGTCTTCCTTGTGACAAAACGTTTGAAGGGAATCAGAGGCTCGCAAAAAAAAACCCACGAAATCCCACCAAAAAAACCACAGCCCCACAACCTCCCTGCTTCAGTCCTTCCTGTTTGTAGCTGCTGCTGGCAAGGTATCCCAGAGCTTCAGTGTTTTCTGCTTGCCCTTGAGCCTTTCAGATATTCTTATGTTAAAGCCAAAGCGCCAACTGACAGCTAAGGCCAAAAGCAAGGCCAATGGCTAAGACTGCAACTCCACAGTTATCTATTTTATTAGAATACTTTCACCCTACTGTTTTTAACCACATTCCCTATTCCAATTTATAAGCCTAAATAGCATAACAATCAAGTTAAATTTCAGAGGGGAAAAAAAACCAAACAAACAAACAAGAAAGATAAACTGAATTACTTCTTGGTTTTAATAAAGCTCGACTACGGCTTCCTCAATTCAGATCCAGTCCAGCAAACTGGCTGGGGCTCCCTCAGGTGGCTGACTGCAGATGCAGTCAGAAAAAGAGGACTTTAAAGCTCCATTCCTGTGAATCCCCCACTTAAACCACCTAGGTATAAGCCTTTAGAGTACTGCAGAAGCCCAAACATAAATTGAGAAAGCCCTCAAGTGTATATTTATTCAGGAAATCTATCTATTAAGGAAAGGAACACAGTTACTGGTAAGAAACCCTTTTTGAGTGGGCCACAGCACACAGAAATTCAAAACTATCGAAACTAATTGAAAGGAAAATTCATCTGGATATCTGATGAACCCTAGATGAAGAGCAAGTGCTCAATTCTTTCAAAGCCTACTGCAATAGCAAGTCATGTTTTATTCTCTGCACTACATCATCTAATAATCTGTGTTCAAACAACAAGAAAATTCCCCCATTCAGTCATAGTCTAATCCAACTGTTCTTCTCAAGCTGTGTGAACAAAGCACCAATTCAGCCATTAAATCAGAGGTGGTTTCTTTTTAAGTACAGTAAGCCCAAGGGTCAGTCTGCAGGCCTGGACAGAACCAGTCTGCTCAGGGAAAAACGCTGATGTCAGACTGTTTACTCACTGGTTTCCAAATTCAGATGCCACGAAGAGAAACCCCGTTTTCAGCACGCACATGGCAGCAGCGACAGGGACAGTGTCAAAGTACTTCAGTCGAATCTCTGTCACCTGGAAGCAGATGAAGACATGGCTGTGCTAACAAAGTACCACAGCTCCACAAGGGTGATTCAATACAAAAGTCTGCCTAGCTATCCTCTTCAAAGAAAGGAAGCAAGACTAGGCCAGGCTTAACCACATCAGTAGCCTAAGGCAGCAGGTTATAAATCACAAAATCCAACGGACTATTTTGCACCCATAAGCCAGGCTGCCTGTTTTATTCTAAGACTTTCTAGCTTTCATAACACAGCACCACACTTCACATCTTTTAAAGAAAGGATCACTGTCACAACATCTAAAATATGTCCAAGTGACTGCAGTATAATCTCACAAGATTTTGCAAACCTTGTGCCAGTCTCTGTATGGCTAATACCCACAGTTGTGACTGGTGTTACCTGTATTACAGACCATGCAAAATATGTGCCATTACACAGCTAAACCCACAATATTTAAAATATTTATCACTTTAGAGAATCAAAATAATTGACTAAGGTCTCCTCTCAATAACTGCTTTTGCCAGTCTTCACATGATGCTTACCATGTCTTCATCAGTCTCCAGAGTAATTTTGAAGATGTCTCCCTGCTCTGTCTGGGCCAGGAAGAAGAACATGGACTTCGTCTTATGTGTAGCAGAGCAGACAAAAATCATACCTCTCTCTGGGTCATCCAAGTCATTCTGTCAAGAGAAAGACTGAAGGTCACTGGTGGAATTACCCAGTAAGCGTAGATGTGATTCCACTGACTGAAGTATTTCCATTTCACAGGTGCCTTAAGAGCTGACAGTAGGCAAGGAGGCTTTTAACACAAAGCACCTCCTTTCTGTAACACCCACAGTCACCCTAAGTATACTCATGCCCCAGAAGGAAACATATTTCTGGGACACAGTGCCTAAGCATCACCCTCACATCTTTTTTTGCTCTCCTCTCCAGACAACACTCTCACATACCAAAGCCAAACATGAAGGGCTGCAGCCCACACACAGCTGGTTTTGAGCACCCTGGCAGGTGTTCAAAGCACTGCCAAAGCGTGTAATTCCCAATACCAAAGGCAAGAGGAAGCAGCCGCAGATGCAACAGAGCAGCTGTCGAATGCACCTGCGTCTAGAGCAGCCACCGTGACTCACCATCTCAAGTAATCCCACCCTGCACTGACAGTGCTGCCTGATCAGAGTCTCTGGAGTGTCTCCAGGGTAAATCTCAGAGAAGAGACATGAACTGAGCTCATCACTTCAGGCTGTGCCCACCTCCATCTCCACTCCCAGATAACATGCAGCCAGGGAAGTACATGAAAAGCCAACACACTTTTAACTCCTTTTTTCTTACTTTAAAACCTCCCCGATGCCCTTAACCTCGAAAGGCATTCATACCAAGCACTCATATTCTTCAAAAATTCTCACCCGCCTCCTGGGAATTGGGCATCTGATATCAGGCTGGTCACCAAAGTTTTTGTAAGTAATGTAGTTTTCAGAACAGATCAGCACCCCACTAGGGCCATCAGAACCACCAGGAACTGAAAAACAAAAACAGTATTAGGAGAAGAGCCCTTATCACGGATCTGACTTACTGCCTGCAGAATATTTCTTTTGGTTTTCTTTAAAGCAACGTAGCTTCCAGTGCTCTCTATCACCCTACATATATAAATCTGCTCTTATTGAAAAGGAAGACAAAAGACTGAGTACAGCTGCCTGTCAGGTCAGAAGGAACCAGGAAGAATGCAGCTTCAGACAAATGGCTTACTTAAGTTCTATCCTTCCTGCCTTATTCTTGTCTAGAAAGCCGTGACAAGACCAAAATACCACACTAGCAACTTGTCAGTTAGACACAAGCCTTGGGTTACTGGCGTGTTTGCTTGCTGTCAGAAAAATCCATCAGATGGTTTTCTGACGTATCTTTTATTTTTAGAGTGTGGTTTTAAAACTGCTTCTATCAAGATCCCAGCCTAACAAAAGATACCAAAACAGCAGTAGTGGTCAGATCCAGACCAATATTTGGTGTCTGACAGCTGCATACAGGAGATGAAACCGAGCAAGCGTATGAGGATGTTCTCCCAGCCCAGTATCCTCTGTGCTTGCAGAGGAACCTGCAGCAGCTTCCCAGGCTGAAGGCGTGAGGTTGGCTTTGCATCCAGGCCCTACAAGTGGGTTTTTAGTCCGTGGATTCACCTACTGCCTCTAGCTGATGGAATCCCATGCAAGAGAGCACAACAGCACCTATGCACTACCTAAACAGAGATGCTTTTGCATTGCCACCATTCCACGTGTGAACCACCACCTGTTCCCTGACACCAACAGCTCGGACTACCATTCAAACAATTCCTAAGATGTAAGGCATATTGATTCTGTTTCCCTGAGGAATGGGAACCAAGCAGACTCAGGAGAAAATGACTTTGTGGGCAGTACCTGTTATGAGAAAGTTGCCGTGCTCCTCCAGGGGCTCACTGTATTTCCTAACGACGTGGTTCAAACCCAAGTCCAGCTCATAAAATGTCAGTGTCTGTTGTGTGTTGGCCGCAGCTTCTCCTGTTGGATCATTGTCTGCTTCCTAAAACAGAACACACGGAGGTGTCTCTCAAGAGAAGTATTAAAAGCAGGGGCAAAGCTGATGTGTGGGTAAACAGTTTTGAGTAATAACAGAAGGAAACCAAAAGACGACTTGCTGGAAGATGCACAAAAAAGGTTCAGAAGAAGAAAACAGGCACATTTGCAGCTGAATAGCAAGAATAAGAAGAATTATCAAGACAGAAGAGTCTTGCTCATTCCGACTGAAGGTAAAACAAAAAGCCACTAAGCTCATGACAAATAAAAACTGCCTCAGACAGCAAAAGCAGCCATTGTTCCCCACAGACAGATAAAGAACAGAACAGGGAACAACAAAGCTCGAAAGACAACAAAGAGAGATCAAATTCTTCTCACCTCATAATCCATTTCCAGACACGCAAACATGGGGTTTTCAAACCCCACATCAACTCCCACCACGTGGTAGACCAAGGTATTGGCCTTGTGGGCTTCCAGCGGGGAGGAAATGGTGAGACGAGCAGCAGCATCTCTGTTCAAGATGTACACCAGCTTCTGCTTCTCAATGGCACCTGCAAGGAAGGACAACAGCACCTGAAACCCATCACCTGACCATCAAATCTGACCATATCAAGATGTAACTTGGCAGGACAATGTCAGCGTTAATTCAGCTGAAGTTCACCGCTGGGGTTTATCTCTGTGCCACCAACCAACCTCCAGTGCCTCCTTTTACATCTCCCAGGCTGCAAGCACAAATGACAACTCCAGCCCTTTAAAGCCAAGGACTGAGCCTTTGAGCTACATTCACCCAGCCCAGTATTCCATCTACAACAGCTGTGGGCACATCTTCTCGCTCTTTCAGCACACACAGACTGCAGGGAAGCAAAAACAAATGGAAAGAAGCAGCCAGATGCTCGACTGCTTAAAGCCATTTGGCAAGACAGCTTTTCCTCAGAAATACTGTAACTAAGAAAATGCACTCTTGCGTGGCACACAGCAGCCCCAACGCAAACACCACTCAAATTTTGGCATGAATGACACAACTCTGGCTGCGCTACCTTCTCACACAGGACAACAAGACTTGTTAGAAAACAAACTATTAGTTATTGCTATCACCAATATGAACAGGCATTGGTAAACTACCACCATTCCATCTCAGCGTGCAGGAAAGCAGCGCTGCACAAAGCTGCCATCAGCAAACTGAAAAAGTTCCCTGCCAAGTCCCTAAAACACCTCGTGCTACATCTTACAAAAAAAAAAAAAAATTTCCCCAAGTGTCCTTCTACCCATGAAGCCTGATCAGAAATGCAGCTGGCTGTCTTCAGGATACAGCTCAGAGAAGAGACATGAACTCAGAACATCATTTCAGGCCATGGGAGCTGGCTGACCAGGCTGCAGCACCAATGCCTGCAATCCCATCTTCTCTCCCACACTTCAGGGCTCTGAAGGGCCAACCACACTGGACTGTTTCCAACTGGTTTTGGCCCAGCGTCAGAATTCACTTGTGCAGCTCCATCAGCGTTGAGGAGCTATTGTACATGTGTGCACTCTCCTTGACACATCTCACAGCCCAACGAACTGCCCCAGAAACACTTCCAATTACACCTGGCACACACTTACTCCAAAATAAATATCCACAAGACACGAGGAAAGAAAAAACAGGGGGCACACAAGCTGACAGAATGACTTACTGATCATGACAGCACGGCCCTTCGGGTCCACAGCCAAGTACTGGCCTGGAACGATCCTGCGACACCCGCTCTTGCCAAAGGTCTCCTGGTGAATCTTCTCAAACACGTTCTTGGAGGGCTGGTACTCCAGGATGACGATGCGCCCCGAGTCGCTGCCTACCACGATGTAGTCCTTGGTGCCACCCGTCAGCCTGAAGGCCATGAGGGACCGGATGACCCCAAACACCTCCACGGTCAGCAGGGTGTGAACCTTCCCCGTGTTGGGATCGGGGCGGAGCAACTCGAGGATCTTGCCCCGGGAAACAACGATTTCCTGTTGTTTGGTTCCTGAGGGACCCAAAAACACGAGGACAAGTCAGCAACAACGGAGCAGAACGTGCAGCTTCAGGAAGCATTGCAAGGAAAAAGGGAAAACTCCATGGCTACCAAAAGCCAGAATTTTAGGATTTCGATGGAGGAATTCAAAGCAACTTATTCACCACATCAGGTACGACCGTTGTTTGAACATCTTTTAACAGACCAGGATACTGGACAAAATACTACATTAAATCTATAGATAAATCAAATCCATAGATAATCAAGCCAAACTTCTCTTGATCTTTCCACAAGTTACCACAGCTCAAGTAATACTCAAGAGCAAATGATAACTTAGCATCAAAAAACACACTGTACTGAAGCAGCCTAGCTTCAGCACCAACGTGCTGTGTAAGACCCATGTGTTTCTCTGTACTACCCAAAAGAGCTCAAGCCAAAAGGCAGGAGGGGAGGAGAAAATTACCTGAGAAATTGCCATGGATGGCAAAGCTGATGCCAGTGGCGCGCTGCAGCGTCAGGTTGTACAGAAACATGTTGGCGATGAATTCGCTTCGGCTACTGCAGCTTCACTGAGCCTGCAACAGGGAGAACAAAAATATAAACTCTGCTGAACCAGAGGCTTTCACACACCACAGAGAGAACCACTACCCTCGTACAGCTGCACGGACACTTTACATCAGGAGCCCGACCACCACACTTATCTGATCCTACGAGGCAAAAAGCTCTCCCAGAATGCCCAGGCTGCCAAGTGGCAGATGAGTTCCTTACTGACGCACGACTGATCAGGACTCCCAGTAATTACCGCTAATCAGCTAATCACTCGCGGCTTTAGCTGCTGGGAAACCGAACACAATTAGGGAATCCCTCCAGGGGTGCCCCGCGCTGTCACACCTCTGTGACACCGCCGCACCTCTCCGTTTCGCTGAACACGAGCCTACTCCCCGCAGCCGCTCGGGGCCGCTCGCTCCCCGCGGGACGAAGGCGGGAAGGAGCCCCGGCAACTCCAGCACCAAGGGGCCACCGCAGGTGGCCCTGAATCTTCCCCAGGCCCCGGAAGAGCGCGGAGCCACCACGGCCCCGCTCCCCGCGGCCACTCAGCCCCCGGGACCGGCCCCCGGTCAGTGCCCGGCCAGGCCCGGCCCGGCCCGGCCACCCCCCCTCATCCTCCGGCCCAGGCCCTGGGGGGCCCGCGGCGCTCCCCCCGTCAAACCCGCGGCCCATCCCGCATGTGGCGGGTCGCGGGGCGGTGGGAGGACGGCCGAGGCGGCGCTCACCGTGCGGGCCGTGGTGGTGGATGGCGGCGGATGCTGCTCCGGCCTAGGCGGGCGCGCCACGGGCCACCTCCGCCATCAGCACCGCGCCTGCGCGCTGCCCTCCCGCGCCTTCCCCGCCGGGCTTTTCACGCGCCCGGCGCGCGCGCTCCACCCCACCTCCGTAGAGGAGGGGTAGGCTGCCCGAAGCGGCGCCTGAATGATTTGAGGCGGGATGGCAGCCGCTCCCCCGCCAACATCCCCCCCCGCCAAAAAAAAAAACCCTCAGCCTCCTTGAAGCGCAGAACAAACACCAGGGAAGCGTCACCCCCTGCGCTGCCGGGCGGAGCCGTGCGGCAACCAGCGCTCAGGCACCTTCGCTGACAGCCCCCGCGGGCCTGGCGGCGGTGCCGGCCGCGTCACTGCGTCCCAAGATGGCGGCGGCCACAGCGCAGGGTGCGAAGGCGCCGCGGGGGGAGAGCGGCGGCCCCGCCGCCTCCGCGCTCTCCATGGAGCGCATCCAGTCGCTGACCGAGCTGGCGGACCTGGAGGCCGCCTACAGCCGCCTGTGTGAGGAGGAGGTGTGTGAGGCGGCGGGGCCCCCGGCAGCGATCGGCGGGGGCGGCGCGAGGGGTGCGGGACGCGGCGCCCCGGAGGTGTTCGCTGCCGCAGTCCGCTCCGTCCCCGCGCCGCGGTGACAGGGAGAGAGGGTGTCTCGCTGTCACGGCTCCCTTAGTTGCCTGGATCCTTTCCAGAGGTGTTCAGTCCGCAGTCGGCCGTCCCCGGGGCCCGGCGGGTGGACGGTATCGCCTCCGCGGGTCTGATGTCCCTGGATCGCGAGCAGCTTGGAGATTCCGAGGCCTCGTGCATTGAAAACTCAGCCAGGGGGGGAGTTTGTGGGTTATCTGGCTTGAAAATTGTGTGATGAGGTTTCCATAACCGATGTTTTAAATGGCAAAAATATAAAGATTTGCAGGATTAAAATGAGAGCCCAGGAAGGCTTTATTTGTCACATGAGTTCTGGGAAGCACTAATGCCTTTCTTGCTCCGTGCCCTTGACTTGGACATAGGGTCTGTGATAAATTGCTGGCCTGGGTAGAGCTGAGTCACACAAGGTTTCCTTTGTCCTTTTTTTTTCCCCAGAAAGTTGTGCAGGAAGAGCTGGATGCCCTTCTGGAGCAGCAAAGCACTATAGGGAACAAGATGGTTGCTCTTCATCGCATGGGGTTAGTGCTTCCCACCTGCTCCCCTTCCTTCTCCTCACTGCATGACCTGAACATTCCTTTCAGCATTTTAGGGGAATATTCTCAGGAAACGTCAGGCTTTAAATCAGTTTGTGGCAGGGAACAGCAGCTGAATCCTCATCCCCAGGGCCCCAGTCTTCTCAGCGCCACTGACAGAGGGGACTGCTGTGCCCCCACACAGACTGACCTGTTTTGGTGTAGGCTGGGTGGGTTTTCAAGGTCTCACCCCAAAGGTTGCCAGGTTTCAGCATCAATGCTTGGATCAGATGTCTTGTGTCAGGTGATGAAGTATTACTGCCTCTCTGTGGTGAGCCTGTGCAGGCAGTCTGGAAAGTCATCCATGTGGAAAGTAATCCTCAGTGGCCTCGTGCCTGGTAGAAGCTCAGAGCCCAATTTTACAGCCTTCGTCTTTCACTTCAGAAGTGGAGAGTGTCATAAAGCCCTAGTGGCTCATCTGTGCCCTGTCTGGTAGCAAGACACAGTCAGTCTGTGCAGCCCCTTCCAGAGCAATCAGTCTGTTCTATTCTGCTGCTTTGCCCCTGGGGTGAAGGTGTGGAATGAGAGGGAGTGTTGTGACAGGAGCAGTGGTGTCTGGAGGAAGAACCATCCCGCTGTCACACACCACCCGACTGCTCAGTGCTCGCACCTCATGTTCAGTTGCCTTGTGTTCCCAGCCCTAATCTGCAGCTGATCGAGGGGGATGCCCAGCAGTTGGCAGGAATGATCACCTTCACCTGTAACCTGGCTGAGAACGTCAGCAGCAAAGTCCGACAGCTCGACCTTGCCAAGGTGACTGGGCAGGGGGGGGGTTGGGACTGGTCACCACCAAACCGTGTTCTGTGTGCTCCCAGCACAACGGAGATGTGCTCATTTCTCTACTGGGCAGGAGACTGCTTTGTTCTTTATTTTAGCAGGATCTTTCTGGGCTCCTGGATATTTTACGGTATAAGAGTAAATATCACAGAATCCCAGAATGGTTTGGGTTGGAAGGGACCTTAAAACTCACCAAGTTCCAACCACCCCTGCCATGGGCAGCGACACCTTTCACTAGACCAGGTTGCTCAGAGCCCCATCCAACCTGGCCTGGAACACTTCCAGGGATGCTGCCCCCTCATCCCCTTCTGTCCATGCAGCTCCTGGTGCAGTATCCCGGATAAGGTGAGGGTAGCCTTCACTAACACCCTTGTCAAGCACTGAGGACAGCGGAGATGGTCATTGTCACCCAGCCTGGTCAGGAATCTGGGCTGTTCTCTTCCTTGTCCGGAGACAGGCTGAGAGGTGTCAATCCCAGCGCTCAGCACAGCTGCGCAAATCAAACCAGACAACTTGTGGTTGTCTCTTTGGTCTCTGCCTGTTTCTTACAGTGGAGCTGAGCTCAGCCTCAGTTTTGACAAATGCTGTTCCTCTTGCAGAGCCGTTGGGTTATGACTTTTTAAGTAGTGTGGGGTTTCTGCTTACATAGTTGTTGTGTAAAGAAGCATTGCTTCAGTCTCTTCCTTTTTTTCCCCCCATTCTGTCTTCTCCTCACACTTCCCTTTCCCTGGTCCGTCCCGCAGCAGGAAGCTTTACTGGGTGCCTTTCTTGCAGAACCGCCTCTATCAGGCCATTCAGAGAGCTGATGACATCCTTGACCTGAAGTTCTGCATGGATGGAGTTCAAACAGCCCTGAGAAACGAGGACTATGAGCAAGCAGCAGCTCATATCCATCGCTATCTGTCTCTGGACAAATCAGTGATTGAGCTCAGTCGGCAGGGCAAGGAAGGTGAGCTCTGCTCATGAGGAGAAGCTGATAAGTCACCTTTCCAGTAGATAACTAGAGACTGCATCCTTTTCCCTGGCAGATAGCCTTAGCCCAATAGACAAAGCAGAAGATCTAATTCTGGCCAAAGTTCTTTGTATGTTATAGACTGACTTTGAGGTGAAGTGTTATTAAGTTGGAATTAACATTAATTGAAAGAAGAGTTCCTGGCACACAGCTTTAATAGTATTTCAGGTGCTAACTAAGCAAAGGACTAAATGTTCAGGTCAAAAGAAGTGAGGGAGAAGGCTCTGTCAGGGAGAACTGTTGCAGTGTTACAGTGGGCTACCAAGCAGAGCAACTGGAAATCAAATCAAATTGCCAGATCCTAAGAAGGAATGGATGTGTTCTCATCTTCCATGCAAGACCACAACATTAGCTGTGTGTACATCACACACCTACCTGTCTTTCTTTGCCTGTAGAGAAATTCCAGTGTGTCTTCTGCCTTCTCAGCCTAGGGCTGCACAGTGTTGATCTCTCTCCTGGGAAAAAAAGTAGCCCTTGATACAGCACTAACATTGTGCTGTTGCCTTTCCCTTTCTTTTCTGTCCTTTTGACCAGGAGGCATAATTGATGCCAACCTGAAGCTCCTGCAGGAAGCAGAGCAGCGCCTGAAGACAATTGTCACAGAGAAATTCGACACAGCCATGAAGCAGGGAGACCTGCCCCAGGTGGAACGGTTCTTCAAGATCTTTCCCCTGCTGGGTTTACATGAAGAGGGGCTGAGCAAGTTCTCTGAGTACCTCTGCAAGCAGGTAACAGGATCTGTGAAACTACTGTGGCCTGTCTGGTCACCAGGGGAAAGCATCTCTGTCAACAGATGTTGTGGAAAGAGATTTTGGCTGGGGCTTGTTAATCTTAGAAACCAGGACTGGCCTCAGTACATCTCTCTGCCTGCATTTTGTGTCCTGGGATGGGCTTTCTGGTGTCTGAGTACAGATCCCGGGGACTCTCTGGCTTCTCCTTCTATGTCTCTCTGCACATGCTTAAAGCTCATACAATGAGCCTGGAAAGGGAAGAAGAACAAGTTTGTGTCTTTTCTTGATCCTTGAGTTTTCCATGAAAGAGAAAAGGATCCCTGTTCAAAGGAGGAGCAACACCAATAGCTCTTGCAATGGGAAGGCCAGTGAAAGTGTACAGGGCAAGGACAGGGGACCACCCTGTGGGATGAAGAATACCTTTGGGTGCTCAGCCGACTGGTCCTGTTGCCATGCAGGTGGCCAACAAAGCAGAAGAGAACCTGCAGCTGGTGATGGGGACAGACATGAGTGACCGTCGAGCTGCTGTCATCTTTGCAGACACCCTGACACTCCTCTTCGAAGGTAATCTTCCTTCCCTCTTTCCTGGTGGATTAAAAACAGTCCCTGATGAGATTGTCCACGAATTCCAATGTTTTTTATTTTGGTTTACAAAATGCCTCGTTCCCCATTGAGCTACAGAAGTGTCACGTTCAAGGGATAGGGACACAAGCAATAAAATTTATTCCCCGCAGGAGAGGGTGTCACAATAAGCGAGTTTTCCTACCTGCAGCTTGCTCAGGCACAAAGTGGATTTGCAAAGGATTTGTTGGGTTCCTCCAGGAATCAAACTCTTCCCGTTCTCTGCATCCTCAAAACATATGGGTGTTCCCTGGAGGTTTCTTCAGACTTCCAGCTCTCCAGACAAACAAATCAGATCCCTTAAGGCTGAGCAGCTGTTGGTCCCTCCAGGCCTGGCTCTTCAAGAAGCAGCATGGGAGCTTGAAAGCAGAGAGGGAAGGGAGAGAAGGGAATGTAGCCAAAGACAGTAATTGAGATTCTGTGATAATTAACCATCTTCTCTATGAAGTCTGCTCTAATTCCAGGCTGCACCACTGCCAAGTCACTCTCCCAGCCTGGCACCCTTAGAGCTTTCTTGGCAGTAGCATTAAAAGAGGGGGAGTGTTGCTAAGTCTTGGAGTAGAGAGTTTGTCACAAGAAAGCAATGTTGTAGAGAGACCTCCTTGGAGAAGAGCTTTTCCTCCAAGGAGTTCTTGCCTTTACTACTGCTTGCTCTCTGTGTGCCCGAGAGCCATCCGTGTGCTGATCTTTCCCAGCACTGCTCTCCTGTGACTCGGCGGGTGCTGAAAGCTCACACTGCCTCTGGGTGGCAGTCATGCCCCCTGTCAGGTTTAGCTTGTGTGGCTTTCTCCTGGGGGAGCTTCCTACCTTGTTTGCTGGGAGGGCAGCTGGCACACATGACACAGCAGGAGCTCTCTTTAAGGAGAGAGAGATGGCTTCTACTCCAGGAGACCTGCACTGCAGTGATTACAAGAAACAGTGGAGAGGATGGTCCAGTCTCTGGACCTGTGTAGCTCTGCTGTGCTCTGGGACCTCCTGGTAGAATCTCTTTTGCTGCCCCTCTCCCCACAGGGATTGCTCGTGTTGTGGAGACCCATCAGCCCATCGTGGAGACCTACTATGGGCCAGGGAGGCTCTACACCCTCATCAAGCACCTGCAAGTGGAATGTGACCGGCAAGTGGAGAAGGTGGTGGACAAGTTCATAAAGGAGAGGGACTATCACAGGCAGGTAAGAGCAGTGTGACACTGCCTGGTGCAGCCAACTGCAGCCTCTTCCAGCTCCATGGGGCTCCCACTGTCACAGAGGCAGCAAAGTTTGACCTTGTGTATTAAAAGAAACCTTGCTTTTCTCCATATTTATGATGATGGCTGAAGGGGTTCAGCCTGTAGCTGTTCCTTCTGCTGCAGAGAAGGACTCATAGGAGTGTGGTAAGTGCACCCTGGGCACAGGATTCTTTGCTGTGCAGGTCTGTAGGGTGTTTTCAGCACACCTTTCCCACTGTCTTATTCCTGCTTGGATGCAGGGCTGCTGTAATTGCCTCATGGTCACATACCTTGGTGCCTCTGCTGGAGCCCCCTCCCACTGTCCTCCCTGGCAGGACGAGCCCTTCCTTGGAGGAGGAGGTGGACTGATGCAGTTCCCTTCTCTGGCAGTGCTTCCTGCAGAGCATTCCTATCACCCCCAGTGAGTGAGCACTTCCTTAGGCTACAGCACAAAAAGCAGCTGGTAACTCCAAGTCATCAGCAAAGACTGATGACTCTCCCTTTTTTTTTTTGTGATTGCAGTTTCAGCAAGTGCAGAATAGCATGATGAGAAGTTCTTCTGCAGAGAAGATTGAACCAAGGTACAAAGAAGAAATCTTTGTGTGCTCTAACCTTTCACTCCTGAGCTGTTATTAACACTACTTAGCATTTAGATAACTCCCGGTCTTCCAGAGGTTTTGTGGCTACTAACACGTAAAATCCAATTGTTAGGTGCCCTTCACTGCCCTTTCATAAAGGCAGCTTCTGTCTTGGGGCTTTATTTTGCTTAGTCATTACTTTTAAGCCTTGGCCCTAAGCATTGCTGAGGGCTGGCAGTATCACTGCACACGAAGGACTGAGACTTTAGTTGCCTGTGCCCACTGCTCTTTGATGGCCAGAGTACAGTCCTTGAAACCCACAAAATGGAGCAGCTCCCTGGGCAGATAATTTGTGACAGAATCAGGAATAAATCTGGGTCTTATTTAACCTGTACTGCTGCTCTTGCAGCTCTGAAACATCAGTTTCTTGCTAATGAACCACAGTGCTTTCAATTCCCCTACTTTTCTTATCACAAGTATTTACATAACCCTTAAGGAAGGCCATTTGAAAGTGCATCCAGCCCTTCTGGCACTGCCTGACTTATAAACATGCCTTGAAAGAAGACTTAGGTTCCTCAAGCAAGATCTGTCTGTGAGCCTGCATAACTAATTGTTTCGGCGGTAATATAAATATCTACTTACTGTTTGCTCTGAGTAACTCTCCATGCATCCCAGGTTTCCTGAGCTTTTGCTTTTTCATCTCTAAAATAATGTTTCCTTGTCCCACAGTTGTGTTGTGAGGCTTTGAGCAGGATTTGTAGAATTCTTTTGTGCACACTGATGAAAAAGCTGCTGATGTGACAGTCATTCTTCTTTTCATGGTCATCTCTGATGCGACCACCGCATTCTGCACATTGTCACGTGATTTTTTTGGTCTCACATTTCCTGAGCTATTGAGCTTAAACAGATTCTTCATCGTTTTCAGAGAAACACAAAAGCACACATGAGGAGATGGCAGGGACCAAGCATTTCTAACACTGGCCACTTGGGGCTCATAGAATTATAGCAGAACTGAGGTAGGAAAGGACTGAGGAAGGTCTCTAGTCCAACCTCCCACTCCAAACAGGGCTCATTTGGAAGTTATATCAGGTTGCTTAGAGTCTTGCAGTCCTTACCACTGTGATTTTAATGTGGATGTCCTCACAGCTATAAGGAAAAAAGAGGGGGAGTGTTGCTAACTCTTCAAGCAAAGATGAAAGCAGTATTGTGGAGATCCCTCCTCGGAAATGATTTTTTAGGGGCATTTGGACTGCGTGTGCATTCTTTGCACATACCGGTTATTCTGCTGAGCTCTGCCCCTCGAAGGCACAGATGGCAAGGGGCAGCATTGATCTCACAGAGAGAGAACATAAAACACACTACTTAACTGAATTAAATTAGTGCCTCTCCTTTTGTAGTCTTGCTACCTCGGTTCTTGCTCTGTTCCTTCCAGGGAGCTTGACCCTATTTTGACAGAAGTCACCCTGATGAATGCCCGCAGTGAGCTCTACTTGAGGTTCATCAAGAGACGAATAGTAGCTGATTTTGAGGTGGGAGATGCCATGGCCTCAGAGGAGGTAAAGCAAGGTAACATCTTGAATACCGGGACTTGCAGGCTGTCTGTTCATCAGAGCCAGAAGTGGAGATACCTTTGAGGTAGTGGCAGAGCAGAGTGAGACAGGATCTGCAAAGACGCTTTGGGAGCATGCTGTGGGAGAGCACTGTGTAGCCTGGCCTCCCCAAACCTGTTTTCAGCACTGGTTGTTCCCTGTAGCGGAGAAACCAGCATTAGTAATGACTGTAGAGTATAACAAACAAGGTCCACAAAGAGAGGGAGGGACATTTGATCACTGCAGGCACAAATCCTAAAGGTGGAGGCCACAGGGAAAACAGGCTGGGGGTTTTGGTACTCCGTGGAGCTCTGGAAATCACTTTTGTCACCTGCAAAATTCAGCTCCACAGCTGAGGCCTGTGATTTCTTCCAGGTTGGGCTTGGCTGCTGTGTGTCCAGTGGGTGCCCATCAGAGAGGTAGCAAGGGGACTGGATGCAGCTGCTTTCTGGCATTTGGTCCCTGCTGATGGTTCTCTCTTCTGTAGAGCATCAGAAATATCTGGACAAGCTCCTCAACAACTGTCTGCTGAGCTGCACCATGCAAGAGCTCATTGGCTACTACATCACCATGGAGGAATACTTCATGAGGGAGACTGTCAACAAGGTAGGGCTCTGGCTGTGCTGAGAAACTCTCCGATGGTTCTCTGTGTGTGCTCCCTAGTCCTCTGCTGAGCATCCCACGGGAGGGATACGAGTACATGGCAGGTCTGCAGTTGTTGGGAAGGCCTTTTGTTTCCCTTGGCCTTGAAAAGCAAGCGGTTGCTTCTGAACTCTGGCTCCAGACATACCCCTGGGTATCTTCCTGAGACAGATCTTCCAGGTCTGTGGGCTCCTGAAAACTAGGCTGGGTGCCAGCCCAAAGAGGGTACAGTTCCACTCAGGGTGAAGAGGGCAGACCAAGCTTGGTCTCACAGCACTGCTCTGAGAGGGCACCATCACTCACTGAGCTCAGGGCTCTGAGACAGCTTTCTGTGCAGGCTGTTGCCATGGACAGCTACGAGAAGGGCCAGCTCACCTCCAGCATGGTGGATGACGTGTTTTATATAGTGAAGAAGTGCATTGGGCGTGCTCTGTCCAGCTCCAGCATAGACTGTCTCTGTGCCATGATCAACCACTCCACCACTGAGCTGGAGTCCGACTTCAGGTAATGCAAATCCACCAGGTCTGTTGTAACGTGCCTGCACCTCACATTCTTCAAACAGTGTTTGCTGTCAGATGGTCTTCCTTGTGTTCTTCGCCTCTGAACCTCTGATTTGTCATGCTCATAGGAAGCAGCGGCAGGTGGGATGTGGGAAGCTGGAGCTGGGCATCTTTTCTCACAGTAGTGGTGATCATCTGTAGGACAAACAGGAAAAGGAGTCTCATGGTCCAAAATCCCTAGGAGACAGAGTCACCACGTAGCACTGGGGTGTACTCTGCTTGATGGTACCCATGACCACTCCTAGTTGTTCTCTGGATTCCTTAGTGACTCAAATTTTGGGTGAGCCTGCAGAAATTGTCCTACTGTTTTTCATCCTAACGTGGGAATGGGGAACTGACTGGAGACAGCAAGCATCTGCAGGCAGGTTATTTGGGAAGGCTCAAAATCTGGGTGGTTATGTTTTTCTTTCAGCCTTTAGAAGCTGTCAGGAGATATTTGCCAGCCCTCTTTTGTCCTGTGAAGTTCCACTTACCTTGTCCAGGTCCCAGCTCAGACAGAACACCGTCCCCTGTCACAGAGTGTAGTTCTGTTGTTGCCTGCAGTTATTTGCTCTAAGCCCTGGTACGTTCTGCTTGCTCATAGGGAGGTTCTGTACAACAAGCTGAAGCAGGGCTTTCCAGCCACAACATTCCAGGACTTCCAGAGAGGGGTGACCAGTGCTGTGAACATCATGCACAGCAGTCTGCAGCAGGGCAAGTTCGACACCAAAGGCATTGAAAGCACCGACGAGGCCAAGCAGTCCTTTCTGGTGGGTTTGGTGGCTGTTCTGGTGTAGAATGAGTTGGGGTGGGGGGAAAGGCGATGGGGAGCTCTTGGGAGCAACACTGGTGTGACTATCACGTCCAGAGAATCTGAAAACTTGTTCAGGTGTGGTGGGTGGCCTGACTTCGGATGCTGATAGATGCTTCTACCTCACCTCATGTTTGCAGGGCTTCCACACCAAGTCTGTGCAAGTATGATCCTATGAGTGTCTCTTGGGCTGCTGCAGTGATGATTCCTTCTGGGCTGGGAAAGAGCCTGAGCTCTTCAGAGGTGTCCATCAATCCTGTTCTTCACAGGCTCTGCACAAAGGTGGTGGGGGAGCATCTCATCCACACCTTCCTCCAGATAAAAGTTTCCTGGCCCAAGCTCAGGGCTCCTTCACTTTCACTTAGCAGATTGGAGAGTTTCCATGAGAGCAGGGTTGTTTGCTCTGCTGGGCCTGCAAGATCCTCCTGTTGCCTTCTAACAGCAGTACTGCAGCTCCCTGTGTGCTTGAGCAGGCCAGAATGTGGCAGTGAGCATTAGAGACCCCTCAGAGAGCATCTGAAGGGCCATCACTCCCGTCTTCTGCAGCATAGCACATCCTTCCCCGTGGTGGGATGCTGTATAGACATTGCCTTGTGGAAAAGACCTCACTGGGAGAACATCTGTGGCTCTGCCCTCTCAAGGTTTGAGCAGACCTGTGGGCAGGGACTGAGAGCACTGCAGAGGGGCTGGCTCACCCTGACTCATCTCCCTCTCTGTAAGTTGCCGTGAACAGCCAGCAAGGAACTGAAGAGGTTCCTTGGAACTTTCACTGTAAAAGGAGAGAAGGCAACAAAGGGAGCAGGAGGGGCTGAACTCTTCCATTTCACAGAATTCTTGGTTACAGGTTTCTGCGTTTCTTGAAGTAAAGAGCTTAGAATGTCAGTTCTCCCACTGAATTTCCTCATTCATCTGTCACCTTGCCTCATTTCCCTGTCTGCACAAACCCCAGCCTTATACTGACATTTAGTTCAGCTTCGGCAGGTAGAGAACAGTCTGTTCAGGGGAGAACAGACACTCATCTGGCAGGAGGGCTGCTGATTCCTGCATAGTTACCTGTGCTTTCCTGCCCCCTCCTAGACACAGTGTATAAACCATTGCCCTCAGCCACTCCTGCTCTGTTCTTCATGACACATTAAGCTGGGGGTACACCATGGCTTCCACCAGTCACCCACAAGTCAGGCTTCACTGCAGCGTCGTGGACAGAATGATGAGGAAAAGGCATAAACTGTCTCAAACTCTGTCCAAGCTGCAGGTTCTGTAGTTTGGCTTCACGCAGCTCGGCGAATCTGCAGTGCTTGGATCTCACAGTAGCAGCTCTGTCCTTTAAATACTTACATTTCAGCCTGTACTGTTGGCAGGGCGTGGAGTAAACATATGGATTTGAGGCTGAGGTGCTGAGAAATTCCAATGAATTCTACTTGGGTTTGTTTTGATTTTTTTCCCCAGGTGACCTTAAACAACGTGGAAGTCTGCAGTGAAAATATCATGACCCTAAAGAAGACATTGGAGGTGCAGTCTGTATTCTTTACTGGTTTTTTCCTAAGTCAAATTTGTAATATCCTCCCTTGGTGGGGGTCAGGTAAAGCATCTGGACTTCGATATGCCCACATTCCTGAGGTCTTTGCCCTCCAGCCTTAGGAAAGCAATTTTGAGCTGGCAGAGCAATTTCCAGCTGATGGCAGCAGCCGGAAATACCATTTCCTCCAGCCTGACCAACCTGGTGCAGGAATAAAATGTACATCATGGAGAGGCTGTAGTTCTCTGGTGCTGGGCTAGACAGCCCCTGGCTGCCTTTCTTACCCTCCTCTCTCTCTCCCCAGTTGGATCCAGCTGCCTCTGCCTTTGCAGGGGCCGGAGCTGGGCACCGTCCTAGCCCACAGGCTGGTGGGCAGCCAGAGCTGCTGGCAACCCGAGGGGACAGAAACTGCCCAGGTTATTAATTTGCAGCTTGCTCATGGATCTCTTCCCTGCAGAGTGATTGCAGCAAACTGCTTAGCCAAGGCTTCGGGGGTGAGCAAGCACAGGCCAAGATTGAGAGCTGCCTGTCGGACATGGCTGCTGTCTCCAACAAATTCCGTGACCTGCTGCAGGTGAGTGTCCGGATGAGTTGCTGCTGGCCTCCCACACTGGCTGCTGGTGTCTTCAGGGAGAACTCAAGCAGGAATCAGTTCAGCCCAGGGCCTGGGCCACGTCTGACCCCAGGAGTGCGGGGTAGGGGTGCAGTCAGCTTTGAGGCATGGGAGCATCCCCACACCCTTTGCACAGCTGCACCAGCTGGCGACTCCATAAAAGCACTGGAAGCAGCTGCAGAGCCAGAAGCAGTGTTGCTCCATTTCTCTTCACTCAGCACAGAGTTGCAGTTAGTTCAGCACTTTCAGGAGAAGAAATATTAATAGCATTTCCATCTCCTCCATTCTCCCTCGTGGCACAGCACATTGTCAAGTTGTCCACAGCCTCACTAGGTAATGCTGAAGACAGGCAGTTGGTAGAAAAGGGCTGCTCTTTTCTCAGGTTTCTCCTCCTTTCCCAGATGGAAATACTCCTCAGCATGGAGCAGAAGACTCCCTGGCTAAATCCAGTCTCCTGTGGCATCCTGGAGCCTCTTGTCCTAAAATTTCACAGTGTTCTCTGGCAGGGAGAGACACAAGAAGACCTAGAACCTCCTGTGGAAAGAAACAAGCAAAAAAAGAGTGTATTTTGAGCCATGTTTGTCACAAAGAGGCCAGCCTATTTTTCATTTGGCTTTGCAGTTCAGGGCAGCCAGATGTCTTCAGACCAGCATTGCCAGAAAACCCTCTTGGTGCCTGTGGCCTGTATCGAAACCAAAGAGCTTGTCAGTAGGGAGTAAAACTCTCCAGACTGGTTCTAGTGCAGTGTTAAAACTGGTTGCAAAGCAATCAAGAGGCTGAGCAGCAAGTTCCTGCACTGCCTGAGTCACACACAGATTGAATTTGCCTCAAAAAGGACAATTGCCAGCAGGGCCTGCACAGAAATGCCAGTTTTAGTTAAAAACTTCCATCAAATGCCAGGCAGTATCAGTACCTGCATAGTTTCATGCTGGGTGAGCCTACTGAGCCAAAGGGGGGTGTCTGACAGGAGAGGGCTTTGAGAGCTCTCGAGCATCACAACGGACAGAGCAGCCTTTGCTGACAACCCGCTGCTCAGGGGAGATGGCGTGTTGCTGGGGTTATGATTAATTCAGGGAACTCACTGTGGGTACAGCTTTTATCCTCCTTTTAGCTTCTCCTACTGAGCTAAGCTGCACTGGAGGTGGGAGGCATCAGTTGAGTGCAATCACATTGACCTGGCTGGTGCTGAGTAGAAAAGCTGGAGTTTGTGTCCTTCCCTGTGTCTCACTCCTGCCAGGAAACCTCTGTAGCCATGTGGGATGAGCTGGGGGAAGCACGAGCCCTTCAGAGCAGGCTGCAAGTCAGCACAAAAGCAGCTTCTGGGCAATATCCTTCCTCTTCTTGTTATTGTGGTGTCCTCAGAGCCTGCCAGCACCAGAAGAGTGTGGGATTTGGGACTTCTGGGTTCAGATTCCTGGGCAGGTCTGTGGGTCGGTTTCCCCAGACTGCAGTGAGGATGGAAGGATCAACACATCCTGGCTGTAAAGGTTTTGTGCCTCACTGTCCTCTCTTCTTGCTACCCCCCTCAGGAAGGGCTCAACGAGCTGAACAGCACAGCCATCAAGCCCCAGGTGAAGCCCTGGATCAACCTATTCCTCTCTGTCTCCCACAACATCGAGGAGGTAAGGCTCAGTGTTCTCTGCTTCCAGCTATACCTGAGCACTCTCCATCCTCTGCTCGGCAGCACAGTCTGAGCAACACTTTCTCCTCAGTTACCTGCTGTTTCCTTGGCACAGAGCAACAGTAAAATACCCAGGTCTTGCTCTGCAGCTGAGCCTGGAAAGGGACATTTGGCTAGAGGGGAGCTTGAGAAAACAGAAGGGCTGCAGTTCTGCTCCAGGAGGGACCTCCCTTCCTGTCCTCTGGGCTGTTGGCTGTAGTTCACTTCAGGCCACATAAACAAGCCTTTGCATTTCACTGTCAGGAGGAGTTCAGCGACTATGAGGCCAACGACCCCTGGGTCCAGCAGTTCATCGTCAATCTGGAACAGCAGATGACAGAGTTCAAGGTGAGAGAGGGAGGGAGGGAGGAAGGGAGGGAGTGAAATGGCAGCCAGACTTCCACATGGCATCTCCCAGCTCCTTCCCTGCTCAGGGGAATGGCCGGCAGAGATGTCCTCCAGTGCCTTGCAGGGCTTTTAGGGATCCAGTCACCCCCTTCTCCTGCAATTCTCAAAGCCCTGCTTGCAGGCCCCATGTACCTGGATCTCTTCTGTGGTGCTCTCCACTTGACAAGCCTGCAAGTGATGGGTCTTTATTTGAAAGCTCTCCTAGGCTTGGGGTTTGGGGATCTCTGCTCGCTTTTTCTTGACAAGAATGACACAGGTTTGTGTTTCCAGGCTGGACTGTCTCCAGTGATTTATGATACCCTCACTGGTCTTATGACCAGTCTCATAGCCATTGAACTGGAGAAGGTGCTGCTCAAATCCACCTTCAGCAGGGTAAGCAAAACACCCCTCTACCCTGTGGTCTGACTGGACTCCAAACCCTGACTAAAGGGATGGGACAGGGCAGAGGCAAATGTTACCCTCAAAAAAGCTCTGCGACCACCAGTGGCCAGCTCAGGGACATCCTGTATTACCACCCACAGGGAGAAAGTGTGTTATGTGATAGGCCTAAGGAAAGCTGGCACTAGTAAGGGGGGGTGGCTTTAATGGTAGATCTAAACAGAGGCCATTTTAAGCTGCAGTAAATGGTCTAACTGGAACCTTCCTGCTCAGAGACCTCCCCCTGCTACCCTGTAACTTTTAACTGTGTCTTTGGCACAACCCCTGGGCCTGCCTGGAGAGGTAACAGAGCTCCCTGGTGCCCGCAGCTCGGCGGTCTGCAGTTCGACAAGGAGCTGAGGTCTCTCATAGCCTATCTCACCACAGTCACCACCTGGACTATCCGCGACAAGTTTGCCCGCCTTTCCCAGATGGCCACCATCCTCAACCTGGAAAGGGTGAGCTGCACTTGGTCTGCTTTTACTGGGGGATTGTGGGAGCCCCAGCTGGACTCCACGTGGCTTTACTGAGCTCACCCAGGTGCCCCCACACCCGCGGGGTGTGAGGAAGCTGGAGAAGTTACCCCGTGCCTGACGGGTGCTCGCCTGCAGGGTCAGTGGCAGGAAATGCCGTGATTGTAGCCGGAGTTTGAACTCACCTGTGAGGGAGGTCTGTGCTGAGTCGTCTCCTACAGGTGCCTTCTTCTTCCAGGTGACAGAGATCCTGGATTACTGGGGCCCGAACTCGGGCCCGCTGACGTGGCGCCTGACCCCGGCCGAGGTGCGGCAGGTGCTGGCTCTCCGCATCGACTTCCGCAGCGAGGACATCAAGCGGCTGCGCCTCTAGTTGGTCGGTGCTCCTGTCAGCACCACGCTGGAGGTAACGGCAGGAAAGCTGCAGCCCTGGGGCCTGCCCGGGGCTGGGGCTGGGGTGATGTCTGCCCTTCCACTCGCGTTCCTTTGCTCCAAAGAAAAGGGCTTTCCTGGGCCTGGAAAGAAGAGCTGCCGCCCTTTTGTGGGAGCAGAAACAAGGCAGCAGAGGAATCTTACACTGAGAGCAGCGTGATGCTCTTTCTCAGAACACCGACTCCCTGTGCTCTGCCTCCCACAGGGCAGGACACTTGGTGGCTGCTGTGGCTCAAAGATGGGTCTGCAGAGCTCTGCCCATGCAGCTGCTGCAGCCATGTGCCCTCTGTGTCCCCAGTTTAAGGATCACCTACTGGAGTCACAAAGCCTGAACCCTGGTTCTCTCCTGGTGGTGGTGGGGACTGTTTTGCTGAAGGGAAAAGGAGTGATTTCCTTGGGAGGGTACTTGGAGAATCACTAGAAAGCCTCTGTGGGCAGCAGGGCTGTGTTCCGGCTGGCTCGCTGTGCCCTGTACAGCTCCTCTGTAAATAAACCTCACCTGGCTGAGCTGCAGTCTCGGGTGATGTGTGCGTCTGTGCGCCTGGACCGAGCTGGAGAGAGGCTGAACAAGAGCTCTGCTCTTCTACCCTCGCCAGGGCATCCAGAGGATCTTCCTGCCCTGCCTGGTGCTGTCCCCATCACCTAGGGCTATGGAGGGCAATGACCAGCCCCTGCATGCAGGTTCTGCCATTCCCACTCCTGGAAAAGCTTTGCCCACGCATTGCTGGGCTCTTGCTCCCCCATAGGAGCAGCCCTGCCAGGGACAGAGGGGCACAAACACCTGC
Source organism: Oxyruncus cristatus (assembly GCA_013399855.1). Classification (NCBI taxonomy): domain Eukaryota; kingdom Metazoa; phylum Chordata; class Aves; order Passeriformes; family Cotingidae; genus Oxyruncus; species Oxyruncus cristatus. Next base: position 619,688 of record VXAY01006707.1, read on the forward strand.
TGGGAAAAAGCTCTTTTATTCAGACTGACTGCAGCAATTAGTAACTTGCTTTCATTATTCACTATGTCAATGCTGAAACAGTCCCTCAGGACAGGAGAGGGTCTTGATTTCACATCCAGGTGCATCCTTGGTGCAGGAGCGTTGTGTGCTGAACAGGCAGCATGGGTCCCTGCTGCTGGAAGAGCAGGAAGGTTCCTGCTAGAGGCAGCATCACAAATACCAGTCTTTTCCCTTTGGAGAACCGTTAAAACTGGAGTGAAACCACAAAATCAGGCTGGAGGCCCTTGCAAACTGTCCTTCCAGCAAGGCCACCCTCCAGGCAGGGTTTTGCCTGCCGAGCTCGTCACAGCTTCTCCAGCCTCTGTGGCTTTTGGGGCAAGCAGCAGCACAGGAAGGCCATACCAAGACCTAAGGCACCTGCTGGAGCTGCCCCTAAAGCAGTGGGATTTCCTGTGTATCGGCCAGGAACTGGCCAGGGCTGAAGGCCTTCACACAGCCCTGTCCTCTGCAGGGTGAGCACCATCCTTCGTATCACATCCCACAACCTCCACAGAGAAACCGCCCGTGTCCACCTCGATGCTGTGGATGCTGAAGTTGCCCAGTCCCTAAAAAAATACAGAGTCACTGGTTGGGACAGGAGCCAGCAAGGGACCTGTTCTCACCTCCAAGGTCCCAGGGAGGGCACTGGGACAACCAGCAATCCCATCCCACAGGGAGTAGGGCGAGATGCTCCTCATGCTCTTATATAAAGCTCCTGCGAACTGCCTGTGACAGTGAACCTCCTGGGAGCTCACAGCTCACCTCGGTGCCAGCCAGGATCTGCTGCAAAGCCTCTTTTTGCCGCGGGGCTTTGGTTAAGACATAAAGGAAGCCACCACCACCGGCCCCAGCCAAGCACTGCCCGTGGACATGGGGCCGGAGAGCGTCCATCATGTGCCCGATGGCCAGTGGCTCACACCCAGGGGCCATGACCTTCTTCTGCTGCCAGTAGCGGTCCAGACACTTGCCAATGAGTGGCAGGTCACCTGCAGGGGAGGGCACATTGCAAATTACTTGTCTCTGTTTCTCGCCTAAAGGGCAGAAACCTGTCTCTGCCTCTCCTGCTCAGCACAAGCTGAATTCTGCCTTCTCCTCTCCTCAGTTCCTCCCAGCTCTGCCTGCCAAGCAGGCAACCCCAGCCCTGTCACGTTGCTGTTTATTTTTAATCCTCCACAGGGGAGGATTTGCTTGCTTTAATGCTCTGGCTTCCTCTCTGCAGCATCCCAGCAGCCAAGTGAACCCGCTGCACAGGCCAGGAATGGCCCCCAGCCCTGTCACCAGTGGCTCACAGAAAATCAACCAGACTCAGCACGCCTAACCCCCTCTTCCTCAAAAACCTTCATTCAAGCCTGAATTTTGGGGCATTGCCTGGCAAGGGTGTGTCTGGGGGAGGATTTGAGACTTTTGCAGCTGCCAGAGCCTGCACCCCTCAGCCTTTGCCCCCTCCCGGACTGCACAGCCAGGGAAGTTTGTGTTTCTTCAGCTGTTAAAAGGGCTTGCTTGGCACAGGGAAGGGGATTCACACCTTGCCTCAAGGCCCGGACACACTCCTCAGCGTTGCTCACCAGCGCATCAGTGTTTTGCACGATGGAGGGCAGCCTGGCATACCAGTTCCTCACCACGTCCTGCAAGAGGCCAGAATGTCCCTGTCACCATCCCCCTGGCTTCGGCAGCACCTGGGGATGCAATGCTGCACCCACAGCCTTGGGGGTCAGCTCCCACTGGGGTGGCAATGCTCTGCACCAGTGAAGGACACAGGCACCAAAGGCCACAGGGGGAGCAGAGGCCAGAGCCTGTGACACCCACGGGCACCCAGGCGTTACCTGGAGCAGGTTGCGGGCCAGGCGAGTCTTCCCTGTGTACACCAGCAGCAAGTGATCATTGAGGGTCTGGGTAAAACCGTCAGGCACTTGGATCTGCTCCACTTCCACTCTGAGGGGCAACCGGGCCTTCGACCTTCCGATTTTGATGCCAGGGACGAGCCCACCAACCTGGTCCTGCCAACCACCACCTGCAGGGCAGAGGGTCCTCAGCTGTCGCTGGAACCCTCACCCCACGGGCCAGCTGCTCCCCCAGGCTGCTACCTGTCGTGAGCCTCTGCTCCAGGTTCAGCACGGCGTGGATGAGGGACTCGGTGCTGGCAGCCTTCCCAGCCGCCTGGTACAGCGATGCCATCACCGCGCCCGCCAGGATGCTGCTGGTGCCTGCAGGGAGCGCAGGCAGGGCAGTGAGGCACTGTGTGTGCCCTGAGGGTGGGGGGCAGCAAGGGGGATGCCCCGTTCTGGTGCTGGCGAGTTTCTGGCACGTGAGGGACTGCCCAGCCCTTTCACTGCAGACTTACCCAGGCCAGACCCATGGGGCAGCTTGGACCAGGTGTGCACTTCAAAGCCGCTCCCAAAACTCTCCATCAGCTGGACCCGCAAGGGTTTCTGTGAGGGGAACTGCACGACCTGGGTGCAGATGAAGGCAGCTTTGAGCAAGGCTCCTGAAAACAAGAGGAGGTAAAGCTGATGCCTGCAGTGCTACCTGCTGCCTCATGCCATTGCCCCACCCTGGCACCAGGAGGACACGGCAGGTGCAGAGCCGGGCTGTGCAGCTGGGGACACCTCACCTGGTGCATGTGGCTGGCAATAATCGTGTAGGTGTTCCAGCTCCCGGCACACCAGCTCCGTCACCGCCTCGCTCGGTGGGGTCCCGCTGAGGCTGACGAGGCGCAGCTCCGGCTCGGCGATGCGCCGCACCCGGGCGCCGACGGGCCGGCACCCGTCCACCAGCACCGCCACGTCCACCACGGCCCCCCCGTGCTCGTAGGTGATGGGGGGGGTGTCACTCCAGCCACCTGCCGAGGCTCAGCGTCAGCCCCCCGGGGCACCCCGACTCCTTTTTCCCCAGCACCACAGGGGTGAGACGTGGATCATCTGACTGGGGGGATGTACTCACCGGAGAGGTCCAGGCGGGCCGGACAAGCCACCTGCACCCAGTGCCCCAAGGGTGGCAGCTCTGCCTGCCCCACGGTGACAAACTGGCACGAGGACATCACCGCCTGCCGGACCAGGATTTGCTCGGCCCCCTCGTAATGCCGAGCCGCTCTCACCAGCAGAGCCGGCCTGGGATGAGAGGGATGCTGAGCCCACCACCACATCTCCATGACCGCACTGGTGCCTGGGGCGGGGTGTTCACCAGCCCCACCCTCACCGGCTCATCCATTTCTGCCGCTCGGCAGCCAGCTCCCGGACACCACTGGCAATGTCCCCGCGCTCCAGGCACCCAAAAGCAGAGGCCCACTCCCTGTTGGCAGCCGGGCCGCTCCGCAAGCCCCCTTCCCCTCGTGCCATGCAGCCCAGGACCTCGGCGATGCAGGCGAGCGCTCGTGCTGCAACACCAGCATCACTGGCCGTGGAGGCAACTAGAAAATAGAATTAAAGGAGGCTGCAGGTCACCCCAAACCAGCCCACTTCTGCCATAAGGCAGCTCCAGGGGAGCGGGACTCAGATGGCTTGCGCCCACGCAGGCTTGTTGGATACCCTGGGGGTGCACCCCTGCAGGTTCCTGCAATAGGTGGGGTCACTGAAGGGCGTGGGGAGCACTGAATGGTTCAGATAGCCAGAGATGCAGCTCACGTGAGTCCAGCTCACCTTTGTCCAGCGTGCCCAGCACGGCCTCATGGTAGCCCTCATGGACAGCACTGCGGGCCAGCGGCAGGAGGCTGCTGTCCTGGCGCCCCAGCAGCACCCGGCACACCTTGCGCTGGCCCTGCAGGAAGAAAAGGGCCTGGCGGGCGCCCAGCTCGGCCGCCGTGTCCAGGCAGGGCAGCAGCTCCTGCCAGGACATGCGCCGGGCCGTCCACCAGCGCACCAGATGCTCAGCCGGCAGCGTGTCCGGGGCCAGCAGGCACAGCAGGTCCTGCAGCCCCAGCGCCTCGCAGCCGGGCAGCACCGGGAACAGCCGCGCGCTCAGCAGGCAGCGGCTCTTCCGCGGCGTCTCGGCGTCCCAAAGGTCCCCTTCCCTGATGGAGGGAGAGCCCATCAGCACTGCCCTGCGGCTCGAGAACACCTTCCAGGAGGGGAGCAGGGATCCAGGATGGGTTGGGGTGGCCGTGACACCTCCCACTGCAGTTGTCCCCATGGGAACTGGGTCTCCTGTCCCACCCTGGCACACGGCACCTACCGTATCCCAGTGCGTGCAAAAAACTCAGACCAGGGCACGTTCAGGTAGGTGCCTTCTTCCACAGGGCTCTGCAGGGGCACAGAAGGGCCGATTACACCTTGGCTTCGACGGGAGCCTTGTGCCCCCTCGCCATCCCCGCACCTGCCAGTCGTCGAGGCGGCCGGTGAGAGTGAACACACGGCAGGGCAGGTCACGCAGCCGGACGTGGTGGCCCTGCAGGACTATGTCACGCAGGGGACAGCCCTGCAGGGCTGGTGAGGAGCCCGCGTCGAGGCCCGAGAGGAGGCAGCCAGGACCGATCTCCAGGGGACCCTGAGGAAGAGGCAGCAGAGCATGGAGTGGCATGGCTTGCCCCCAGACGAGAGCCAAATCCTGATCTTGGAAGGAGACAACCACCCTGGGAGATAAGCTGGAGCCCAGCCTGAGGCAGGTGGCAGAAAGACATAATTTGCTTTGTCACAGGGCTGTGAGGACATGGACTACAGAAATTCAGGTCAGATGACAGCCTCCAGGGCTCACAGCCATAACAGAGACCTCAAGGAGAGAGTCTGCAGGGTCCCCAGGGAAGGACGGCCCAGAGGTGACAGCCTTCTCCCCTTGCTTGTGGAGGTTGACAGTCACAAGGGTCCCCAGCACCAGCCAAAAGGCAACCCTGAAGAGGAAGGGCCCCCCAAACCTCACAGCTCTGGCTCCCCCATCCTAGCCAGCACCACATCGCTCTGCTGCCCTTTCAGTGCACTGGGAGCTCGGCGTCATTCCCACCCTAGTCACGTACCTGGAGGTGACAGTGCTGGATGACACTGCCAGCTGCCAGCCCCACGGCTCCTTCCAGCAGGCAGTTGGTGACTGAAGAGCCATCCTCCAGGAGACAGGGCTGCTGCCGAGGGCACAGAGGCGCGTGGGACCAGCGGCCAGGCACACAGCCCAGAGCAACCCCCAAAAAACATGCATGAGCAAGGCTGGGGGTGGAAGCACATACGTCCACGTGGGAATGGGCTGTCTTGCAGAAGCGGAGGTGACTGGCAGAGCTGGGCAGGAGCGTCAGGCTGCGGATGTGGTCGCTCGCAGAGGTGGTCATGTAGTCGTAGGATGCATCGGGGATGCAGGCTGGGGAGCAGGAGAGACTTCAGCACAACAGTGTGGGTGTGTCTGACACCCCCGTGAGCCCAGGACAGGCTGAACATCCCCAGCTGAAGGGGTGGGGAGAGAAGACCTGGGGACCTGCAGTTGTAGGGAGACACCGAGAACTGCCAGGGCCTGACCACCCCATCTTTCCATACACAGGGGAAGAGGGCCCAGGGATAGGTCACATCACACACACTCACCACAGCACTGAATCACAGAATGGTTGGGGTTGGAAGGAACCTTAAAGATCATCTATTTTCAACCCCATGGGCAGGGACACCTTCCACTAGAAGGTAGAAGGAAGCACTCACCCATGCTAAGAGGGAAGCCACGCAGAGCTGTCCACAGCACGGAGCGGGCGCTCCTCACGCTGCCATCACTGCCACCCTTCACAAAATCCTCCTCTGTCATCCCCCCTGCCATGCTCAGCACGATGTCAAAAAAGAGGGAGAGCTGGGGAGAGAAGGGCCTTGTCAGGTGCAGCCACTCTTGACCTCCACCCTCCTGCTGGGTGCTCCCTCCCACCGCTTCTCCCACCCAAATCTAGCAGTGTGGGTGCAAACAGACCCTACAGAGATGCCCAGGAGTGGCACCCATGTGGCAAGGGGTCCTGTCCCCTGTGCAGGGACTGTCACCTGGATGGGAGGTGCCCCTGAGTCCAGCCCCATGTAGGTACAGGCATCCAGAGGAGGGATGACGTGGGTGGCCAGAAGCTGCTCAGCAGCGTCTGAGGAGAAGAAAACAATCCCGCAGACCTGCCAGGGCACAGCAAGGCTGAGGCTGCAGCTGTGGTGACACAAGGGACGGTGCTGGCAGGGTCACCAACGCCCAGGTCACGCCGTACCAGCGGGACGGTGCCATCAGGCCCTGCACACTGCTGGATCTGGGCCTCTGTGCCTTTGTAGATGATGTCACGCACCAGCCCCTGTGAGTGAGACCACCCCAATGAGCTCCTCAGGGAGCCCCAAGCCAAGCAGCCACAGCAGTGCTGGGACCTCAGCGGACAAGGGATGACGGGGTGGGGACCTCCAAGGGATGTCCCTTGAAGGGTGAGCTCCACTGACCTGCTCATCAGCGAGGTAGACCCCATGGTTCCTGGCATACACTGGGCTCCCGGGCACCGCGATCACTCTGACGCCCTGGAAGCCATCCCAGCTGATCCCTGGGGAGAAGGACAGAGACCAGTGCCCACTGGGGCAGTGCACGAACCCACACTGGGCAGAGCTGCCTGAAAACAAGCCCACGGCAGAGAAGGTGACGTCAGCAATCAGCCTGAGCCACCTTACAGGTGCTGCTGACCATGCATGGGACAAGAATGCTGGAGCATCCACACCTTCAGGGGAGCACAGTGCTGGCTGAACCAGCTGTGCTGCTGGCTCAGAACCCTGTCCCAGGCCAAAGCAGAAGCTGGAAGCAAGGCTGGTACTCACTGACCTGGTGCCGAGGGCACGGTGAGGAGCATGTCAGTGCTGCAGACCCAGACACCAGGCGGGGAGCCCACACAGAGCTGCTGAGAGAAGGGCCACGTGCCCAGGGATAGCAGGGAAGGGGCCTAGCCCTTGTGGGGCACCCAGCACCCCTCCCACCCTGCTGGGAGCCGAACCCACCCGCAGGGCCCCATCCTCAGGCCACACAGACCCGGTGTGTCATGGTCCCCAGCAGGCTGTCCAGGTTGCAGACCAGCGCCTCTGCCGGGGCGCCGGGCTCCTCCGCGGGCAGGCAGGTGAAGGCGCGGCCGCAGTCATCGAAGGAGAAGTCTCGGCCCTGGTGGGATGGAGAAGGTGGGGGGGTCACCGGGAAGGAGCGGGTGCAAGGCGGGGTCCCACGTCGGGCTGCAGGACGGTCTCACCATGTGCAGGATGAGGATGCGGGCGTCCCTTAGGACGTCAGCGGTCACCACCTGGCAGGGGACGGCAGGGGACAGTCAGAGGGGACGGCACAGACACTCCCCTCCCTTCCAGCCCCGCCGAGGCTGCCAGCCCTCACCGTGCAGCCGGCGCGGGCGCTGAGGTGCTCGGCCGCCACCAGCAAGGCGTTCAGGGTGGCACCGCCGCTGCCCAGGCGGGCCCAGGGGTCCTCCACGGCCAGGAGCAGCGCGGGGGGGC